>JAGFNQ010000450.1:859722-890796 GCA_024364735.1 Boesenbergia rotunda
GATGTTCTTTATGTTCATGCTAGTTTAAGATGCCATGATTGTATTTATGTTCATGCTAGCTTAGGATGCCATGATTTAATTATGTTTATGCTAGGTTAAGATGCCATGATTTTATTGATGTTCATGCTAGTAGGATGCCATGATTTAACTATGTTTATGCTAGGTTAAGATGCCATGATGTTCTTTATAGTAGGATGCTATGATTTAATTATGTTTATGCTAGGTTAAGATGCCATGATGTTCTTTATGTTTATGCTAAGTTAGAATGTCATGATTTTATTTATGTTCATGCTAGTTTAGGATGCCATGACTTAATTATGTTTATGCTAAGTTAGGATCCCATGATTTTATTTATCCCATGCTAATTTTTGAAGCCATGATTTAATTAGGTTTTGTGCTAAGTTAGGACGCCATGATTTCATTTAGGTTCATGCTAAGAATGTTTGCGAGGTTATGCTTATTATGTTATGTCTATGCCAAGTATTATGCCATGCTATGAATGTTTACGATGTTTATGTCTATGCCAAGTATTATGCCATGCCATGAATGTTTTTATGGTTATGGTTATGCCATGCTACGAATGTGATTAAGCTATGTCCATGACATGTCGAATGTATGCTAAGTGATGATAAGGCTTATGTTCTAAGTAAAGCACTAAGTATGTTCATGTTTCATGTGCTCATGATTAAGTGATGAATGGTTTTAGTGAGTAGGAAAGAGTCTTACTAAGCCTGTGTGCTTATAGTCTTATTTCCTTATACCGCAGATCACGCAAGGGGACAGTAAGGAAGCAGCAGAAGGGCATTACAGCATGTGTGCGATAGTGACTTGGCCAAGAAGCAATATGTTTGCTCGTCTTATGATAGGACTTTACCTTTACTATTATGTGCTTGAATGTGACTCTATGACATGATGCTAAGTATGACATGATGCTAAGAATGGCATGATATGATGCTAAGTATAAAGTTAATATGCCAAGTTCCCATGTTATAATGTTAGGAAAGGTAGTAAGTGCATGTAGTTGTAAGTTAAAGGTTTCCGCTGCATTATGATGTCTACATGCCCTAAGTATGTTAACGTAACGCCGCTTTAGGGAAAAGAAAAAAAAAAGCGGGCATTACAGGTTGGTATCAGAGCCGTTACCATCTCACTACACACACATCAAGCCCTCTTCCTGCCGCTTCCAAGTAAGTACCTCTTTACATATCTGATAGTTTTAAGATGTTTTATGATTTTAATATGCAAGTATAAACGAAGCTTATGATGAAAAGTACTTTAGGATATGTAACAATGAACGATAATTTATCTTCTTTCATGAATCAAATATTTAGAATTTAAGGGTAGGAAAGGTGACTATATAGATTTTAATCACTAGGGTAGAAGAAACCGATTTGGGCGTGTTTTTCTCTGTATATATTTGCGAATTGGAAAAAAAAATGTTTATGTACTGACTTGGCAGGTTTGGTACTAACTATGTCATTTTTTTTCAATTCCAGATGTTGCATGAGAACTACACTGTGAGGTGCCGCGAGCTGATGAACCAGATAGAGGAAGTTGAGTACATTCCGACCCGTGGAATTCAAGGCAACACGGGGTTATTAGATCGACTGTTCTGGAAACTGGAGCAGGAGGGGTTTCCAGTCATGGATGATCATAGGATCGGAGCTTTACTTCGTTCATTGCCCAATCGGGCGAGAGAGGTTGCTCATCGGATCTGGGGACAGCACGGATGCCGTATCGCATATACGGAATTATGTAGGCAACTTCTCCGCCATGAGTTTCCGAAAGATCTGGGGGATTCAGAGGAGGAGCCCGAGATGTTTGAAGAGGATCCTGAGCCGCTAGATGAGGATCCCGAGATGTACGAGGAGGATCCTGAGTCATCCGAGGGGGATCCCGAGATGTACGAGGAGGATCCCGAGCCATTCGAGGAGGAACCTGAGATGCTCGAGATGATCGAGGAAGACCCGATGAGCGAGGACGATCTCAAGATGTTTGAAGAAGACCTCGAGATGGTCGAGATGTTTGAGGAAGACCCCTGGGTGTTTGGGGAAGACCCTGAAGTGGCTGAGGAGGTTCCCGAGATAGAGGAAGAGGAGCCGATGGAGACGGTGGAAGACCCTGAGGTAGGCCAGGGAGAGATGAACGAGGGAGTGGCAGTGACTGCCATGATGTTCTTTGTTATGGGCATGATGGCAGCCCATCTATTTCATTGAGTTCGGTTAGTTTGGTGAACCAATAAGGTCTAAGTTAGTACTAATACAAGTTGTCAAGTGTGTGTTTCAATCTTATGTCCATGAACCTGATATTAACAATAAGGGACCTATCATATCACACAATGGTATCAAATTATATGAAGCAAATGATGATAATATGAGAGCATGTACTAATATAAGATTATTATCAATATAACCATACTAATTCCTTATCATATAAATATTGTCATAATTCACGATTCATATAGGTTTTATTATGAGCCTACATACAGGTTGACATGTATCATCTCAACCTATAATTTATCACCTATACATATTATTCCATAAGCAAATTACAGGTATTATACCTATAATGTATATGATAAATAACTATAATTTATGATATTATGTATAACCTATAGTATAGTCTCATGTAGGGAATTATATGATAGCCTACATACATAAGATCATAACACTCTCACCTATGTTAGCGTATAGTATTAGTTCCATTATACTAATACTAATATAATCAAAGGTATAAGTCATACGGCATAACCGAAAATGATACGCATAGGGTAGTGTCCTAATTATATTAACACTTATTATAGATTATGGGTCCACTATATTTTCATACTAATTATAAATATTAGAATTATCAACGTATGTTTCACTGTTATCTTATACATAATATATAAGATTACCTTAAGTTATTTTATGGTAATATAATAAATATGATCTCACCTACCATATAATAACCAAACTAATATAATTCATAGCTCATGTTGTGAACTAATATCTCGGAGGCATACTATTATTAGGTTTACCCATAATTATAATAACTATATAATTATGATATATGCATATAATTACAGCATAGAGCTATTAATGACACTAGCTCAATTATGACAATCATGTATGTCACTTATATCATCAAGGATATAAGCAAGTAGTCGTGAATAAAGTACACATAATCATGTTGGTAATATTATCAGTTCCTTGAGTGGAAGAATTTTCCCATATTTGATGCGCCCGGGATCCACCAAAAGGTATCAAGACCTGAAGGAGAAATTCTGGTGGTCCGACATGAAGAGAGATGTGGCGCAGCATGTTGGTACATGCCTAACCTGCCAACAGGTGAAAGCAGAACACCAGCGACCCGGAGGAGTCCTACAGCCACTTCCGATTCCGGAATAGAAATGGGAAGATATCTCTATGGATTTCAATTCGGGACTTCCCAGGACTACGAATGGATATGATGCCATTTGGGTAATTGTGGATAGGCTGACGAAGTCTGCTCACTTCCTGGCGATCAAGATGACTTATTCGATTGAGCAACTGACTCAATTATATGTTAAGGAAGTAATTAGGCTTCATGGAGTTCCTAAGACCATCATCTCAGATAGGGATGGTCGCTTTACTTCGCATTTTTGGGAATGCGTTCAGAAGTCTCTCGGCACTAAATTGTGATTTAGCACCGCCTTTCACCCTCAGACTGATGGGCAAACTGAGCGGGCGAATCAAATACTAGAAGATATGTTGAGACCTTGTGCCCTGGACTTCAAGGGAAGTTGGTGTCGATATCTATGCTTAGCGGAATTCGCTTACAATAATAGCTACCAAGCTACTATCAGAATGGCACCTTATGAAGCCTTGTATAGGAGGAGATGTAGGTCTCCGATCTGTTGGTACGAGGGTGGTGAAAAGAAGGAAATGGGGCTCACAACGGATGTTATCGACAGCGCCACCCGAGCTATACAGAATATTCGGCAACGGATCGAAACTGCTCAGAGCCGGCAGAAGAGTTATGCCGATGTCCGGCGTAGACCCCTGGAGTTTAATGTTGGAGATTGGGTGTTTCTGAAGGTGGCTCCTATGAAGGGGGTGACAAGATTTGGGAGGAAAGGAAAACAAGTCCGCGCTATGTGGGGCCGTACCTGATTCTGAAAAGAGTCGGTAAAGTGGCATATGAGTTAGAGCTGCCTCCGGAAATGTCAGCTATCCATAACGTATTCCATGTGTCCCTGCTTAAAAAGTGTATCCCAAATATGGACCAAGTGATCGAGCCACAGACAGTACAAGTGCAGGAGGACCTAAGCTATGAGAGCAGACCCATCCAGATTTTGGATAGGGAAGTTAAGAAGCTGAGGAGTAAGGAGGTACCCTTAGTCATGGTCCTATGGCAAAGTCAACCGTTCGAAGAAGCTACCTGGGAACGCGAGGACGAGATGAGGCGCAAGTACCCGGAGCTATTCTAAGTTCGAGGACGAACTTTCACGAGGTATGGGGGATTGTAACGACCCAAAAAATTCTCTTAAAATTTCCTTAAAATATTAAGCATGACTAGATAATTTTCCGAGGAACCTAGAAATATTAATGCGAAGTTTGGCCTAGAAAATCCATGTTTTCTCATTTAAATTGGGGGAAAAGGGCACTAATGGGCCTTATATGGGCTTTTTAGTACCATAATTATTGGTGGATTTTAGGTGAAAATTTATATAAATATAAAGGGATTTTAATAAGAAATATTAACAAAATTATGGGGGAATTTTTAATGGATTTTCGAAAATACTAGGAAAATAAAATAAAAATAAGTGGAAAAAAAATTGTGCATCTACCAAGGATTGAACCTTGGACAACTTGTACAACCATGTATGCTCTAACCAACTCAACTAGCAAGGGAATGTTATGAGGGAATGAAGTGGATATTGATTAAGGCTTAGAAGAAGATGAAGGGTCATGGAGAGACTCTTCATTTACCACCTTAATGGGCTATAAAGAGGGGGGTTTGGAAGTTACCTCTTCCTTCCATCACTTTGCATTTTCTTCCTCCTTCTTCCCTCATCCTAGCCGAACACCAAAGGAAGAGTTTCCCTTGGGAAAAGCTCCACAAGAAGGTCTCATCTCCAAGATCTAAGGGTTTTCCAAGGATACAAGGACAAGGGGGTTCAAGTGTTCAAAGATTTTGCAATTTCCTTCTCTTTTAAGGTTTAAAAATCAAGAAACCCAAGGTAAGACTCCCTCACCTGTGGTATAATAGTTCCTTATGTTTTAGCATGATTTATTGGTTGGTTTTTGGGACTTGATGTTGAAAGAAACAAAACCAAGCACCCTAGAGACCCTATGGGTTTCGGCCACTATGTTTTAGGGTCCATGATGATGCTAAAAATCTTGATAATGTTGTTTAATGTACTCTTATAATGTTTAGAGATTAAATATAATTTTTGGGAATTTTTGGGGTACCCTAGGATACCCTAGGGTTTCGGCCAACAACAAGACCCCATGGGTGGAGTTGGGTCTAAAACCTCAAGTATGTGTTTGATGTATTAACATGATATAAGGGAGATGGAGGGTGTTTATGTGAATGTTTCACATGGCCTTGAGACCCTATAGGTTTCGGCCAAGTACCCTAATAGGGTGGAAAGTTAGGATTTATTTCAAGTAAGGGCCCCAATGGCCCTATGGTAAGGTATGGTTGGTGTTTAACAATTGATTTGGGGTTTTAATGGAAATTTTTCCATACCCCCATGGCCTTGAAGTTTCAGCCAAGAGCAAGATTAGGGTTAAAGGATTAGGGTTGGCTTTAAGTATGGGATCAAATGTTCCCTATGGCCTAGTATGTATGTATGTATGGGATATTGTTTGGGAAGTTATGTGATGTTTCATGAACCTAGGGTTCCTTGGGGACTTTCGGCCAAGGCCATAACCTAGGGCTAGGGTTGGGTTAAACCTACAAAGATGCTTGGGTATAGATTACTAAGAGGTATGTTTAAGTAAGATGGAAGAATTTTTATAGTAACCAAACCATTAGTTTATATGTCATGAAATATATGATTAGGTCATAAATGTTTAAGACATGTGCCATGATCTATGAATGATATGTATGTATGCCATGTTTTATGAATAATATGTATGTATGCCATATCTTATGAATGATATGTAGCTATGCCATGTTTATGAATAAATTGTATGTATGCCATGCTTTATGAATGATGTGTACATATGCCATGTTTAAGAATAAAAATGATGTCATGTTTAAGAATGAAAATGAAGAATGAAGTTAAAGTTCATGCCTTTGAGGCATAACGATGAAGTTAAGTATGATGAATGAATGAATATGATATGAATGATGATGAATGAAAAAGAATGTGAAAGCATTTTATTTTATTTTATGGGCTTGTACCGGACCTAAGTAAGGTCCACGGTTCTGGACTACCGATGAAGCTGTCCACCGTTCGTGACTACCGATGAAGCTGCCCTTACGGTTCGGGACTACCGATGAAGCTGTCCTTACCCTAGTAGGTCGAGATTAGCTACCTCATATTTACTTAGGGATGCGCGCATATGATGTATGAATGTGGTACAAGCCAGGGCCCAATGAATGTTATGATTATGTTAAAGTATTTAAAAGCATGTTTTTCAAGATTAAGCATCCTTATATATATATGCATAATTGCCACATGCATCCATCCATGTTATGCATTATATCTATGATAAGAATAGTATGCAAAGTAAGTTTATGCAAGGTATGTTTATGCAAATGATTTTATTTATGTTCATGCTAGTTTAAGATGCTATGATTTTATTGATGTTCATGCTAGTTTAGGATGTCATGATTTAATTATTTTTATGCTAGGTTAAGATGCCATGATGTTCCTTATGTTCATGCTAGTTTAAGATGCCATGATTGTATTTATGTTCATGCTAGCTTAGGATGCCATGATTTAATTATGTTTATGCTAGTTTATGATGCCATGATTGTATTTATGTTCATGCTAGCTTAGGATGCCATGATTTAATTATGTTTATGCTAGGTTAAGATGTCATGATTTTATTGATGTTCATGCTAGTAGGATGTCATGATTTAATTATGTTTATGCTAGGTTATGATTCCATGATGTTCTTTATGTTCATGCTAGTAGGATGCCATGATTTAATTATGTTTATGCTAGGTTAAGATGCCATGATGTTCTTTATGTTTATGCTAAGTTAGAATGCCATGATTTTATTTATGTTCATGCTAGTTTAGGATGCCATGACTTAATTATGTTTATGCTAAGTTAGGATGCCATGATTTTATTTATGCCCATGCTAATTTTTGAAGTCATGATTTAATTAGGTTTGTGCTAAGTTAGGACGCCATGATTTTATTTATGTTCATGCGAAGAATGTTTGCGAGGTTATGTTTATTATGTTATGTCTATGCCAAGTATTATGTCATGCTATGAATGTTTACGATGTTTATGTCTATGCCAAGTATTATGCCATGCCATGAATGTTTTTATGGTTAAGGTTATGCCATGCTACGAATGTGATTAAGCTATGTCCATGACATGTCGAATGTATGCTAAGTGATGATAAGGCTTATGTTCTAAGTAAAACACTAAGTATGTTCATGTTTCATGTGCTCATGATTAAGTGATGAATGGTTTTAATTAGTGAGTAGGAAAGAGTCTTACTAAGCCTGTGTGCTTATAGTCTTATTTCCTTATACAGCAGATCATGCAAGGGGACAGTAAGGAAGGAGCAGGAGGGCATTACAGCATGTGTGTGATAGTGACTTGGCCAAGAAGCAATATGTTTGCTCGTCTTATGATAGATCTTTACCTTTACTATTATGTGCTTGAATGTGACTCTATGACATGATGCTAAGTATGACATGATGCTAAGAATGACATGATATGATGCTAAGTATAAAGTTAATATGCCAAGTTCCCATGTTATAATGTTAGGAAGGGTAGTAAGTGTATGTAGGTGTAAGTTAAATGTTTCCACTGCATTATGATGTCTACATGCCCTAAGTATGTTAACGTAACGCCGCTTTAGGGGAAAAAAAAAGGGGGCGTTACACTAACTTCCTTCTTAGTGAACTGAACTCAGACTCAGGTAGGGGTTTGGTGAATATGTTAGCTAAGTTGGATTTAAAGTCTACATGCTTAAGGACTATCTCACCCCTGGCCACATGATCTCTTACAAAGTGGTGTTTAACTTCTATGTGTTTAGTTCTAGAATGTTGGATTGGGTTCTTAGTCAGGTTGATTGAGCTAATATTGTCAATGTAGACCTTAGTTTGATTGTAGTCAAGCTGGAAGTCTTTGAGAGTGTGCATCATCCATAAGAGTTGTGCCACACACTCTCCTAAAGCTACATATTCAGCTTCAGTTGTGGATAGAGCTACACAGTGTTGTTTTCTACTGCACCAACTTACTAGACTATTTCCTAACAGTTGGCAGCTTCCACCTGTGCTTTTTCTATCTAATTTACAACCAGCATAGTCAGAATCTGAGTATTGATAAGCACCATTTTATCGATTATTTTAATTGCTTAAATCCATGTTTGACCCATGTTTTTATTGCTTAATTATGATTTTACCCTAGGTTTTGGAACTTTATCTTATTTTGGACTTAATTGCAAAATTACATAATTTTTGGATTATTTGGCCACTAATTTTCTGATATATTTTTGTAGGCATGAAAGGATCCTAGACCTAGGGCATATTGGGTCAAAATTGAGTCGGATGTGAGCCGGATCGAATTATCAAGCCTACGATTAATCCGGGCCGTCCGATTCAAGAGCAGCTAGATCTGAGCCATCCGGGACGTTCTGAAGCAATCCGAGCTAGGGTTAGGGTTGATCAAGCTCTATGGTCAAGATCTGAAGGTTTCATCCCAATCAGAGCTAAATCAACCGTTGGATCAAGCAAGGAGGGCTCTAGAGCGTCCATTCACAGATAGAGTTGATCTGGACCATCCGTTGCATATCTGGAGGATCCGAGCTACCACAAGGCAGATCCTGACCCCAGATCATCATCATAAAAGTTTGGCTCAAATCAGACCAAGATCTGCCGTTGGATCTCCTCCAATCAATCACAGCCGTCCGTTGATAACTATTTAATCAAAAAAATCGCCGCAGCCCAGCTTGTCGCGTCGCCGCCGTAGCTCCTTCTTCTTTCAGCTGTTATTCAATTTTAGCTAGTGTTCTTCAATCCAAGGGGCGCGACCCCTCGATTTCTGACCTAGATCGAGTGCTAGATCGTTGGGGAGCTGCTTCGGTGAATTTCCAGCTCCGAATTGGCCAAAACAGAGTTGTTGCGAGGTTTCCGCAACTCTGTCCTTCATTGCTTCAATCTCGATTTTGATCCATCCTCCATCCATCCGAGCTATCCAGAGGGGTTCCCTGGAGTGCTTGGTTCATCCCCACATCATCCGCGCGATTGGACAAGGCATGATTGAAGAAATCGATTGGCAATTCAGCTTGGCACAGACTGTGAGCTGGATTGCTTCGCAGAGGTCGTTTCTCCATTGATTTGCTGAGCTTGCGGGTCCGAGGCTCACTCTTGCTTGACGACCAAGAAGCATTCGAGCTCGGGAAGAGATCGATGTTTAGATTTCTTAGTTAATTTCGTTTATCAGTTGTAATTTTCAATTACTGCTGTAGTTCTTACTGTTTTCGAGTTTCAGATTTGGTTAATCTCGTTTTCTTAATTGTTTAGCTGTAATTTAGCTTCAATCTTTAAGACAAGTAGTTAGGGAATTGCTTAGGGACATTTGGTTTCAATTTCAGTTTAATTGTAGCTTTAATTCCTTGCGTGCCATCTCCATTCATGCGTATCAACTCTGTTCTGTTTCATTTCTGAAATTTATGTTCAATCTGCTGTGTTTCAGTCTTTTAATTTTATTAAGTTAGCTTAAGTTTGTTCTTCTGAACTTACCTTTCAATTTATTTCATTTCCAAACCCTGGTATCAATTTCTGCAAGTTGGATTCAGCTGTATTGCTGTGTGCCGATGCTTGTTTCTGCAAAAGAGAAAAAGTCAGTTTCAATTTTGCATCTCTGCGTATCAGACTTTTAATTGATGTTCCTGAATTTTGTATCAAGATAGCATTGTTTTATCTCCTGAATTTGCATTGCAATTGGTTCCATTTAAATAGAATTGGCATCAGAGTTAGTGAATCAGATTTATTGTGCATCAATTCTAATTTCTGCAATTTGATTGCATTGCTGAACTTCAGGTTGTTTCTGCAATATTTTTAGATCGAATCTGCATTTCTGATTGCAGCTCATCAAAAGGGTTTGGTTTGGGTAAACCATTGCATCATAATCAACTGAATCTTGTAGTTCCTGCATTCGGCTGTGCATTTCTGCTAAATTTCGAACTTGAATGCTGCAGTTAATTCCATTTGGCTGCACATTAGTTTGGTTTTCACTGCTGCAAGATTTCAGTTAATTAATTAGGAAGTTGTATCAAGTCAACAGCAGCTTATCTGAACTTATCTGAACACTAGATTAGAGAACTTGATCTCACTTGTTTGGCTGGAATCTGAACTCAAATTGTTGATTCTCAGCAGGAGAGTTCTGAATTCTGCATCCAACTCTGTTTTTCACTTCTGCACTTGAAGCAATTTCTGCATATCAGTTTTGCATCCAAATTTCTGCTTCGCATTCAATTGTTTCCGAGTCCATTTGTTCAGCTGAATTTCTGCACACCATCTCAGAATTTCTGTCTTGTTTTTGCCATTGGATTGAATCTGAATCCCTTTAATTCTGCTGTGCCATTTCTGCTGTGAATTCTAGTTTAGTGCACTTGAATTCGACTTGAATTTGTTTGAGTTTTCTACTGATTTGACTCCAGTTTCTGCCCTTTATCAGTTCTATTACTGCAATGCATACAGTTTTTATTTCTCATCATCCATTTTAGTTCTGAAATGTTGCATCTTATTCCTCATTCATTCATTCATTTATGCATTGGGTTCGATGTCTGACATTCTGTCATGTGAGTTAATGTTTGCATACATTTGATGCTTAATTCTGTCCAGTCAGTTGTTGCCATCTCTTCCTTCAAGTTTCCGCAATAATTCTGACTTGAATCAGTTTTAAATGCATTGACAGATTTTGGATTGATAAAAGGTTTGCTCTTTAGTATCAAGTGGAGCTTTGGAAATCAATCTTGTATCAGTTTGTTCATAGATGGCTTATTATTTGGTTGGTCTTGATTTACAAATCCTGTAGTTGAACACAAGGTGTGATGTGCCATTGCAATTTTGTATCAGTTTGGTGTCTTAAGGCTGTAGATTTGCATTAGTTGATTAAAGTTATCATTCGGTTAAGTTCATTAATTGCTATCACTTTGTTTTAGTTCAACTAGTTAAATTTTCATTGCTTTTCCATTTCCAATTAAACCCAAAACCCAAATCTTTATTCGAAACCCAAATTCACAAACGACACCTAAATACAAGCGCGAATCAAACAACGTCAACTAGCCCCGAGAAAAATACGACCTGTGGCCCCTATATTACATTTTCATACTTTTTGATTGTAAAAGGGTTTCCAGCATTCATTTATAAATTCTAAATCTGATGAGCCCACACTTTCGTGACAACTTTAATTTAGTAAATTTTGGTTTGTCAAATTTTTGGCGCCGTTGCCGGGGAAGCAACTAGTTGATTTGTTTGATTTTTACTTGTGTATTTTTGGACATATCATTGGGTTCTGTTTTATTTTGCTTTATCTTTCATATACGGTTGCTGCCATTTTTCTTATTTGTTTGGTGACAGGGCTGCAAGATAAAAATGTGGTCATCAGAGTTTCAGCCTTTCAACCAATTTCAACAACCTTGCAACCAAAATTTTCAGCAACCCAATCAATTTTTTCAGCCACCATTACAACAATTAGAGCAACCACAGCAATTCCAACAATTTCAGCCAGATTTTCAGCCCATTCAGCTATTATTCCAGAATTTTCAGATTGGGCAGCCATCATTTCAGCAATTTCAGCCCAATTTCTAGCCACAAACTCAGCATGGGCAGCCACCATTTCAGAATTTCCAACAACAAAATCAGAATTTTCAGCCCACTCAATTTGAGTTTTCATCACCACAATTTCAACCTCAGATCCAAGAATTTCATAGCTACAATTTTCAGCCATCTCCACCAACTTGTGAACCAAATTTTCAGCAGTTTAATCAGTCATTTCATCCATTTGAGCAGCCCCAACAGTTTGCATTTCAGCATGCACAACCTCCTCCTGGACTTCAGCAGCCTTATGTTACTTTTCAAGACCAACAAGAGTTTGAGGCTCAACAACAGAGGACGATGGAGATGTTGCAACAAGTCCTACAACAAGAGCAAATTTTACAACAACAACGGCAAGACATCGAAGAACACTTGGGAAAAATGGTTGATCAGCTGAATCAGATAAATGCCCAGAGAGCAGAACAATTAGCTTCTCAAGCTGCTTTTAATTCTGAGAGCCCCGGAGTTGGATTTATATCAGTTCAAGGTGACCCTAGCGCATGGCCAAGTCCTTCTTCAAGTAATCTTGCAAATTTGATAGAAGAAGAAGATGACGTACTCATCAAAGTCTGGGCACCTACAGCATGCATCCCTCCGGAGATTCCTGCTCAAAATTCATTTTCAAATTTTGCAGCTCCAGAAGAAGATACTGAAGCTCCACAGGACCATTCTAGACTTTTAGTTTCTGATGATAGTATTATTGATGGTCCTAATTATTCTGATACTGTTGTTGCAGATATTACAGGAGAAGCATGCAGAGGAGATGATTCCATAGGTGTAGGGGATTGCACTAAGCCCCAGGGACCACCACAGTTGACTGGGACATTAGAAAATTCAGAAGATGAACCAGAAAGTGTAGGGACTTGCATGGTGGAAGCAAGCACCCAAGGATCACCTGCTTTAGTTGAGTGCCCACCAGAGTCTGAGGCTGAAGAGGAGCATGTACTTGATCGGGAGGAGGCCATGGATACATCTACCCTTGTAGAACCTCCAGGTATTCTCCAGCACGCTCAGGTAAGTATTTCTCCTCTTTGTTCAGAAAAATTCAAAAAGGTACCTAGGGATGACTTTATTGATTCTGATGAATTTATTGATATACCTTGTGTAGAAATTGTTTGTGAAAATCCAATAGAGGTACCACACATTGATTTTATTGATCATCATGCATTACTTGACACATCCCTTGTAAATATGGATTGCGAAATAATTTTAGAGGCACCCATAATTGATGTAGTTTTTTATGATGAATCACTTAATACATCTTTTGTGGATATGGATAGAGAAAATTTTTTAGAAGTGCCTGAAATGGATGTTATTTATTTTGATGAATCTCTTGTTATGTCTTATGCTGAAAATGAATGTGAAAAACTTTTGGAAATATCTGAGATTGATTTGATTGGCTGTGACACATTACTTGATACATGCTTGATTGAAAATAATTGCGAAATTTCTATTGATGAGCCTGAAATTGATTTCTTTATTTGTGATGAGCCTCTGGATGCAAATTTGGTAGGAAATAATTTTGAAAATTTTATTGAGGCACCAAGAATTGATTTAATTAGACATGATGCAGTTTTGGATTCACTTTATGCAGAGACTGATATTATTTTATTTCTTTCTGACCTTGTACACTTGAGAGAGGTATTACATTGTTTTGCAGGGTCCAGAAGACTTCAGGAGTGGGTGGTCCAACTGAACAGACTTCAGCCTCCTGGAAGGACTTCTAAAGGGCATAAAGAAGGAGGAGATGATTTTGCTTTAACTCGAAGAACTCCATTCCTTCAGTGGATTTTGAACCTGAATCGCCTTAGGCCACCAGAGGAATTTTTTGTGAAGTTCAAGTGTGGGGGAGTCCTACTTCTCCCAGCCACCCAGACACCTCCACTACCACGGTGGAGGTTACTTCTGGATAGACTCCGCCCACCCGAATAAAGGGGAGTTTATTTTTCTTGCATTTTCTTTTATCACATTTTTCACATTTATGTTTTCTAGAGTAAATTGAATAAATAGACATTGTAAATACCATGTCTTTTCTTTTAGCACTTTTTCTTGCATGAGTGGAAATAAATGTATCACTCTAGGTTATCTCATTGTCATTTTAGAGCCTCTTGAAAATAAATTAAATTTGGTTGTTAAGACTTAAGGTTTGAGCTAATGGATGAAATCTTGGATGCTTGAGTACTACTTGGCTTTAGATTTTTAATTGAGGACTTGGGATGAATTATTTTGACCTAGTGAGAATTAGCCTTATTTTTGTGACACACACATGCTATTAAACTCTAGAACTTGCTTAGGTTCTTTCAAAATCATGTTTCAATGATTGGATCACATCTATAGAGGCTAATCCATTTGTTTTCCTTTCCACATCAATTTTTAGCAATAATCATTTCATTCCATTTTTCTTTACTTATTTTCTACTCTTACCCTCACTTTTCTATAGACTTGTTGTTTGGAATGTTTCTTAATGTTATTTTGCCCGAGACGGACAAAGATTTAAGTGTGGGGGAGTGACTAAAGTTTTGGATGCATTTCAACTCGAAAAAAAAATTTTTTTTTTGCCAATTGAGTTGAGTTTGGTATCAAGATCAAGCAAGAAGAAGTGGTTGAAGATGGAAATCAATTGAAGCATCTAGATTCTCCATTATAATTTGACGATCCAAGCTTACATTGCCAAGCTCAAAAAGATTTGATGAAGAAGAAAATTCTGTGCCAAGGATTAAGTGGCACGCAACCATTCAATTTAAGCCAAAAAAATCTGCACCAAGAAGAAAAAAATCTGCACCAAGAAGAAAAATTCTGCACCAAGAAGAATAACTTGAGTCGAAAGAGGCTTGTATCAAGAATTTGGGAAGTTGAGATCAGCAACCTTTTGTATGAATGTCGGAGTGCAGCTGTTCTTTGCAGAAAAGTAAGAAAGTTGAAGACAAATTTAGCCCCAAAGCTGTTTTGGACAGAAATCTGGGCAGAAATTGTTCACCATATCATACAAGGAAGTTTTGTACCAATTTCTAGCTGAATTCCTGCTTCCTAATCCAGCAATGTGTAGCTGAATTCAACCTTGAAAGGGAGCAGCTTACAAGTGGCAGAAACTGAAAGGAATCAGAACATAAAGGAAGAAAAAAATTTTGCAATGCAGTTTTCGAAACTTAACTTGCTACTCAGCCAATTTCGAGTGGAACACCTAAACTTCCACTATCATTAGATGCAAGTCCTAATTGATACTAATTGTTGGAGAACTCAGAGAATATGAAATGCAGCAAGAGCTGGACAGATCTGAAAACACAGAAAAATTGCTGTGCCAAGAAAAAAAAAGCAGCTTGTGCAGAATTTGTGTCAACTTTTGGCTGATTTCAGTTTTTCAAGGGCTGTGAATTAAGAAATGAAGCACACAAATGTGTCACAAGGTATTGAGAGCAATTACTGCTGGTCAAAACAGAAAAAGAAGAAGAAGAAAAAAAAGAGAAACAAAGTGACACAAAAAGTGAATTTTGGCACTATAAAATCATTGAATATTTTCTCATCCGGATTTAAGCTTCATTTCCTTTCATTTCTGACCTTGCTAGAAGATAAAAGAAGAAGAGAAAAATCAGAAAAGAGAAGAAAGAACAAAAATGGCACACAAAAGAGAACTTGGCACATTGAGAACAAATGAAGGGTTTTTCATCCAAACCAAAGGAATTTATTCAAGTTTCACTCCACCATACATTTGATATCATTAGAGGACTGTCAAGATGGGGCAAATCACATTGGAAACATTTTTTAGCACTCAAGTCTTCCACCTTTCACATTTTTCCATTTTCTTAGTCTTTTACTCCATTTCTTATCATTTTCCTTGTTTTTACTTGTTTTTATAGTTGTTGATCCTAATCATGATTAATGGTGGAGAGTAGATAATAAGCAAGCCTATGGTAGTGCAAGAAGCATATGTGTAAGAGTGAGCTCCATTTTCATCATCAACTTAGAACTTAATAAGAGACACCAAAACTTCCCTTGAAAGACTAGTGATTTAAATTCATCTCAATGACTCATGATTGATGAAAAGGCTAAGTTGTTGATTTAAGGACAAGATAGTAATCCATAGAGCTTAGATTTATGAGAAATGACAACCTTAGGTAATTTCTTTTCATTTGCTTCTAATTATGCTTAAGAAAGCCTAAGGGATACTTATTCAGTAGTTTCACGAGACGCTCAAGGTTAAGTGTGGGGGAGATGATAAGCACCATTTTATCGATTATTTTAATTTCTTAAATCCATGTTTGACCCATGTTTTTATTGCTTAATTATGATTTTACCCTAGGTTTTGGAACTTTATCTTATTTTGGACTTAATTGCAAAATTACATAATTTTTGGATTATTTGGCCACTAATTTTCTGATATATTTTTGTAGGCATGAAAGGATCCTAGACCTAGGGCATATTGGGTCAAAATTGAGTCGGATGTGAGCCGGATCGAATTATCAAGCCTACGATTAATCCGGGTCGTCCGATTCAAGAGCGGCTAGATCTGAGCCATCCGGGATGATCTGAAGCAATCCGAGCTAGGGTTAGGGTTGATCAAGTTCTATGATCAAGATCTGAAGGTTTCATCCCAATCAAAGCTAAATTAACCGTTGGATCAAGCAAGGAGGGCTCTAGAGCGTCCATTCACAGATAGAGTTGATCTGGACCATCCATTACATATCTGGAGGATCCGAGCTACCACAAGGCAGATCCTGACCCCAGATCATCATCATAAAAGTTTGGCTCAAATCAGACCAAGATCTGCCGTTGGATCTCTTCCAATCAATCACAGCCGTCCGTTGATAACTATTTAATCAAAAAAATCGCCGCAGCCCAGCATGTCGCGTCTCCGCCGCAGCTCCTTCTTCCTTCAGCTGTTCTTCAATTTTAGCTAGTGTTCTTCAATCCAAGGGGCGCGACCCCTCGATTTCTGACCTAGATCGAGTGCTAGATCCTTGGGGAGCTGCTTCGGTGAATTTCCAGCTCCGAATTGGCCAAAACAGAGTTGTTACGAGGTTTCCGCAACTCTGTCCTTCATTGCTTCAATCTCGGTTTTGATCCATCCTCCATCCATCCGAGCTATCCAGAGGGGTTCCCTGGAGTGCTTGGTTCATCCCCACATCATCCGCGCGATTGGACAAGGCAAGATTGAAGAAATCGATTGGCAATTCAGCTTGGCACAGACTGTGAGCTGGATTGCTTCGCAGAGGTCGTTTCTCCATTGATTTACTGAGCTTGCGGGTCCGAGGCTCACTCTTGCTTGACGACCAAGAAGCATTCGAGCTCGGGAAGAGATCGATGTTTAGATTTCTTAGTTAATTTCGTTTATCAGTTGTAATTTTCAATTACTGCTGTAGTTCTTACTATTTTTGAGTTTCAGATTTGGTTAATCTCGTTTTCTTAATTGTTTAGCTGTAATTTAGCTTCAATCTTTAAGACAAGTAGTTAGGGAATTGCTTAGGGACATTTGGTTTCAATTTCAGTTTAATTGTAGCTTTAATTCCTTGCGTGCCATCTCCATTCATGCATATCAACTCTGTTCTGTTTCATTTCTAAAATTTATGTTCAATCTGCTGTGTTTCAGTCTTTTAATTTTATTAAGTTAGTTTAAGTTTGTTCTTCTGAACTTACCTTTCAATTTATTTCATTTCCAAACCCTGGTATCAATTTCTGCAAGTTGGATTCAGCTGTATTGCTGTGTGCCGATGCTTGTTTCTGCAAAAGAGAAAAAGTCAGTTTCAATTTTGCATCTCTGCGTATCAGACTTTTAATTGATGTTCCTGAATTTTGTATCAAGATAGCATTGTTTTATCTCCTGAATTTGCATTGCAATTGGTTCCATTTAAATAGAATTGGCATCAGAGTTAGTGAATCAGATTTATTGTGCATCAATTCTAATTTCTGCAATTTGATTGCATTGCTGAACTTCAGGTTGTTTCTGCAATATTTTTAGATCGAATCTGCATTTCTGATTGCAGCTCATCAAAAGGGTTTGGTTTGGGTAAACCATTGCATCATATTCAACTGAATCTTGTAGTTCCTGCATTCGGCTGTGCATTTCTGCTAAATTTCGAACTTGAATGCTGCAGTTAATTCCATTTGGCTGCACATTAGTTTGGTTTTCACTGCTGCAAGATTTCAGTTAATTAATTAGGAAGTTGTATCAAGTCAACAGCAGCTTATCTGAACTTATCTGAACACTAGATTAGAGAACTTGATCTCACTTGTTTGGCTGGAATCTAAACTCAAATTGTTGATTCTCAGCAGGAGAGTTCTGAATTCTGCATCCAACTCTGTTTTTCACTTCTGCACTTGAAGCAATTTCTGCATATCAGTTTTGCATCCAAATTTTTGCTTCGCATTCAATTGTTTCCGAGTCCATTTGTTCAGCTGAATTTCTGCACACCATCTCAAAATTTCTGTCTTGTTTTTGCCATTGGATTGAATCTGAATCCCTTTAATTCTGCTGTGCCATTTCTGCTGTGAATTCTAGTTTAGTGCACTTGAATTCGACTTGAATTTGTTTGAGTTTTCTACTGATTTGACTCCAGTTTCTGCCCTTTATCAGTTCTATTACTGCAATGCATACAATTTTGATTTCTCATCATCCATTTTAGTTCTGAAATGTTGCATCTTATTCCTCATTCATTCATTCATTTATGCATTGGGTTCGATGTCTGACATTCTATCATGTGAGTTAATGTTTGCATACATTTGATGCTAAATTCTGTCCAGTCAGTTGTTGCCATCTCTTCCTTCAAGTTTCCGCAATAATTCTGACTTGAATCAGTTTTAAATGCATTGACAGATTTTGGATTGATAAATGCTTTGCTCTTTAGTATCAAGTGGAGCTTTGGAAATCAATCTTGTATCAGTTTGTTCATAGATGGCTTATTATTTGGTTGGTCTTGATTTACAAATCCTGTAGTTGAACACAAGGTGTGATGTGCCATTGCAATTTTGTATCAGTTTGGTGTCTTAAGGCTGTAGATTTGCATTAGTTGATTAAAGTTATCATTCGGTTAAGTTCATTAATTGCTATCACCTTGTTTTAGTTCAACTAGTTAAATTTTCATTGCTTTTCCATTTCCGATTGAACCCAAAACCCAAATCTTTATTCGAAACCCAAATTCACAAATGACACCTAAATACAAGCGCGAATCAAACAACGTCAACTAGCCCCGAGAAAAATACGACCTGTGGCCCCTATATTACATTTTCATACTTTTTGATTGTAAAAGGGTTTCCAGCATTCATTTATAAATTCTAAATCTGATGAGCCCACACTTTCGTGACAACTTTAATTTAGTAAATTTGAGTTTGTCAAGTATCCTGACAAATCAAAGGTTGAGGACCTAGGATACCAAATCCCTACATTTAGGGTGCCCTTAACATATCTAAGTATTCTTTTTAGGGCAGCTAAGTGCGTTTCCTTAGCACAGGTTTGGTATCTAGCGCACATCCCTACAGCAAAATGAATATCAGGTCTGCTGGCTGTAAGGTACAGTAGACTTCCTATCATACTTCTATAGAGTTTAAGGTCTACTGGTTTACCATCAGGGTCACTGTCTATCTTTATATTAGTGGCCATGGGGGTACTTATGCTTTTAGAGTTATCCATTTTAAATTTCTTGATTAACTCTTTAGCATATTTGGATTGATGGACATAGTTTCCATCCCTAGTTTGTTTAATTTGAAATCCTAGGAAAAAATTAAGCTCACCAACTAAGCTCATTTCAAATTCATTTTCCATGATTTTAACAAATTCTTTTAGAAAGTTTGAATGGGAAGAAGGATTGATCTTCTTGGTGTGGGAAGAAGAGGGGTTTCGGATGCCTTTTTATAGGCAGGTCATTGGGGGCGCCCGGGAGCTTCCGGGCACCCGGGACAGTGGTCTCTGCCTTTGGCACAGACTGTGGCTGGTTGGGGGCGCCCGCAGCGGCCCGAGCGCCCTGATCAGGAGGCTTTTGCAGCTTTTGCTGCATTGACTGTGATGGGGGCGCCCGCGTGGTTCCGGGCGCCCTGGTCAAGGGACAAGGACAGCTTTTTGCTTTGAGATGAGTGAAAGTGGTGGGGGGGCGCCCGAGGAGTCACGGGCGCCCGGAGTATGTAGATAGTGACAATTTTGATGTCTTGTCATTGTTTGACCATGGTTTAGTTGGTTTGACCATGGTTTGAAATGATTTGACTGCGTTGACCATAGTTTGACTACTTTGACCATAGTTTGACTACTTTGACCATAGTTTGACTATTCTGACCATGGTTTGACCATGGTTTGACTACAGGATTAAACCATAATTTAGGTATTAAGAAATTTTAATTGAGTTTAATCTTACTGTCTCACTGAATCTAGGGTTTTCAATCACGTTATCCTTATAGGTTTTGTGAGACAGGTTTAGAAAAAAACAACATGATTTATTTTGAAAATCTTAATTAATTTTGAAAACAATGGAATTTATTTTGAAAAGACAGTTTAAATCTACAAGTAACTGAAAATTTGTGTTAGTTTTGAATTTGAAAGAGAGTAATTTGAATTTGAATTTCAAAAATTGGCTTCCAGGTCTTGTCGAGGCACTAGTCCTTCTTTGGTCGTAACCTTATTGGATCATTAACCATTTCCTTGACAAAGCCTTTTAATGAAATTTCATTTTCAAAATTAATCTTTGAAAAATTCTGGTCTAACTAGTTTGGGTCATGGATCGGTAGCTTCGGCTAGTTTCACCAGTCTAAAGAGATCAAGTATACTTGACCTTATTAGAATTGGTTTCCCTAACGTACTATCATCTCATCTCCACCCAATACTATGTTGTTCAAATTTCAGTTAAGTTTGTTCAGTCCTTATACTAACCATTCCTAAGTTTAAGCATGGTAAATTGCTGGAATTTAAATAAACAATCAAGCAAGCAAATTTCAATCAAGAATTAAATTCTATCTAGCAATAAATATAGTTTTTAATTTGGCTCCCCCTGGACTAATGCCACGATAATGGTTAGGCAAGATGTGAATCTTGTCCTTGGGGATCCAATAATGATTTGATCCAGATTGTTTGTTCAGGCACAGTTTAGGTACCCATGCCTGAACTTTATTTCTGGACTGATTCAGTACAGCAAAATAGGATCTTTGTCTAGATTTGGTTCTATATCCAAGTCCGGATCGATTTAGAACTGATTTTTGCTTTCCAAGAATCATGTCAAGATTCTTGGAACCAGAGGTGAATCGTTCTAAGGCTGATCTAAGATCCTTAACCTGAGTTTTCAGGGAGGAGTTCTCTTTCTCAAGTTTTTCAACTTGAGTAGGAGTTCCTTCGTGAACCTTCTCGGTTAAGGGTTTAGAATCAGCTCTCTCTTTCAGGAGTTTTACTTCCTGTCGGAGGGATTCGATTCGGAGTTTGGCTTTCGCCAAATCTCAAGAAAGATACGAAATTAGTTCATTTAAATGACATCTAGTAAATTCACTTACCTTGATTTCGCCATCTTCTAAAAAGGTCAGTCTGCCGTCGTCCTGTTCTGATTCTGACTCAGACTCGACTTCTTCTGAAGCGGTTAGAGCTAGTAGGTTCGACTGTGGGACCTCTTCTTCTTCATCGGAGGAGGACTCGTCCCACGTTGCTTGAAGTGCCTTCTTCCTTCTATTCTTCTTGGTTTCCTTTAAGTTCGGACACTCCGTCTTGTAGTGACCCTTCTTCTTGCACTCGTAGCAGGTTACGTTAGGCTTGTTCTTTTCGTTTGTGGGTTCAGCTGGTTCATCCCTTCTTCGGCTGACTTTCCGCTTGTTGGTTTGGTTCTTCAATTCTTTGTAGTTGTTTCTTGCCAGTCGAACCAGCTTTGGTCGATCTCCTTCTTCATCCTCTGAGTCTGAGTCTGAGTCTGAGTTAGACTCTGGTTCAGGTTGAGGATTTTTCTTTGTTGTCTTCCCAGTTTTACCTGCAACAAAGGCAATACTTTTCTCGGCCAAATTGCAGTTAGTCTGTTCGTGTAATTCTAATTCGGAGAATAATTCATCTAATTTTATTTTTGAAAGATCCCTTGAAACCTTGTATGCATCTACCAAAGATGCCCACAAGGTGTTTCTCGGGAAAGCATTTAAAGCATACCTTATTAGGTCACGGTTTTCTACTTTGTGACCAATGGTGTGAAGACCGTTCATTAGTTCTTGGATTCGAGCATGAAGCTGAGCTGCTGTTTCGTTGTCGGCCATTTTGATGGTATACAGCTTGTTCAGGAGTAGATCTCTCTTGCTGATCCGAGTGTCTGATGTTCCTTCGTGCAGCTCGATCAGTTTTCCCCAAAGCTCCTTGGCACTGTTGAAAGGGCCCACCCGGTTCAGCTCCTCTTTTGTTAAGCCGCATTGTAGGGTCTGGGTCACCTTTGCATCCGCATCAATTTTCTGTTTCAGAGCGGTGTCCCACTCTGTGTAGCTTTGAGGTACTCCTTCAGCATTTTTGGGGATCTCCAGTCCGGACTGGATGATTATCCACATGTCCACCTGAGTTTTCAGGTGGACCTCCATTCGACTTTTCCAGTAAGAAAAGTCTTCTCCACTGAAAAGAGGAGGTCTGGCTATGCTGAATCCTTCTTGCATGGCCATTAGGTATTTTATCTGAAAAAGAGATAAGAGAAAGAAAAACATTGTCCCAAGACTCGGTCTTGGATTAGTAGTGCGGGATAAAGAAAATTAAATAACGAGGGGTGTTGCACCAACCTCGATCAACAAGAAGAAATTCGAATGAAAAAAAATATTAGAAGAAATTCAAACGAATATTAAAAGAAAAATTTAAAGAAATCCGAAAAATTTTCAAACTGGTGGTTGTACCAAATTTGAACTTCCCCGCTGTGATACCACTTGTTGGATCGAGAGAACCGATAGAGGGGGGGTGAATATCGGAAAACATTCAGATTTTAGAATTAGAGAAATTACGCAGGGGAAATTAAAACAAACAAACGCAAACACAGGTAGTTTTACTTGGTTCGGAGCCTAGGTCGACTCCTACTCCAAGGCCCACGGTCGTTGACCGTTTTCTGCGGGCAATTCTATAAGTGCGCAAATCGGTTTACAAATAAATGTTACAATTGCAGTATAGTAAACACAAAAATAAAATATTGCTCTTTGTTACCAACATCCGATGAGGAATGTTTCTCGGAGCAGAGGGACGTCGTCGGCGCTTGTATCTCGAGTCGGGAGGTTTCTGGAGCAGAGCGCAGGAGCGGAAGAGCGTGATTGCGTTGAATTAAGTATTGTTCGAAGCCTTGGGGTCGAGGGCCCTTTTATAGGCCCTGGGGGCGCCCCCCCCCCCCCCCCCACGTGTCGGCCGATCCGACTTTCACTCGGTCAGCTTCTGATCCCTTCAAACTCGGGATCAGATCTTGACCGAGGCGCCCAGGACGCTGGGGGCGCCTGGGTTGACCGGGTCAGAGCTTATCCCTTGGCTTCGCTGGCTTCTGCTTCGATGGCTTGCACAGGGGGCGCCCGGGACGTAGGGGGCGCCCGGGAGCAGTGGGGGCGCCCCGCCCATGAGCTGCAGACGCAGTTCCTTTGCTTCGGTTGTTTGTGTTCACGTTGGGGGCGCTCGGGACACTCCGGGCGCCCTACTCAGCCTTTGCCTCTCTCCTTTGAGGCTCTCTGAGCTCCAGACACTCGTTCCTTCGGTCCTGCATCCAGGGTTAGTCCAAAACAACTTAAAACAATAAGATGTTAGTTTATACAGCCTTAGCTATCTTGGTTCTGACTTTGGTCTCCAAAATGGAGCCCTAGGTCGAACCGACGCCTACAGTTCCCTCGACGGGGAACGCGTCCTTACCTACTCCTCTCGGGAGAATGTACCTGATGCCAACCGGCTCCTCCGGTTGGACTTTTGCCCAGCGGTCCTTTACCAGGTCTTGGATACCAAGCTGTCCTTCGCCCGATGCCTAGCATTCCTTCGCCAGGTCTTCAGTCCCAAGCTGTCCATCGCCTAGTGCCTAGCAGTCCTTCGCTAGGGCTTCAGTACTCTGGCATTCCTTCGCCAGTGCTTAGCAATCCTTCGCTAGGACTTTTTACCCTGGCATTCCTTCGCCAGTGCCTAGCAGTCCTTCGTTAGGATTTTTTACCCTGGCATTCCTTCGCTAGTGCCTAGCAGTCCTTCGCTAGGACTTTTTGCCCTAGCATTCCTTCGCTAGTGCCTAGCAGTCCTTTGCTAGGACATTTCCTGCACACTTGAGTAACATGTTAGATAACAACTAAGACTTAACTTTTGAGCCCTTTTGCCATTATCAAAACTTAGGTTCAACTTGGGTGCTTTCTGCACCAACACAAGATTCACAACTTGCCTAACCCTCATCGAGGCTTCAGTCCAAGGGGAGCCAATATAAAAACAATTTTTATACTTAGATAATTTCTTTTCTTGCTTGATGCCTGTTTTTTTTTCTGCATAGACTTAGGAATGGCTCGTTAAGGACAAAAGACTTAATTAAAACTTGAACAACATAGTATTAGGTGGAGGTGAGATGATAGTACGTTAGGGAAACTTTTCTAAAAAGTCAAGTAGGGTAAGGCATATCCTATTTAGTCTGTTTAGTCTAGTGGAACTAGCTGAAGCTACCTCTCCAAATCCTAAGCTAGTTAGACCAGAGGTTCTCAAAAAGGAACTTAAAAATGAACTTTCGGTAAAAGGCTTTGTCAAGGAAAGAGTTGTTGATCCAATAAGGCTACGGCCAAAGAAGGCCTCTGTGACTCGCCAAGACCTGGAAGTCAATTATCGAAACTCACTTTTAAATTACTATTTGATCAACTCAAATCTAACACAAGTTTTCATTAAATCTTAGATTTTACATTAAATCAAATGATAAAAATAATACATCTCACAAAACAGATAAGGAAACCTGTTTTGTCACTTAGAATTGGGTGAGATGTTTAGAACCTAGTAATTTAGTCCAACTCAACATTTTCAAAATTAATTCTACATTTTCAAAATCAATTCTGTATTTTCAAAATTAATTATATATTTTCATAATCAATTCTATACTGAACATTTATTTAATCAAAATTTCACCTAATATTTTTCAAATTCAATTTCAAAATTAATGCAACACATACTGAAAACCTGTCTCACAAATGAAACCCATACGATCGACATGTTTGATAACCTTATATGTGAGTGAGATAAATTAGGCAGTGAAATTCATTTACTCTATCCTTACTTCTACATAAATGGATCCAAATCGAATATACTTTATATGAAGAAACATAAAGATTTGGACCAGTGGATGTTGGATAGTGGATGCTCCAGACACATAACTGGGCATAAATTGAAGTTCACCAAAATCAAGTTTAAAAACCTGGGCTCAGTGGCATTTGGGAACAATGCTACACTTAAAGTAATTGGGTCAGGTAATATTGAACTAAACTCAGATTTTATTATTAAAAAGGTGTTATTGGTTGAAAACTTTAGGTTTAATTTACTTAGCATTAGCCAATTGTGTGATATTGGTTATATTATCACCTTCACAAATTCTGACTGCCTGATTAGGAATCTACAAGACTCAAACATTACACTTAAGGGTAGGAGGAAAAATAATGTTGACACAATCAATCTACCCGTCATACCCAAATGTTTTCTAACTCAACTAGAAGAAAACAATCTGTGACATAGAAGACTAGGCCACACCCATACCAAATTAATTTCAAAATAAGTCAACTTGGATTGGTTAAAGGTATACCTAAAATTAAAAACTTTGAAAATACCATCTGTAAGTCATGTCAACAAGGTAAACAAACCAAGTCAATCCACAAATCAACCCAGTCAAACTTAACCCAAGACACACTTGAGCTCCTACACTTAGACCTATTTGATTCACATGGAGCCAAGTCGCTAAGCGGGAATCAGTACTGCTTAGTAATTATTGACGATTACTCTAGGTTTATCTGGGTTAGATTCTTAAAATCTAAAGATGAAACATTTAACTCATTTAGTAATTTGTGGAAAATGATAGAAAATCAAAACAACACAAAAATTAAGAGACCTAGGATTGACCATAGGGGAGAATTTGAAAATCAGAGATTTGAGAAATTTTGTAAAATTAATGGGTATGCCCATGAATTTTCATGTCCTAGAACTTCCCAACAAAATGGAATAGTTGATAGAAAAAATAGAACCCTTCAGGAAGCCGCTAGGACCATGCTCAACGAATACAACCTAACTAATCAATTCAGGGCAGAAGCGGTAAATACAACCTGTTATATTCAAAATAGGGTTTTAATAAATAAAAGACACAATAAGACACCCTATGAAATTTATTATCACAGATTACCAAATTTACATTACTTAAGGGTTTTCGGGTGTAAAGTTCACATTTTAAATACTAAAGATTACCTAGGTAAGTTTCAATCAAAATCAACCCCAGGGACCTTTTTAGGATATTCAACAACAAGTAGACCATATAGGATTTACAATAAACAAACCCTTAAAATTGAAGAAACCACAAATTTAAAATTTGATGAAGTAATTGAAACAAAGCCTACGGTCAAACAAAATCTAAACAATTCAAATCTTGATCAAGAAGATATTGAACCATTAATTGAACCATTCATTAAACTATCAATTGAACCAATTACTGAGGCATCAACTGAACCAATAGTTGAACCATCTGAACCAACCCAAGTAGTTGAACCAATCACTAAACCAAACTGACCAGCAGGACCCGAGGCTGAACCTAGTTCTAGAAGAACTAAGAAACTTAGACTCAATGATCCATCTGACCAAATCTTGGGTGATCCAACTTTAGGAGTCAAGACAAGGTCTTCTTACAGAAATCATAGTCAAATTGCCCTAATTTCAAAATTAGAACCTAAGACTATAGAAGAATCCCTACTTAACCCAGATTGGATCATTGCAATGCAAGAAGAACTAGCCCAATTTAAGAGAAACCAAGTGTGGGACTTATAGTACCTAAACCTAAAGGTAAGTCAGTTATAAACACTAAGTGGGTATTTAGAAACAAGTTAAATGACCAAGGAGAGATTGTGAGAAACAAAGCCCGCTTAGTAGCTAAAGGGTTTAGTCAAGTCGAAGGGTTGGATTATGATGAAACTTATGCTCCCTTAGCCAGACTTGAATCGATTAGGATGTTACTAGCGTTTGCATCCCATAGAGGTTTTAAACTATACCAAATGGATGTCAAGTCTGTCTTCCTTAATGGGTTCATAAAAGAAGAAGTGTATGTAGGGCAGCCCCAGAGTTTGAGGACTTAGACAATCCTGAGTATGTATTCAAACTTAAGAAAGCCCTTTATGGGTTAAAACAAGCACCTAGGGCATGGTACGAAAGACTATCAACCTACTTGATTTCTAAGGGATTTAACCAAGGCCAAATTGACTCAACCTTATTTGTTAAAACCTTAGAAAAAGACATATTTATAGCCCAAATCTACGTAGATGACATAATCTTTGGGTCAACAAATTCTAACTTTTTAAAAGACTTTGTTAAAATCATGGAGAGTAAGTTTGAAATGAGTTTGGTAGGTGAGCTAAACATTTTCTTAGGTCTCCAAATAAAACAAACCAGGGATAGCAACTATGTTCATCAATCCAAGTATGCAAGAGAACTAATTAACAAATTCAAAATGGAAAACTCTAAAATTTTAGGAACTCCTATGGCCATAAATGTCAAAATAGACAATGACCCTGAAGGTAAACCAGTTGGCTTAAAGCTATATAAAAGCATGATAGTTAGTTTATTATTCTTGACTGCTAGTAGACCTGACATTCTGTTCGTTGTAGGGATGTGCGCTAGATACCAAACCTGTGCTAAGGAATCACACTTAGCAGCACTAAAAAGAATCCTTAGGTACATTAAGGGTACCCAAAATGTAGGTATCTGGTATCCTAGGACTTCCAACTTTGAATTATCAGGATACTCTAATTTAGACTATGTCGGTTGCAAACTAGATAGAAAGAGTACAAGTGGAAGCTGTCAATTATTAGGACATAGTCTAGTCAGCTGGTGTAGTAGAAAGCAACACTGTGTAACCTTATCCACAACTGAAGCAGAGTATGTTGCATTAGGAGAGTGTGTAGCACAACTTTTATGGATGATGCACACTCTTAAAGCCTTCCAGCTAGACTATACCCAAACCAATGTGTTCATTGACAACATAAGTTCGATCAATCTTACGAAAAACCCTATCCATCACTCCCGAACAAAACACATTGAAGTAAAACACCATTTTGTTAGGGATCATGTAGCTAGGGCCGAAATCATACTTATGCATATGGACTTGAAATCTAATCTAGCCTATATTTTTACCAAACCCTTACCTGAGTCTGAGTTTAGCTTACTAAGAAGGTAGTTAGGGTTGTGCTTGGTAGAATGGGGCTGTTCTAATTTTTCTCAAAATTTTTTTTAATATTTCATATTTTTCGAGAAACTCATTTCTTAATTTTGTTGAAATTTAAAATTGTTTTCTGACTTAGATTTTTTGAAAACTTGCCTCCTTTAAAACTTGGATTTTCTGCGCAATGGATTTAGCCTAGGCTTTAACCCAAGAATTGCATGCTCCTATAGATCTAGAAGTCAACATCTCACAAGCACATTAGAATACTTTGATTGATAACCTAGACTAGGTTGAGATGCTTAGGCCTATGTCTTGACTCAAGATGCTTTAAGTCAGTGCATCTGGAGTAGTTGGGACGATAAATATAATTGAACAACAATCGAGCTAAGTGTTCAAGCATAGAATCCAACATGATCAGATCACTTAACTTGACTAACCCTAGTGAAAGCTGCTGTTATATAACAGTTAGTAAGTAGCTAACTGGGTTAGACAGGACTCGAACGAGGTCTATTTAGTTGGTTTTGTTGCTTGGACTCACTAGATGTAACGACCCGGAAAATTCTCTTAATATTTTATTAAAATATTAAGCATGTCTAGATAATTTTCCGAAGGACCTAGAGGTAATAATACAAACTTTGGCCTAGAAAATCCATATTTTCCCATTTAAATTGGGAAAAAGGGCACTAATGGGCCTTATATGGGCTTGCTAGTACCATAATTATCGGTGGATTTTAGGTGGAAATTAGTATAAAGATAAATAGGATTTAATTGGACATATTAGCATGATTATGGGTAAGTATTAGTTTAATTTTCCTATTTAATTTGAGGAATTAGGTACTAATGGGCCTTAAATGGGCTCCGAAAAATGGGTATTAATTGGGTAAAATTCATATAAATATAAAAGAATTTTATTTAGGAATATTGGCAAAATTATGGGTCATTTTTTGGAGAATTTTCGAAATAAAAGGGGAATTTTCGAAAATAAGAAAAAGGATTAAATAAAAATAAAAATAAAGGTGCATGGGGCAAGGATTGAACCTTGGACCTCTTGTACAACCAATGAATGCTTTAACCAACTCACCTAGCAAGGAATTCTTGTGAGAAAAGGAAGTGAATGGTGGTTAAATGGTAGAGGAAGATGAAGGGTCATAGAAAACTCTTCATTCACCACCTTAATGGTTGATTAATAAGGGGGTTTGGGAGTTTCATTCTTCATGCCATCAAGTGCATTTGCTCCTCTCTTCCTTCTCCATTCTTGCCGAGCACTCAAGGAGGACTTCTCCCTTGAGAAAACTTCACAAAAAGTCTCATCCTCCAAGATCTAAGGTCTTCTCAAGTTTCCAAGGGCTAGGTGTGGTCAAGTCTTCTTCCTTCTTTCCATCCAAGGTCTAAAAATCAAGAAATCTAAGGTAAGACTCCCTCACCTGTGGTATAATAGTTACCAACATTTTCCATGATTTTTGGCTGGATATATCGGTGAGTTTCGGATTTAATGGTGAAAGGAAACAAAATCCAGGTTTCTATGGTTCAAAGGTTTCGGCCAGCATGTTTTAAAGGTCCATAATTATGCTAAAAATCAGGATAATATTATTTGATGTTCCCTTATGATGTTTAGAAGTTAATTGAAATTTTTGGGGATTTTTGGCATGATATATGCGTTAGTTTCAGATTTAATGTTGAAGGGAAACAAAATCCAGGTTTCTATGGTTCAAAGGTTTTGGGCAGCATGTTTTAAAGGTCCATAATTACGCTAAAAATCATGATAATATTATTTGATGTTCCCTTATGATGTTTAGAAGTTAATTGAAATTTTTGGGGATTTTTTTCATGATATATGAGTTAGTTTCGGATTTAATGTTGAAGGGAAATAAAATCCAGGTTTCTATGGTTCAAAGGTTTTGGCCAGCATGTTTTAAAGGTCCATAATTATGCTAAAAATCATGATAATATTATTTTATGTTCCCTTATTATGTTTAGAAGTTAATTGAAATTTTTGGGGATTTTTTGCATGATATATGGGTTAGTTTCTGATTTAATGTTGAAGGGAAACAAAATCCAGGTTTCTATGGTTCAAAGGTTTCGGCCAGCATGTTTTAAAGGTCCATAATTAAGATAAAAATCATGATAATATTATTTTATGTTCCATTATGATGTTTAGAAGTTAATTGAAATTTTTGGGGATTTTTGGCATGATATATGGGTTAGTTTCGGATTTAATGTTGAAGGGAAACAAAATCCAGGTTTCTATGGTTCAAAGGTTTCGGCCAGCATGTTTTAAAGGTCCATAATTATGCTAAAAATCATGATAATATTATTTGATGTTCCCTTATGATGTTTAGAAGTTAATTGTAATTTTTGGGAATTTTTAGAGTACCCTAGGACACCCTAGAGTTTCGGCCAACATGAAGGAAGCAAAACCCAGAACTTTAAGTTCAAGGGTTTCGTCCAGCATGTTTTAAAGGTCTAAAAATATGTTAAAAATCATGATAATTAATGTTATTTAATGTTTCCTTATGATGTTTAGAAGTTAAGTATAATTTTTGGGAATTTTTGGAGTACCCTAGAGACCCTATGAGTTTCGGCCAACAACAAGGAAAGGAAACCAAGAACCCTAGGTTTGTGGGTTTCGGCCACCATGATTTTGGGGTCTATAATTATGCCAAAAATCTTGATGATGTTAATTAATGTTCCCTTATGATGCGTAGTAAGTAAATATAATTTTTGGGAATTTTTGGGGTACCCTAGAGTACCCCTAGGGTATAGGTAATTAGGAGGTATGCTTAAG
>JAGFNQ010000451.1:0-176700 GCA_024364735.1 Boesenbergia rotunda
CTTGGCCTAATGCCAATCGCTATGGTATCCCAATACCACAGGCTCTAACATGACCCTCAAACTTGTTCTGAGGCAAGGCCTTAGTTAAAGGATCCGCTAAATTCCTTTCAGTGGGAATTTTCTCAATTTGTATATCATTCCTACTTATAATCTCTCTGACCAGATGATAGCGGCGAAGCACGTGTTTGGATCATTGATGAGACCTTGGTTCCTTTGCTTATGCAATAGCTCCATTGTTGTCGCAGTAAACCGGCACTGCTTCATCAATGGTTGAAACCACGCCAAGTTTGGTGACAAACTTCTTGATCCAGACTGCTTCCTTTGCTGCTTCCGAAGCTGCGATATATTCCGCTTCCGTGGTAGAATCCGCTACGGTGTCTTGTTTGGAACTTTTCCAACTTACTGCGCCTCCATTCAAAGTAAATACGTATCCAGACTGTGATTTGGAGTCATCCTTATCTGTCTGGAAACTGGCATCTGTATACCCACGTATTACCATATCTCCTTCTCCATATATTAGGAACACATCCTTAGTTCTTCTTAAGTACTTAAGGATTGTCTTGACAGCCGCCCAATGATCCATTCCTGGATCCGACTGGTATCTGCTTGTGACGCTCAGAGCATACGATACATCGGGCCTAGTACACAACATAGCATACATGATAGATCCTATCGCGGATGCATAAGGAATCTTATTCATGCAAATCCTCTCGTCTTCTGTGCGCGGACACATAGACTTTGAAAGGTTGATCCCATGCCTGATGGGAAGGTAACCTTTCTTGGATTCCGACATGCTAAACCTTTTTAGCACTCGGTCTATATATGTAGACTGCGAAAGACCAAGCAACCGTTTTGATCTATCTCTATAGATTCTAATCCCAAGGATATAGGTTGCTTCTCCCAGGTCTTCATGGAGAAAGTTTTGGACAACCAAATTTTAACTGTCTGTAAGACTGATATATCGTTTCCTATAAGTAATATGTCATCGACATATAATACTAGGAATACGACTGCACTCCCACTAACCTTCTTGTACACACAAGGTTCGTCAGGATTTTGTGAGAAATCAAACTCTTTGATTGTCTCATCAAAACGGATGTTCCAGCTCCTGGATGCTTGCTTCAGTCCATATATGGATCGTCGAAGCTTGCATACTTTGGTTTTATCAACCGATGTGAAACCTTCAGGTTGTATCATGTATACATCCTCAAGCAGGTTTCCATTAAGGAAAGCTGTTTTCACATCCATTTGCCATATCTCATAATCATAATGAGCTGCTATGGCTAGGAGCATCCGAATGGATTTAAGCATAGCTACTGGCGAATAGGTTTCGTCATAATCAATTCCTTTTTTTGACGATATCCTTTTGCCACTAATCTAGCTTAAAGGTAACAACATTACCTTCCATGTCGGTTTTCTTCTTGAAAACCCACTTGCACCCTATGGGCTTAATCCCTTCAGGTGGGTTAACCAAGTCCCATACTTGATTTTCGTACATGGAATCCATTTCCGACTTCATGGCTTCAAGCCATTTGTCCCTTTCTGAATTTTTCAGAACATCTTCATAACTGATAGGTTCGTCATCGCTTATGAGTAACACGTCGTTCGATTCACTTATGAGAAATCGTATCTCTCTGGAATATTGCATGTCCTATCAGACCTACGAAGAGGTGGTGTTGTTTTAGGTTCAACTGATAGCTCATCATTATGAGGTATTGGTTGTGGGTCTAGACTAGGTGTCTCTGTAATGTCTATTGGAGTTTCTTGAACTTCATCAAGTTCAATGCACTCCCACTGTTTTCTTGTAAAAGAAATTCTTTTTCCAGAAATACAGCATGCCTTGAAACAAACACCTTTTGTTCCAAGGGATGATAGAATTGGTAACCCTTCGTTTCCTTAGGGTATCCAATAAATAGACATTTATCAGACTTAGCATCCAATTTGTCTGATACAGTCCGCTTCACATAAGCAGGACAACCCCATATCTTAAGGTGAGTTAAGTGGGGTTTCTTACTATTCCATATCTCATATGGAGTAGTAGAGACTACCTTGGTCGGGACTCTGTTTAGCAAGTAAACAGCTGTCTTTAGTGCATAGCCCCAAAAGGATTTTGGAAGAGTTGCATGATTCATCATAGACCTAACCATGTCCATCAAGGTTCGGTTGCGCCTCTCAGATACACCATTATGCTGTGGTGTATATGGCGGAGTCCATTGGGACAATATCCCATTGTCCCTAAGATAATCTTGAAACTCTTGACTTAAGTATTCACCACCCCGATCGGATCGAAGTATCTTAATACTTTTGCCAAGCTGTTTCTCTACTTCATTTCTGAACTCTTTGAATTTCTCAAAGGCTTCAGATTTGTGTTTCATCAAGAACACATACCCGAATCGTGAGTGATCATCGATAAAGGTGATGAAGTAGCTATAGCCTCCTTGTGCAAGAGTTGACATTGGTCCACATACATCAGTATGTATTAGACCAAGCAATTCTCCCACTGGATTACCTTTTCCGGAAAAGGGTAATTTGGTCATCTTGCCTTTTAAGCATGATTCGCATGTATCAAATGAACCGGGTTCAAATGATTCCAAAATTCCACATCGGTGTAATTCGGTCATGCGTTTCTTACTTACATGGCCAAGACGGCAATGCCAAGTGTAGGAGTCTATTCGATTATCTATTCGAGCACGTTTGTTGCTAACTTCGATATTGAAAACGTCACTGGATAAATCTAACGTGTAGATACCATTGCACAAAGTTCCATTCCCATAAAGAACGCCATTTAAAGTTATGTAACAACAATTGTTACTAAAAGTTAAATGATAACCCTTTTCATTCAAACATGAAATAGATACAATGTTCTTTATTAACGAAGGAACAAAATAACAATTATCCAATTCTAAGACACGTCCAGTGGGGAGCTTTAGCAAATATGTTCCGATGGCAACAGCAGCAATCTTTGCTCCATTTCCAACTCGCAAATTGCTTCTCCTTTGACGAGTCTTCTTCTATTCCTTAGCCCCTGTATGTCATTACATATATGTGAGCTACACCCAGTATCAAGTACCCAGGTATTAGAGGAAATAGAGTGACATTCAATAACGAAGATACCTGAAGAGGATGGGGCATCGGATGCCTTATTCTTCAAGGACTCAAGATAAACCTTGCAGTTTCTTCGCCAGTGACCCTCCTTGCCACAATGATGGCAAGTGCCTTTTGGTTTCTTTTCAGTCTTTTTGGCCTTTTTCTTCTTTCCTTATTCTGTTCTTTGGCCTTCCTCTTAGAACCTTTCTTCGAGGAACCAACTAACAGAACCGCCTTTTGATCCGGCTTTACAGAAGGCTCTACAGTCTTCAGCAGGTTGAGCAACTCAGGAATGGTAGTTTCCAGTTTGTTCATCCGATAGTTCATCACAAATTGTGAATAACTTTTGGGCAAACAATTCAGAATTAAGTCAATACTTAGTTCATGATCCATTGCAAAACCGAGTGTGCTCAGTCGCTCAATGTACCCCAACATCTTTAACACAAATTGTGAGGCAGAAGTGCCTTCCTGCATCTTAGAGGTGAAGAGGAGTCTGGAGACTTCGAACCTTTCGGATCTCGCCTGCTCTTCGAACAACTCATGAAGATGGAAGATGATGGTATAAGCATCCATATGCTCATGCTGCTTTTGCAACTCAGGTACCATAGAGGCTAGCATAATGCAACTCGCAAGTTCAGAATCAGTCACATGTTTCTGATAGGCCACTAACTGTTCTGGAGTTGCACCCTCTGGTGGACGGTTGGGAAGTTGATCTTCAATGACATAAGCAAGCTTCTCTGCCTTGAGGACTATCCTCAGGTTTCGAAGCCAGTCCATGAAGTTCGGCCCAGTCAGTTTATTGGTGTCCAAAATGGAACGCAAGTTTAGAGAAGACATGATCGAGTGATTAACCTAGAAATACAAATTGAGCTTATGTGAGAAGAATGATAAAGAATGTATCAATATACATTAATTAAAATCCTATTTATTTTTCAAATTGAATAACCCTTTTTATCAATTCGGGAGATTGTAGGAGCATCTCCAAATAGGTTGATATCCAACCATAGATAAAAACAACCATGGCTGTGGCCATCAAGTTATTCTTAGCTATGAAGGTAGGTAATTATACCGATTACACATCACATATATGTAACTATCACTTTATGCTATCAACTAATTGAATGTTTGCATAAATCATTGGGTTGTTAACTCATTAACAAGTATGTAACAATGTACATAGCACCCAACTGCACCTCTCTTTACATCGACCTTGGCTGTGGCACAACAAATCGATGCTCCAAGCTTAAGGCTGACCCATTAATCAAGAAATAGTTTTAATATGGTTGGAGCTCATTCAACCGCTTAGTCAGGCTTGGATGTGTCCAACAACCAAAACTAAGGATTGACCTCTGACTCCAACTATATTATTCATAAACTAATTCCATGGTTTGAACATGTTGAGGTTCAAGCCGGGCATGGATGTGTCCATCAACCCAAACAAGAAACAAAACTCCGATTCTAACCATATTAATGGAAGGTGTTGGCCTTAATATTTTGTAAGGGGTTTTGGGTCTCATCCTTTCTTTTCTAAGCACATTCATGATATTATGTCATGACTAACGATTTCCTTAATAAAGTATGTATGTGACTTAATTTATCAAGTCTCATTAATTGAATTAGGAACCGGATTTCCTAATTCTAATTTCATACTTTATTCAAGGAATTGTTTTGGGAAACAATTTCCTAAATTGTCATAATCAATTTCGGAAATAATATGTTTTAAGACTTTGATTTCTCTAAATCAAATCTTATTAAATTAAGAGAGAGATTCCCTTAATTCAACCACATATTATTTTCATGAAAATCTCATTTAAGAAAACTCTATAGGAAACCATTTTCCTAATTAATTTTGGAGACAACAATATGTAAGAGCATCACCTCTTAAATCATATTTTATTCATGGATTTAATTAATTACAACAAATTGTTTTCTAAGGGTGGCTCCCCGAGGCTCAGATACCCAAAGAAAAGTAATTTGTCGTAAATCCAATTTGGTCCGCTTCGGAAGCGTAACCAAATTAAACATGACAATTTCATTTAAAATTGGGAAATTAAATTACAACAACTAACTTTAAATTGGACGGCTCCCCGAGGCTCAATCCAAAATAAAGAATTTTGTTGACAATTTAAAAACCAATTCAAATTTAATTGTCAATTAATTGTCCATAAATTTGTCTAGACTTTCTTGAAAGAAAGTGCCCAAAATTGCGAGATTTCATAATAGGTTTTCAGAATAATTGTAAGTTTCTGGTACAAAGAAAACTTACATATTTCCAAAATTGGAAAATTTCTAAAATAGAAAATTTCCAAAATTGGAAAGTTTCCAAAGATGGGAAGTTTTCACAATTATTATAAAATTTCAGAAACTAGAAAATTTCAAAAGTTTGCGAAATTTCATGAGGATTTCCAAACTTAGAAATTCCTAAATCTAAAATTTATTATAATTGGAAAGTTTCCATAATTGAAAATTTTTCCAAAATTGAGATTATGACAAAGTATTCCGCAAAACAATTATATGATTATGTCGAACACTAACCGGCTCTGATACCACTGTTGGGACCGGGTGCATGTTGACAAGGATACGGGTTCGTAAAATTTTAAATTTTTACGTGCAGCGGAAGAATTAGCATAAAATAATTTCTCAAATTATTTTAACCACGTATCTAGCATGCAACCTTATGATGTGTGGACATAATCATAAATTAAAACTTTGCGAAAAAGTAAACTAATTTACTTTGTACCTCTCGTAACTCGAAGTAAGGGACGAGATCCAACCGTAGCGTCCCTTGGAAGCTCCGCCTCTATTCGCGTCCACGCCGAGTTCTCTTCGGGATGACTTCGCAAAGTCACGAGTTTTGTGCCGACGAGAACTACTAGATTCTCTAAAGGCACAACTAGAAGATCAAGAGAGAAGAAAGGAAACTAACCACCAAGAACGGAATCTAAATTCCGAGAAGGGAAGGAAGGAGTCGCGATCCGCTTCTTCTTCTTCGGGATGTTCTTGGTGGATGAAGCTCTCGGCCACCCTTGGGATGTGCGCCGGCCCTAGGGGAGGAGTAGGGTGCGCCGGCCCTAAGGGAGGAGTAGGGTGCGCCGGCCCTAAGGGGAAGAGAGAGGGAGAGAATAAGAGAGAGAGGGAGAGAACTACTAGATCTCTTGACAACTCAATTGATTGAGAATTAAAGCCTAGCCTTGGTTCCTTTATATAGTAGCATCTCCCTTGCCAAGTCTCCCTCTTAACGGAATTTTCATAAGAAATTTATCCTATAAATTCTCTTATTAATTATTCCGTTTAAGCCAAGTTTTATTATAACTAACTTTATAATAAAACAAATACATCTCTCCTTTTATTATGGAATAAATTTTACAAGAAATTTATAAACTTTCTTATTATGGAAAAATCAATTCATAATTGATTTTATAAAATTAAAATAAACCATTCCATGGATCATTTTAATTTCCATAAAAAAGAATAAATTTCTATAAATTTATTTATATAAATTTCTTTATACAAATTTATTTATCCATAATTTATAAAACAAATCGCGCTAGATTTATTTTATTAATTAAACCAAATAAATTGGTTTTCTCCCCTTTTAATGGCCGGCCAAAACAAAGGGGTTTGGCACCCTCTTTGGCCGGCCAAACCGAGCCGAACCGATCGCGAATTAAACTCATTTAATTCGCCCAATAAGCCTTCAAAAGACTTAGCCATTTTAAGTTTCCGTTGCGCCTCTGATTAACTCAGATTCGACTTATTTCTCTTGATTGGAAAATCCAATTTTCAACTCATTTTAAATCCCTCGGATTACTCGTAGTGCGTGTGACTAAATAGGCTTTCGATTTATGTTGGCCGTCTATAATCAACTAATTATAGAACGATCATGAGTGGCACCTAGTAGTACATCATGACCTCCAATTAATCGAAAGATCAACGGTTGACCTCAGAAATTATTCTGAAACCCTTCAGCAGCTCTAATGAATCGTGCCCTATTCCCTTCACCATCTTATACCCTCTTGGTTCAGGACATGGTCTGTGTGTGTCACCACTAGGCTGACTACGTCACACCTAGCCCAAGTAGTGTCTTTCTCGTCCTTTGGATTTCTAATTACTCTCATGCATTTAAGAGACTCATACTCTAAACATGAAATGCTCTGGCCAGAGGCTTTGAGTAACAATCCGACGATAGGCCTGGGTATACATCTCCTCGCAAGGAGTGGTGAATCCTTTGTAGGTTGTTCAAACATCTTCGGGCACTTCGGCTTATACCCAATCATCCTGGGTCCACACCTCCTTGGAGATGCTTGCTTAAGATGTTAAAGTATAAGTCTCCATGACCAAGATGACTTGAACACCGCAAGTCAAAGGAACATCGCACTTAAGCTGCAGTAAGAACTTCATTGACATATCTATATAGATTACCATATGAAGTTTTACAGCTAGTCACTCCAATGAACTAGTTCCCTTAACTAGCATCCATGTTTATCTCCGGACATCCCAATGTCACCAGCCAGTGAGAATCAGCTGATTAGAGAATAACCCATGCTAGTCTCAACAGAATTGATAGTGTCCGTTTTTATCAATTCATCGACTAGGGATATTTTCAATACTTCACAATTGCACATGTAGAGATAATCACTAGTTGTGATCCCATCACAAATTCTCTTATGCTGTGAATTGTATTGCGGACATTCAATAGATGAGTTTAAGATCCCAATCAAATACATAAACATGTATACTCAAATAGTGAATTATCATTTATTAAAATAAATATTTACAATCATAAGGTGATTGCCTTAGGACACTTCTCTCATATCACTAACAAGGACAGCATAGTCGGTAGTCCCAGAACCGGGGCGTTCTTAAGGTGTCCATCCCTGTTGCACAGCTTCGGTAGTGCCAGAACCGTGGACAGCATAGTCGGTAGTCCAGAACCGGGGTGTTTTTAAGGTGCCCATCCCTTGGACCCATACTTCGGTCCGGTACAAGCCCATTCATAAAGTAAAATACTTCATATGCTTCATCATTCATACATCATGGCATGCATCTTTATTCATAAAACATGGCATGTATCTTCATTCATAAACATGGCATGTGTAACGACCCGGCCCGTCTACCGGCCTATTTACTGGCCCATTTACCGGTCCTCATGACAGTCGTACCGTCGACCATCGACCGTGCCGTCATTCATAAACATGGCATGCATCTTTATTCATAACACATAGCATGCACTTTCATTCATAAACATAACATGCATCTTCATTTATAAACATAACATGCATCTTCATTCATAGAACATGGCCTAATTACATAAATATTATTCTTATTCCTAGTGCTTGCATGATCATGGCATATAAGGTAAGCATTGCATTATATTCATTGAACATGACATGTTTGCATAGACAATTATCCTAATCCATAGAGTTTGCATGATCATGATATATAAGGTAAACATTGCATTTCATACATAAGCATGGTATTCATCCCAAGCATACATAAGTAGGACTTCCATAAACATACTACCTACCATTCAAGTGCATGGCATAGAACACAAGACATTCATAAATAAACCCTATTAAGCATGGCATCCAATCATAAACATACAAACATGAAACATGGTGCTTAAGATTTGGGTTATAGGTAACTTAATTTCTACCACATGCTTGAACCTTTATATATACTTCATAATAAAGCATAAATCATCATTCTTCAAACCCTAACTCCCCCCAAATCCTATTTACCTTGCTTGGCCGAAACCTATAAGGAAGGGTTCGATCATTCAATTAACATGTAAGATAGCATAAGGTAAAGAAACAACCATACATTACCTATAAGACCATGGGAAGCCATTAGGGCTCATGATTAGGGTTATCCCTAACCTTTAGCCCTCCTTCTTAGGGCTGGCCGAAACCCTACAAGGCCATGGGTGCATGGAAAAATTCCATAAAATCCCCAATCAAACATTAAACACCAACCATACCCTACCGTAGGGGCTTTCGGAACCCATACTTGAAGAAAACCTTAGCCCCTTGCCCTAGATTCCTTCTTGGCTGAAACCCTTAGGGTCATAAGACCTTGTGAAAATTCACATAAATCCCTTCAACCTCCCTTTGTGTCACAAGGGTACACACAATACATGGGTGAAGGGTTAAATCCAACCCTAGCCATGGAAATCCTTATGATGGTCCCAAACCCTAAAGGGTCTTAGGGTACTCCAAAAATCTCCAAAAATTATATTTATTCTCTAAACATCATGAGAACACATTAGAAAGCATAATTAAGATTTTTAACATCATCATGGACCCAAAACTCATGGTGGCCGAATACCATAGGGGTCCAAAACATGGTTTTCTCAACATCAAAACCTAAAACCAAACTTTATATTATGCTAAAAATTCAAAGGAACTATTATACCACAGGTGAGGGAGTCTTACATTGGTTGATCTTGATTATAGACCTTAGATTTGAGAGAATGATGAAAAATTTTGTTGCCTCTTGACCACCCCTAGCCTTGGTACCCTTGTAAAAGCCTTGGATCTTGGAGATGGAGCCTTAGGTGAACCTTTTCCAAGGGAGATCCCCTCTTGAAGTATTCGGCTAGAATGAGGGAGGAGGAGGAAGAAAAATGGAATTGATGGAAGGAAGAAAGAAACTCCCATTCCCCCTCTTTATAACACATTGAGGAGGGTAAGTGAAGAGTCATGGTTGGTGACTCTTCATTTTCCTAAGCCTTATCCATAATCCACTTCATTTCCTCATAGCACTCCCTTGCTAGGTGAATTGGTTAGAGCATGCATGATTGTACAAGAGGTCCAAAATTTTTCATTTTATTTTTATTTTATTTTCCTAATATTTCAAAATCTCCTAAAAATTCTCCCATAATTATGTTAATATTCCTCATCAAAATCCCTTTATATTTCTATAAATTTTTACCTAAAATTCACCGATAATCATGGTACTAGAAAGCCCATATAAGGCCCATTAGTGCCTATTTCCCCAATTTAAATGGAAAAACATGGATTTCTAGGTTAAAATTCGTGTTAATATTTCTAAGTCCCTCGGAAAATTATCTAGACATGCTTAATATTTTAAAGAAATATTAAGAAAAATTTCCGGATCGTTACATAGACTCTAAATCTAACTTAGCTGACATATTCACCAAACCCCTACCTGAGTCTGAGTTGAGCTCACTAAGAAGGCAGTTAGGGTTATGCTTGGTAGAATAGGTTTAATCCACTTCTGTGGTTCTTTTAAAACTGTTTTATTGCGTATCAGTTTCTACTTAATTTGAAAACTTTTTTTCATTTTTAAAATCAATTTTTTCGACTTAGTTTTTTTGGAAAAACTACCCCCTTTAAAACTAGGACTTTTTCGAAAATGGACTTAGCCTAGGCCCTAACCCTAGAACTGCATGCACCTATAGATCTAGAAGCCAGCATCTCACAAGCACCTTAGGGTACTTTTGATTGATAACCTAGAATGGGTTGAGATGCTTAGGTCTTTCCCTTAATTCAAGATGCTTTAAGTCAGTGCATCTGCAGTAATTGGGGCACTAAATACAAATTATACAGTAATCAAGTTAAGTGTCAAGTTTAGAAAATCTAACTTGAACAGAACACTTAACTTGACTAACCCTAGCGAAAACTATTATTTATAACAGTTAGTAAGTAGCTAATTGGGTTAGACAGGACCCGAAAGATATAATTCAAATTGATTTGGTTCAGTTTATATCTTGAATTGGTTCAGTACAGCACATCATTTTTTTTGCTATATTCGTTTGCTATAATTTTTTTTGATATATGGCAAAGGGGGAGAGATTGGAAAGGAGAGAAGGTTTAAAATTTTTTTCAAATTCAAATTCAAAATTTTCAAAACTTTGTTTATCCTTTCTTCAAAAAGTAAAATCACTTAAGCTGTTTTCAAAACTATTTCTAAGTACCTGACTTAAGCTATTTTCAAAACTATTTCTAAGTACTTGACCTAGCTATTTTCAAAACTATTTCTAAGTACTTGACCTAGCTGTTTTCAAAACTATTTCTAAGTACTTGACCTAGCTGTTTTCAAAACTGTTTCTAAGTACTTGACCTAGTTGTTTTAAAAACTGTTTCTAAGTACTTGATCTAGCTGTTTTCAAAACTGTTTCTAAAGTGTTTTCTCAGAAGAAGTTTAGAAGAGTTTTCTAAAGTGCGAAAACAAAAAACATTTAAAGTATAAATATTCTAAGTACTGAAAAATTAATTCCCTTTTTAGACGTAGAAAGTATAAAATTTTCCAAGTGCCCAACTAAATTTTTTTTGGGGAAATGTTTTCTAAACCTTCTTTTAGAAAAAGCTCTAAGTGTTGAAAAATCAATTCCATTTTTCAGACTTAAAAAATTTTTTTAACCCCACGAACTTTTGAAAAATCTATGGGAAGATTCCTTCCAGGGGGAGGAAACTAAATTGGAATTTTTACCTGGTTTAAACTTAACTTTTTTAACCGGGTTGCCATAAATCAAAAAGGGGGAGATTGTTGGTGCAGGCAGCACCTAAGTCGATCCTGGGTTTTGATATTGGCAAAAGGGTTCAAAAGTTAAGTATTGTCTGTGTTCTAATGTGTTCATTAAGTGTGCAGAAAGAAGTCCTAACGAAGGACTGCTAGGCACCTAGCGAAGGACTTCTAGGCAGCAAAAACCTAAGACCTGGCGAAGGACTGCTAGGCACCTAGCGAAGTGCTGCTAGGAGTCGAAGACCTGACAAAGGACTGCTAGGCACCAGGCGAAGGACTGCTTGGTACAGAAGCCCTAGGGAGCGAAGGACTGCTTAGTACAGAAGCCCTAGGGAAGGACTGCTAAGCACCGGGCGAAGGACTGCTTGGTACCCAAGACCTGGCGAAGGCTGCCAGGCACCTGGTGAAGGACTGCTGGGTAAAAGTCCAACCGGAGGAGCCGGTTGGTAAAAGGTAAACTCTCCTGAGAGGAGTAGGTGAGGGCGCGTTCCCCGTAGAGAGAACAGTAGGCGTCAGTTCGACCTAGGGTTCCATTTTGGAGACCCAATGTCAGAACCAAGACAGCTATGGCTGTAAGAATTATCTAATACTCTTGCTGTTGTGTTGTTTTGGACTAACCTTGGATGCAGGACCAAAGGAATGTATTTCTGCAGCTCAGAACGCCCCAAAGGAGAGGGGCAGGAAGCTGGACAGGGCGCCCCCAGTGTCCCGGGCACCCCCAAGGTCAAGGCAAAACAAGTTAAGCAAGATTCGCTTCAAAATCTTACTGGGTCAGGCGCCCTTATGGTAGCGGGCGCCCTGATGGTCCCAGGCGCCCCTAGTGTCCCGGGCGCCCTGGGTCCAAGCCAACGAAGTGATCGAATTCAAGTCAGTCGAGAAGCCTGTTGAACAAGTCAAGCAGGGCGCCCCTTGTGTCCTGGGCACCCCCGTCAAACTCCGAGCCCGATCCTGGAGGGATAAGGGTTGACCGAGTTCCGGATAGGGGTTTGCGGATCAAGAGGCACGTGGAGGGCACCCCCAGGTGCACTATAAAAGGGGTTCGACCCCCAAGGCTTCAACACACACTTTTCCAATGTCACAACGCTCTTCGCTCAAGCGCTCTGCTCCGGAAACTTCTGATCTCGAGGTTCTAGCGCCGACGACGACCCTACGCACCGAAGTACGATCCACACCGGGTGTCGGTAATGAAGAGTTCAATTATTCCTTTACTGCAATACTACTGTATAATTCTCTGTAAACCTTTGCGCATTATAGAATTGCCCGCAGTAAACGGTCAAGGACCGTGGGCCTTGGAGTAGGAGCCGACCGCGACTCCGAACCAAGTAAATCCTTGTGTTCGTGTGTGTTTTTGTGTTAATTTTCCGCTGCGCATTCTCTCTCTAATACGAAACCGTTTTACGATATTCACCCCCCCCCCTCTATCGTATTCTCTCGATCCAACACAAACAATAGAGAATTTGTTTCGAATTCAAGAAACGCAAAGAAAACACCTCAATTCTATCATCCGATGCTGATCCCCAACCAAAATAGGGTTTACCTCATATGTCACACTCGTCTCCTCTGATCAGATTGCTCGAGAAGAGAAATCACCGATTCGTCGTGCCCTAGATCCCAAGGAATGACTCGTCATGCCCTAGATCCCAAGGAACGACTCAAAACCCCACAAATCTTACGATCTACCGGAAGAAAACAAGAATAGAACTCAGAGATTGGAACTAGGGTTAAGATTCTACCACTTACCTTCCTGTATCTTCGGCGATGACGTGCTCGGAAGCAAAAGCTTCGCTCGTCCAAGATCTCACCACCGGCGATGGAACTCAGTGTAAAGGGAGGAAGAAGAGGTTGCGGCTTCCCCCGTGTCCCGATCGCGCAAGGAGAGGGGATCGCCTCCGCCCGATCAGAGGAGGATGAAAAGAAGACCGAGAGGTGTCGTGTCCCAATCACACGGAAGAAAAGGGATCGGTCAATTTAGGGTTTTCCGCGTGGAATAAAATAAATAGGAAATTTAAGGGGGGCGGTTTTGGCCATTTTGTAATTAAGCCCCTCTTCTTTTAAACTCACCATCTACACCCTCCTCTATAGGAATTTATGCACCTAAGCCCTTCCCAAACTTAGGTATATTACATTCTCCCCCACTAATAAGAATTTGGTCCCCAAATTCTGTTATTACTAATGGTAAATGCTAACCACTGTATATATGAAATACGAATACTGCAATGAATAACAGTATGTACCTCAGTCAAACAAATGGGGATATCGAGCTCTGATAGTCTCCTCGTGCTCCCAAGTAGCCTCTGCATCCGTGTGATGCTGCCATCCAACTCTAACCAGCCGGATCATCTTGTTCAGTAACTGACGCTCCCGGAATCCCAAAATCCGTACAGGTACCTCGTCATAAGTAGCATCAGGCTGGAGCGGAACAGATGTTGGATCGTTTTCGTACGCTAGAGGGGGGTGAATAGCGTTTTTCGAATCTCTTCTTCCTACACGGTTAGTTTGCGCAGCGGAATATACAATAAAAATAATAAGACAAACACTAACCAATGCTAACAAAGAAGATTTACTTGGTATCCACCCCAGACGGGTGACTAATCCAAGAATCCGTCGGTAGATCACTCCTCGGATAACCTCCGGCTAGCTCTCGTCGCTCCTTGTGGGTGGAGAAACCTCGCCACAATCCCAAGCAAACCTCTGAGCATAAAGACTACTATCTTGCCTTTAACCAAGACAATATTCGTCAAGAATCTCAGCCACCACGAAGTCCTCTTTAAATAGGACTCGGGCTGAAACCCTCGCCCCCAGGGCAGTCGACTGGTGCCACTGAAATTCGACCGTTGCACCCCAACGTTCGAATTCTCATCTAACTCACCAGCCATATACCAGTCGACTGCCCCCAGGGTAGTTGACTAGTCCAGAGTTGAAACCCTTCTGTGAGTTTTATCAGTCGACTGGTCTTCTCACCCACCTAAGGTTACCCTTCCCGAGTACATTCCACTACACACTCGAACCCTAGGATTTCCCGAGTACAATCACACAGCATTCGTACCCTCACGACTTGACTGACTCCTCATCCGCAGCCTCGACTATTGCCTTCGCGCCCTCTTCATTTTCGGCTCCCGTCCCTCGGATGCACACAAGCCTCCAGCTTGCCTCTATGCCATCCTTCACGCATGCCTCGAAGTCCGCGCCCCTCAGCTCATCGTCCCTGCTCTCTAAGTCCCTCGGGTGCACACAAGCCTCCAGCTTGTCTCCATGCCACCCTTCACCGTACCGAGGCCGTCCAGTCAAGTCCATATGTGTAACCTGTACAACCTGCACACTCAGCATACACATATAAGAACACAAGGGTAAACCTAACTTAAACCCTTTGCTCAAACATCAAAACTCATGGTCGCTTCGGATCACAGATTGCCTCAACAATCTCCCCCTTTTTGATGTTTGGCAATACGTTTAAGTTAGGGAAACAAGATAGTAGTCAATAGCAAAAACCATGCTAATCAAATGCATATGCAATGCATACATGGATCCTATCCCAAGGTATCCTAGACCTAACCCTCCAAGTTAGGATTTTTCACACACCTAACTTCCTAAAGTTAGGAATTTTCACCAAAATGGGCTTTTTAAAGCTTCTCCCAAGCTCCCCCTACCTTGGACTTACAAAGGCTTTTTAAGAACCTCTCCAAGGTTCCCCTTACGCCAAGAACGGAGCAACCATTCTCCCCCTAAAGCTTAGCTCCCCCCTAAACCTAGGGTTTCTAGCAAAGTAGTGTTTGGTTTCCCAACTTAACCTAACACTTCTCCCCCTTTGTAATACATCAAAAATACCCTAATAATATCCCAATTATCGGATATTTTAATTCCTAATGATCTGAAACACAGTGTACTAAACTCCCATACACTTGTTTTCAATCACTTGGACACCAAACTAGCTGCTGATACACAAATCATCTTTGGCCAGTTGACTGCCCCCAGGGCAGTCGACTGATACTATGAATATCAGACTTTTCTGGCCAAATTCAGAATTTCATCAGAAATTTCACAAATCTCCAAAATTTTCCAAATTTTGTGGAGAACATTGTGGTACCTATACCTACTTGGAAAAAATACAATACACAATTTATCTATTACCATTCCTAAGTTTGACACAAAACCCAAAAATTTTCTTATGAAAATTAAGGTAACCAAGGAGGCAACCTCCCCCTTAACTTGTGCCTTCTCCCAATCTTCATCTTACCCAGGTGAAGTTCTACCCAACTTAACACCCTAACACCAAGTCAACTTCTCTCCCAACTTAACTTCATAACACCAAGTTCTTTTGTCCCTTGGACACCATTAAAGGATTGCCCCAAGCAACCTTATCCCTAGTGCCAAAAAGAACTCAACACAACCTTGGAAATGTCTAAAAAGGTTGCAAGCACATTTGCTAGAATATACCCTATCCTAGAATGATATGTTTTGAATAAGATTATCAAATGTTCTTGGCTTTGGTTCAATTCTCTAATTTCCTTAAGAATGGACACTTTGTATCAATTTTGAACTCAATTCATGATTCCTTGTGTTTGCCAATTCTAACCATTATCAATTTACACAAGGAATTGTTCTCAATTCTTTTCTTTTCCATATGTGTCCATAATATGATGAAATTTTCCTTCTTCTTATCTTTTAACCTTAGATAAACATCACTTATCAAACTTCCTTAATTTTCAAAATATCAATAAAGCCTTATTAAATCATGGGATAACACTTCATTCAAGGAATATGAAATCATAATCAAGACGTTTAACCCAAAGCCACATCCTACAATCCACATTTGAATTCTCTTACTATTCAAACTGCCCTTTTGCAAACTCTTACAGACAAGTCAACTGCCCCCATGGAAGTCAACTGCCAAAATGAATAGAGAGTTTCTGGGTTGAGACCAGTCGACTGCCCTGGGGTAGTCGACTGATACCTGAATTTTAGGTTTTTCAGCCGAATTTCAGAAATCCTTAAATAATTCGACAAATCTCCAAAAAATCTAAAATTTTGTGGGGAGATTTGTGAAGCCTATATCTACTTGGGAAAAATATGTTTCCAAATAAATGTACTCCAAATCCCAAGATTGGCACGAAACTCAAATTTCTCTAAAGTGTATCATTTAAACTTCTCCAAAAGTTCTAATTTTGACTTCTCTTCAATGAATCTTCTCATACTTGATCACAATTCATTTCTAGCACTAAATTATATGGTGTTTGCCCATTAAATCCTAATTTTATCAAATATAACCTCATTTTCATCTTTTTCTCCCTAAATTTCCTTTTAATGTGCCAAAACCTAGGATTAAGACTTACCCAAGTCTTCCAACCCTTTTTGACACATTTCACCTAATTTCCTAGGAGAGAAACTCTTGAGATCCATTTACCATGGACCCCAAAGGCTCCTAGAGCTCCTCCTTGATCTCTTAGCCCTAGCCACCTCCCTAGGTGACTCAATCCACACTAGGCCACACCGGTGTGCCACCGGTGATTCTTGGCCTACAAAGTGAATCCTCTTAACCTTAGACACCTTGTCCTTGGTTAAGTCACTCTTTTTACCTTTGGATGGCACCCCCTTGCCATCTTTGGACTTCTCCTTCTTTCCATGATCATATGCCTTCCCAGCATATTTCTTACCATTGGCCTTGGAGGTCTTAGACCGGTATCCTAACGTCGATCTATCGTAGTTGGGTTTTATACTACCCAACACCATGTCTAGACCCTTTGATCCAACCGTGAACCTTTCTAGGGTCTTTTCCAAAGTATCAAGTCTTGCCCTTAAGGCTTGATTATCCCTTTCCAAGTCTATAATCTTAGAATCCATATGTCCACTTTGGACATTCATAGACCTACCCATGTTCCTAGGCACATTCCTCCCCTTCTTGGGACCAGTGCCTCGATCCTTAGGTCTAGAGGTCTTGGATTCATGATGCATGCTTTTTATAGGGGTTATGATATATCTTGTTAGCCCTAGTCCTATCATTGTATCTAAATCCAAAATTATGCACCATTAAACATTTTTCATGAATTCTAGCATGCATGGATGGATAATTAACATTATTTTTAACATGCAAAGAGGAACTTGAAATTGAATTACACTTTAACCTAGGATTAGGAATTACCTCCCTTACCCTTGTAGTCCCTCCTTGTTATGAGCTTCGCTTCCTCCTTTCTTCTTTCTCCCATCTCCTCAAGTGCCCCATTTTCTTGAGCTCTTTCTTCCTTGGACACTTGGTGTGGTAGTGCCCTAGCTCACCACACGTGAAGCACCGAATCCTCCCCTTCTTCTCTTGGGTTTCTCCAATCTTACACCTCATGTTAGAATTTAATTTAATTGAAATAGGTTTAGAGTGTACCTCCTTTTTACCTTTCGGGCACTTGTCCTTGTAGTGCCCCTTTTCGTTGCAACTAAAGCATGTGATGTGCTCTTTCGATTTAGCTTTGGTGGAGGTAGAAGCTTCTTCTTCAACCTTGGATGAAGTGGATGCTTCCTCTTGTTCTTGTATGGTTGAGGGTCTCTCCTCCCCCTCAATCCTTGAAGTTGATGCTTCCTCTTCTTCTCATGAGGTGGATGCCCTCTCACTTGATTGTTCATCCTCTTGGGCACTTGAGCTCACTTCCTTGGGTTCTTCCACTAATTGACCTCGTATAGGGTTTTCATGGAATTCTTCGACCCTTCTCCATAGATCATGTGCGATTTGATATTCCCCTACACCATTTAACACATTAGTAGGCAAAACGTTAAGCAATATATCAATTACCTTTTTATTTGCCTTGGATTGATTTTCTTGTTCTTGATTACAACATCTAGGTTTAAGTCTCTTCCCGTGCTTATCCTTTGGAATCTTGAAAGGCTCTTCAAGCACAATCCGAAGGTCCCACTCCATTCCGAACCAGGTTTCCATTCTTACTTTCCAATAGCTAAAATCCTCAAGATCGTAGGCCGGTAGAGTGTGTTGGATCGATAGAACCGAGAGAGGGGGGGTGAATATCGGTATTTTTTCTTTCGGAAAATTAAGAGCATGTGCACAGCGGAAAATAAAAAACAACACAGAGACGCAGTCGTTTTTACATGGTTCGGAGCCTGTGTCGACTCCTACTCCAAGGCCCACGGTCGTTGACCGTTTACTTTGGGCAATTCTATATCAGGCGCAAAGTCATTTACAAAAGATTACAGAATTAGAATTACGTACAGTAAACTTTAAAATAACTCTTTTACCGACGTCCGGAGTAGATCGATTATTTCGGGGCAGCAGGACGTCGTCAGCTCGATTTGGACAGTTTCCGGAGCAAGGCGCGAGAGCAAAAGAGCTTTGAGGCGTTGAATGAATTGATTCCTTGAAGCCTTGGTCGAGGGTGTACGACCGGTGCCGTCGATAGAGGGGGGTGAATATCGGAAAATGTTCGGATTTAAAAGAAAGAGTAAGTGCGCAGCGGAATAAAAGCAAACAATGCAAACACCAAGGTTTTACTTGGTTCGGAGCCTGGGTCGACTCCTACTCCAAGGCCCACGGTCGTTGACCGTTTACTTTGGGCAATTCTATAGTGCGCAAAACGGTTATAGAGTGAGATTACAAAATTACTGTAAATAGAAATATACACTTTGTATTACCAACTCCCGGTGTAGATCGAGTTTCGGTGCAGTGGGAGGTTGACGGCTTCGTTCTTGAGTCGGGAAGTTTCCGGAGCAGAGCGCGGTCGTCAGAGTGTTTGGATGCGTTGAATGAAAGCAGTGTTTTGAAGAGGAGGGTCGAGGCCCTTTTTATAGTGCCTGGGGGCGCCCTGATCGACGGGGGCGCCCCCCCACGTGGCAGCAGATCCACAAGAGGCGCGGTCGTCGACTTATCCCTTGAGCCTCGGGATAAGGTCTTGACGGGGGTACCCTGGACGCTGGGGGCGCCCTGGTTGACCCGGCCAAGCCTTATCCGCAGCGCTGAGCTCTCCTTGGTAAGGCTGGGGGCGCCCGGGACAGCGGGGGCGCCCTGGGTGCGCAGTGCAGATGCGGCAGCAGCTTAACTCTTCAGTTGGTTTGCCATGGGGGCGCCCGGGACAGCGGGGGCGCCCTCAGAATGTGCTGTCGAGGTTCATTTGCTTTCTTTGTGTTTTGTGTTCACCTTGGGGGCGCCCGTGACACTCCGGGCGCCCTGGTCAGCAGTTGCCTCTTTCCTTTGAGGCATTCTGAGCTACAGACACATGTTCCTTCGGTCCTGCTTCCAGGGTTAGTCCAAAACACAATAAAACAAATATTTAATTTAATTTCTACAGCTTCAGCTGTCTTGGTTCTGACTTTGGTCTCCAAAATGGAGCCCTAGGTCGAACCGACGCCTAATGTTCCCTCGGAGGGGAACGCGTCCTCACCTACTCCTCTCGGGAGAGTTTACCTGGTGCCAACCGGATCCTCCAGTTGGACTTTTGCCCAGCAGCCCTTCGCCAGGTCTTGAGTTTCGCCCAGCAGCCCTTCGCCAGGACTTGGTTTTTGCCCAGCAGCCCTTCGCCAGGTCTTGAGTTTCGCCCAGCAGCCCTTCGCCAGGACTTGGTTTTTGCCCAGCAGCCCTTCGCCAGGACTTGGTTTCCTGACAGCCCTTCGTCAGGTGCCTAGCAGCCCTTCGCTAGGACTTGTTTTCCTGGCAGCCCTTCTTCAGGTGCCTAGCACCCCTTCGCTAGGACTTGTTTTCCTGACAACCCTTCGTCAGGTGCCTAGCAGCCCTTCGCTAGGACTTGTTTTCCTGACAACCCTTCGTCAGGTGCCTAGCAGCCCTTCGCTAGGACTTGGTTTCCTGCACACTCAAGCAGCATTGTTAGATACCAAATAACCCTTAACTTTGAATCCTTTGCCATCAAAACAAGGTTCGATCTGGTGCTTCCTGCACCAACAATCTCCCCCTTTTTGATTATGGCAACACAATTCAAAGTTAAGGAAAAAGATTGCAGTTTAAGCATAAAGGTTAAGACTAATAAAACATATCAATTCATAACAGTCTAAACCCAAATGTAATTTTAACAGTGAAAAGAGAGAGAAAAAAAAATTTCTCATGCTCATTCTCCCCCTGAATAATTAACTTAACTCTTAACTTTGACCTTTCCTCCCCCTTTGACATATATCAAAAACAAGCATGGGTGAACAAGGTATCTAACAGGGATTTATGAGTTTTTCTAAGTGCTTTATGTTTTTGACAAAGTATTTTTCAAGAATCGAGTAAAAGCATTTTCAAAACTTTTTACACTTAGATAATTTACCATTATGAAAAAAATTTCAGGCTTAAAAAAATTTATAACTTTTTATAAGGCAGAAAAAATTTACTTAGGCAAAATTTCCAAGTTTCCAAAAAAAAATTTAACTTTTAGAAAAGGAAACTTTACTTAGAAAATTTTTCAAGAAATTTTTCATGCTTAGAAAATTTTCAAGAAAAGGATTTTTCAGGCTTAACAAGTTTTTAAACTTTGGAGCAAGTACTTTTTAGAAGAATTTGAAAATTAAGTGTCAAGTACTTGATTGAGAAAATTAAGTAAAAAAAATACCCATTAAATACTTAAGTACTTACAAGATTTTGAAAAGAAATTATGTTTTGAAATATGTTTTGAAAGAAGTTTTGAGAATAAATTGTGTATCAGAGCTTATGAGTTTTGAAAACATAATAATACTTATTTTGAAATAATTTGAAATGATAATAATTTTTCCTAAGTGATAGTAATATATTAAGGTTTTTGAATCAACTTTTGAAAGCCTTATTTTGAGATGAAAATAAGTTTTAAAGCATAAGGATTTTGAGAAATCTAAAAAACATTAAGAAGAACTCCCCCTGTATCCGACATAGACTGACTTTATCTAAGACCTTAGTGTTGACTAGGTTTGACCATGTTAATCATGGTTTGACTATGTTGGAATTATCCTCTGAATTAAAACACAACATAAAAGAAATTTTAATTTGAACTTAATTTTCCTGTCTCACCCAATCTAGGGTTTTCAAACAGTTAGCCTTAAAAGTTCTTGTGAGATAGGTTTGAAGGTAAAAATTAATTTTGAAAAGGAATTTTCATTTATTTTGAAAAAAGTTATTTAATTTTGAAAACAGATTTGAAAAAAAATAAGTTTAGAAAGCAGAAATTTTGAACACTGATTAAGTGATTTTTGAAACAGAATAAGTTTGAAAAATAGAAATTTTGAAAACAGATTAGAATCTATAATTATTTGAAATTTGTGTTAGATTCGAATTTGACAAAAGATAATTTGAATTTGAATTTCAGAAATTGGCTTCCAGGTCTTGGCGAGGCACTAGGCCTTCTTTGGCCGTAGCCTTATGGGATCATCCACCCTTTCCTTGACAAAGCCTTTTAATGAAATTTCATTTTCAAATTAAATTAGGTCATTTTCTGGTCTAACTAGCTTGGGTCTTGGATCGGTAGCTTCGGCTGGTTTCACCAGTCTAAAGAGACCAAGTAGACTTGATCTTATTAGAGTTGGTTCCCCCAACGTACTATCATCTCACCTCCTCCCAATACTATATTTTCAAATTTCAAGTAATTGGTTAAGTCCTTAAGCTAACTAAACCTAAGTCTAAGCATGGTAAATTGCAGAAATTAAATAAACAATCAATCAATCAAACATGCAATTTAATAAAAAATTATTTAAGTCACTTCAAAATGGTAATAATATTCTAGATTTTCGCAATAAGCAATGTTATGAATTACATTTTCATATGAATTAATCATGTTGTTCATAGTAAATAATGGATTATTAAATACTGTAAATTTACCATTTGATTCCCTTTTGGAGGTCTCCCCCTTGATTTTAGCCATCTTCCCTTTGCTTGATTGTTTCCTCAGTATTTTGTAGTGGTCGCGAGCTAACCGGACAAGTTTCTGAGGATACCTTTCTTTGTCGTCAGATTCTGAGTCTGAGTTGGACTCAGGTTCTAGTTGAGGCCTCTTTTGCAGTTCTCTTGGAGTTTTCCCTGCAATAAAACTTATACCTTTCTCGACCATTATAGTATCTATATGATTATTCAATTCTAATTTAGAAAAAGATTCAAAATTAGTTACCGTCTTAGTCAGTTCGTCGTCTGATTCTACTGGTTTGATTTCGATTCTGGATTCGAGTTCAGATTCTGATTCGGCTATCTGTGCTTGGACATCAAGTACCTCAATGTCGGAGCTCTCTTCGTGTAGGTTGATTAGTTTCTCCCACATTTCTTTAGCACAGTTGAAGGATCCAACTAGCTTGAGTTGTTCGTTAGTTAGACCGCATTGAAGAATTGCAGTTGCTCTTGCATCAGTCTCAATTTGGTTGAGGGTTGGTTCATCCAGTTTGTCCCATGCAATTGATAGTCCATCTTCTGTAGGGAGGTGGAACCCTGTTTGAATTATCAACCAGAGATCTAGATTGTCCTTCAGGTGGGATTCCATTAGACTTTTCCAGGTTCTGAAGTTCTCGCCAGAGAATAGAGGCGGACGAACACTGTTCCATTCTTGATTGGCCATTAAGGATAAATCTTGCACACAAGGAAAAAAAATAGAGATGTACCAAGACTTGGTCTTGGATTAGTAGTGCGGGAGAGAGAGAAAAACAAGCTCAAAAGGTGTTTGCACGAATTTCACGGTAAAATAATAATAAAAAAATTTTTGAAAATGTTGACCTTAACAATTTTGATTAATGAAGAAAAAGTAAGAAAAAAAATTTCTCGAATTAAGATAGCACGAATTTCGAGGAAAAATATTAAAATAATAATAAAAAAATTTTACAACAAGTTTTCACAAATTGATTCTTTTATCAATTCTGACTTATGGTGAGAAAATGAGAATTCAGAATTGAAAAAGGTGTAAGGATATTTTAAATACACTCACAGATATTATTTATTTGAAAAATAAAGCGAAAAAAATCCGAAAAAAAATTCAAAGTGGTGGTTGCACCAACTTTGAATAACCCCGCTCTGATACCACTTGTAGGACCGGTGCCGTCGATAGAGGGGGGTGAATATCGATCGTGAAAACTTTCGTAAATATTTCGTAAGACTTCTGGACTCAGAGCGTTAGTGCAGCGGAAACATAAAAATAAAATAAAAGAAAGCAAAACAAGGGACACGGTAGGTTTATTTACTTAGTTCCCAACCCCCCAGGGTCAGTACGTCCAAGGCCTATGTACTCGGCGTTGAGTCCACTAATAGTCTCCTTTCCGGAATTTTCGAAGGCGGAGAAACCCGACTTACAGTGCAATATTACAAGCAATAATAAAGAAAAATAAATACTGTAATTAATTGCAAACCAAGCAAAAATGTGAAGCTCGACCGATCTGGACCTCCGAAGTGCCGCGCACTTCCTCCTGGAGCCTCCCGGTCATAGAGCCTTGTCTTTAGCGCGTTGTCATCAGTCGGAATGAACAGATTCGAAGTTGGAAAGTGTGTTGGAAGTAGAGGGCTCGAGACCCCTTTTATAGCACTCCTGGGGGCGCCCCGGACGCTGGGGGCGCCCCGGAAGACTCGGTCAACACTTATCCTTGCGCCTACCTCGCCGCAAGGGATAAGATCTTTGACCAGGGCACCCCGGATGCTCCGGCCGCCCCCGTGGAGGCTTATCCTGTGTTATGGCTTCGAAACAGCAAAACAGCTACTAATCAGGGCGCCCCGGATGCTCCGGGCGCCCCGGTTGACACCTGTCACCCTGCTTCACGAAAACTGCCATTTTACTACTGCCTGGGGGCGCCCCCCTTGCTGGGGGGTGCCCTGGCTGCATGGGGGTGCCCCCCTTGCTGGGGGCGCCCCCCTTAGGGGCTGCCAACCACACTTTTTACCCTGCTTTGCCTCCGGTTCTTGATACCTGCAAGATACACAAACACAAAGCGTGGATACATATAATGTTAGCCTTAAGGACTTTGTTCGGACTTCGGATTTGCACGAAACCCTAGGTCAAACCGGCACAAGTTCCTATCCCCGAGAACTCGCCCTTCACCTACTCCTTTCAGGAGACGGTTGCCACCCAGTCCTTCGGATGGACTTTTGCCTAGCCGCCCTTCGCTAGGTCTTGGATACCAAGCATCCCTTCGCTTGGTACCTAGCAGCCCTTCGCTAGGTCTTGTTTCCCTGACAGCCCTTCGTCAGGTGCCCAGCAGCCCTTCGCTAGGACTTGTTCCCCTGACAACCCTTCGTCAGGTGCCTAGCAGCCCTTTGCTAGGACTTATTTTCCTGACAGCCCTTTGTCAGGTGCCTAGCAGCCCTTCGCTAGGTCTTTTCTTTCTGGCAACCCTTCGCCAGAGCCTAGTAGCCCTTCGCTAGGTCTTTTTCGTTCTGGTAGCCCTTCGCCAGAGCCTAGCATCCCTTCGCTAGGTCTTAGGGTTTCCATGCCTAGCTTAACTAGGACTTTTCTCAGGCTTAGGTTACTTCTCCTTCGCTCCCCTTTGTCTGTTCAACATATTACTGACTTAAGTACATTGTCAAATATTAAAACACATAAAGGAGAATATCATTGATGCAACTTGCACCAACAATCTCCCCCTTTTTGATGTTTGACAATAACTTAAGTTAGATTGGTTTAAGGGGCTAAATTACTATCCTTGGGATAGAAAAACTAAAAGGTATAGGTTTTGGGAAAGTAAAAAATTTTCTAACTGAAAAAAAATTCTAACTTAAGCACTCTCTCCCCCTTTGTCATGCATCAAAAAAACTTGCATCAACAATAAAAAACTTTGAATTTTTGTTTTGAAACTACTTAGTGCAATTTTGTTTTTAAAAAAATTGCATAAATTTGAAAAATGCTCTAGGTTTAAAATATAAGTACTTTGAAAAGATGATTTGTAAGGAGTGCAAGTACTTTTAAAAGATTATTTAAATCCCTTTTTGAAAAAATATAAGTATATTTTTTGAGAAATTAGGTACTTAACAATACATTTGAAAATAATTTTTTTTCAAAATTAAGAATATTGGTTTTGAAAGACATAAGTACTTTTTTTTGAAAATATTTTACTTGATTGAGTTTCTTTTCCAGTCTTACACCATCCTAGGAAACCTTGTTAACCACAAGGGCATTTCCTAAGTGTCCTGGAAAGTTTTCAAACAAGTAAATATTATTATAAATTTTTAAGAAAAATGATAATATTTCACAAAGTATGTGCTTAAAAACTGTGTGAATTTTGAAGATCTAATATTTTACTTAACTTGGTCTATTTTCCAGTCTGACACTATCCTAGGAAACCTTGTTGACCACAAGGACATTTCCTAAGTGTACAGGGAATTTTCCAACCTAAGTAACTATTATTTCAAAATTATTTCATAAGTCATACAAATTTTAACAAGTGGTATTTTGAAAAATATAGATTTTTAGTATTTTAAAAGCATGTAATTGAATAATTCTTTTAATTTGACCTCCCCCTAAACTTGACTCAGTCCTGGGAAGCTTGTTGACCACAAGTACTCTTCCTTTGAGTCTTAAGGTTTGATTCAAATCAAAGGAATTTTCTAATAATAAAAAATAGTTTAAGACTTGAAAAAATTTGACTCAGACTCCCCCAAAATCTGACACATCCTAGGAGTCCTTTTTAGATTATGAAGTGGACCTTCCTCTGTGTCTTTATGGTTTATCAGAATCAAAAGTACAGGTAAACATTTGATTTTTGCAATAGGTAAAATCTTTTTCGAAAAGCCACAAGTGATAACGATTAAAGCATGATTTTCGAAAAGATATTTTCAAATAATAGTAATGTTTTTAAAGTGCAGTTTGAAAAATATGAAAAGCACTCCCCCTGCATCAATGCCATTTGACTCTATCTAAGTACCCTAAGGAACTTTAGTGCTGTCCTAAGAGGCTTGTATCTAATTGCGTGAGTCAATCAATTTTTGAAAACAATATACCTTTTTGAAAAATGTGTAATATATATAATCAATCAGACAAGCATGAATTCCATAAAAACATTATTATGTTAAAGCTCTATTTTGAAAAATATATTTTTAGGAAAATATTCTAACAATTTTGAAAAACAATTTTGAAAAATATTTTTCAATTCATTAGTCCTTAACATCTCACCCATTTTAGATGTATCAATATAACAAGCATGATTGCCTTATAGGTGTATTGTGAGATGCTTGAATTATTTTCCATTATTAAATCTAAGATTTAATTGAAATTTGTGTTAGATTCGAATTTGACAAAAGATAATTTGAATTTGAATTTCAGAAATTGGCTTCCAGGTCTTGGCGAGGCACTAGGCCTTCTTTGGCCGTAGCCTTATGGGATCATCCACCCTTTCCTTGACAAAGCCTTTTAATGAAATTTCATTTTCAAATTAAATTAGGTCATTTTCTGGTCTAACTAGCTTGGGTCTTGGATCGGTAGCTTCGGCTGGTTTCACCAGTCTAAAGAGACCAAGTAGACTTGATCTTATTAGAGTTGGTTTCCCCAACGTACTATCATCTCACCTCCTCCCAATACTATGTTGCCAAATTTCAATTATCTTTTTCTTATGACCTTTCTAAATTATGCATAAAAATTAAATATGAATGACATGTCATATATTTTAAAGAAAGTAGCAAATGCATGGCATGACGATTATGCATGAGTCAAACAAGTCAAGGCATTTTATTTTTGTTTCTAAAAATGTATCAAACTCTCGATTTGATACATATCGTGTGAACCTGCGAATATGTCAACCCACTTTGACATATTTGATTTTATTGAATTAATTGTTGCGGTTTGGGTAAGGTTTTAGTTTGGTTCAGGTTTAAGTGATTTAAGATTGGATTTAGTTGAATTAAAATTGAGTTAATTTGAATTTAATTGAATAAAAGTTGAGTTAATTTGAATTTAATTGAAAAGTGAATTAATTTGAATTAATTGAATTAAAGTGAATTTATTGAATTAATTCGAATTTATTGAATTAATTTGAATTTAATTGAATTTAAGTGAATTTATTGAATTAATTCGAATTTATTGAATTAATTTGAATTTAATTGAATTTAAGTGGATTAATTTGAATTATTTGAATTTAATTGAATTTAAGTGGATTAATTCGAATTATTTGAATTTAATTGAATTTAATTGAATTTAAGTGGATTAATTCGAATTATTTGAATTTAATTGAATTTAATTTAAGTGGATTAAATCGAATTTAATTGAATTAAATTGATTTAATTGAGATTTAATTGAATTAAATTAATTAATTAAAGTTAATTAGATTAATTAAAGTTTAATTGAATTGATTAGTTTAATTGAATTAATTAAGATTTATTTGAATTAATTAAGATTTAATTGATTTAATTAAGATTTAATTGAATTAATTAAGATTTAACTGAATTAATTTGATTAATTAAGATTTAATTGAATTAATTAGATTAATTAAGATTTAATTGAATTAATTTGATTAATTAAGATTTAATTTATTTAACTAAATTAATTAAGATTTTTTTTTTGAATTAATTAAGATTTAATTGATTTAATTAAGATTTAATTGATTTAACTGAATTAATTAAGATTTAACTAAGGTTTAATTAACAGTTGTGGGTTTAAATTCATCATTTTCATTATATCGAAAATTTCTTCTTCATTTTTATTTTTCTTTCCGAATTTTTCTATTAATTTTGATTTATTTGATCGTTTGTAATTTTCATTAATTATGGCCCTAATCTTAGAAAATTCCATTTCCTCAAAATCAATATCCTCAAAGTGTGTGGAGTAAAATGGGCTACTAGTTAAAGTTTTATAGTAGTCTTCAGGATTATCTATAATTAAATTATTATCAAGAATAAAATCATTTTTATCCTCAGAATAATTTTCAATTAAATCATGTTTATCCTCAGATTAATTTTCAATAAAATCATGTTTATCCTCAGAATTATCCTTAAGGTTTTCAAATTCAAATTCGGAGTTATCCTTAGGATTAACTTTTTCTGAATTAAAATTGTCAGTAATATTATCAGAATTGATTTTATCAGAATTATTATCAGAATAATTATCAGAATTAATTTTATTAATTTCTAAATTTATATTTTGAATTAAACAATTAATTTCTGATATTTTAGTCATATCTTTATTTTCTAACTTATCATGCAAGAGGCTAATTTTATTATGCAGTAATTCTAATTTATCAGAAAAATTAACTAAATTATCACAAAATATTGCAGGAAAAAATTTCGGAACATAAATTTTCCGTACCTTCGTCGGACACTTGTTTTTGTAGTGTCCGTACTTCTCGCATTTGAAGCATTGTACATGTTCCTTCTTCTTCCGGACTCCTGGCGCTGGTACCTCCTTCGCCGCCGGTGGTGTAGACCGAGTCTTACGAGTAGGGCACTGATTTTTATAGTGCCCTCTCTCCCTGCACGTGAAACAAATAATATGCAATTTAAAATTAGACATTAAAAAAAATTGTACCTGATTCACCCCTGGGCTCCCCCTCAACTCCTGGCGTCGTTGCTCCGTCGGCGGTTAGTCCGGTGAAGAGCGGCTCGGCTCTGATACCACTTGTAGGACCGGTGCCGTCGATAGAGGGGGGGTGAATATCGGAAAATGTTCGGATTTAAAAGAAAGAGTAAGTGCGCAGCGGAATAAAAACAAACAACGCAAACACCAAGGTTTTACTTGGTTCGGAGCCTGGGTCGACTCCTACTCCAAGGCCCACGGTCGTTGACCGTTTACTTTGGGCAATTCTATAGTGCGCAAAACGGTTACAGAGTGAGATTACAAAATTACTGTAAATAGAAATATACACTTTGTTTTACCAACTCCCGGTGTAGATCGAGTTTTGGTGCAGTGGGAGGTTGACAGCGCTTCGTTCTTGAGTCGGGAAGTTTCCGGAGCAGAGCGCGGTCGTCAGAGCGTTTGGATGCGTTGAATGAAAGCAGTGTGTTGAAGAGGAGGGTCGAGGCCCTTTTTATAGTGCCTGGGGGCGCCCTGGTCGACGGGGGCGCCCCCCCACGTGGCAGCAGATCCACAAGAGGCGCGGTCGTCGACTTATCCCTTGAGCCTCGGGATAAGGTCTTGACGGGGGCGCCCTAGTTGACCCGGCCAAGCCTTATCCGCAGCGCTGAGCTCTCCTTGGTAAGGCTGGGGGCGCCCTGGGCGCTGGGGGCGCCCGGGACAGCGGGGGCGCCCTGGGTGCGCAGTGCAGACGCGGCAGCAGCTTAACTCTTCAGTTGGTTTGCCATGGGGGCGCCCGGGACAGCGGGGGCGCCCTCAGAATGTGCTATCGAGATTCATTTGCTTTCTTTGTGTTTTGTGTTCACCTTGGGGGCGCCCGGGATACTCCGGGCGCCCTGGTCAGCAGCTACCTCTTTCCTTTGAGGCATTCTGAGCTACAGACACATGTTCCTTCGGTCCTGCTTCCAGGGTTAGTCCAAAACACAATAAAAAAAATATTTAATTTAATTTCTACAGCTTCAGCTGTCTTGGTTCTGACTTTGGTCTCCAAAATGGTGCCCTAGGTCGAACCGACGCCTAATGTTCCCTCGGAGGGGAACACGTCCTCACCTACTCCTCTCGGGAGAGTTTACCTGGTGCCAACCGGATCCTCCAGTTGGACTTTTGCCCAGCAGCCCTTCGCCAGGTCTTGAGTTTCGCCCAGCAGCCCTTCGCTAGGACTTGGTTTTTGCCCAGCAGCCCTTCGTCAGGTCTTGAGTTTCGCCCAGCAGCCCTTCGCCAGGACTTGGTTTCCTGACAGCCCTTCGTCAGGTGCCTAGCAGCCCTTCGCTAGGACTTGTTTTCCTGGCAGCCCTTCATCAGGTGCCTAGCAGCCCTTCGCTAGGACTTGTTTTCCTGACAACCCTTCGTCAGGTGCCTAGCAGCCCTTCGCTAGGACTTGGTTTCCTGCACACTCAAGCAGCATTGTTAGATACCAAACAACCCTTAACTTTGAATCCTTTGCCAATATCAAAACAAGGTTCGATCTGGTGCTTCCTGCACCAACAGAGGGTCCTTTATATAGGGCCTGGGGGCGCTCAGGACATCAGGGGCGCCCCCCACGTGGCCTTTGATCCGCCAAAGTCTCGATCATGTCTGATCCTCTGGATCCGCTTTGACCGGGGTTCCCGGAGCGCTCGGGGCGCCCGGATTGACCGGGTCAAACATTATCCGCTTGGCTTCGAGGGCTTTTGGTTCGAGGCATGCGCATGGGGGCGCCCGGGACGCTGGGGGCGCCCGGGAGCAGCGGGGGCGCCCGGGAGCACGGGGGCGCCCGGCCCAGCATCTATTCGAACCCTTTTTCTCTTTACTTGTTTTGTATGCACCTTGGGGGCGCCCGGGACACTCCGGGCGCCCTACTCAGCCATTGCCTCTCTCCTTTGAGGCTTTTTGAGCTGCAGACACACGTTCCTTCGGTCCTGCATCTAGGGTTAGTCCAAAACACAATAACATAATAAATTATTAGATTATAAAGCCTTAGCTGTCTTGGTTCTGACTTTGGTCTCCAAAATGGAGCCCTAGGTCGAACCGACGCCTACTGTTCCCTCGACGGGGAATGCGTCCTCACCTACTTCTCTCGAGAGAATTTACCTGATGCCAATCGTTCCTCTGGTTGGACTTTTGCCTGACGGTCCTTTGCCAGGTCTTGTATACCGAGTTGTCCTTCGCCCGGTGCCTAGCAGTCCTTCGCTAGGTCTTGTTGACTAGCAGCCCTTCGCTAGTTGCCTAGCAGCCCTTCGCTAGGACTTTGTATCCTGGCATTCCTTCGCCAGGTGCCTAGCCGTCCTTCGCTAGGGCATTGGATCCTGGCAGTCCTTCGCCAGGTGCCTAGCAGCCCTTTGCTAGGACTTTTCCTGCACACTCAGTGAATATTGTTAGATCACAAACAAATTTAACTTTGAATCCTTTGCCAATATCAAAACAAGGTTCGATATGGTGCTTCCTGCACCAACAATCTCCCCCTTTTTGATTTATGGCAACACAATTCAAAGTTATGTAAAAACTTATAACAGTTAATAAAAGAAGGTAAAAACACAATGAAGTATAGGACAAAACACAATGAAGTATATCAAAAAAAATTTATCAAAATTTTTTTTTTCTCGTACTCCCCCTAAAACCCTGAATACTTGCAAAATACTTAACTTTGACCTTTCCTACACCTTTGACATATATCAAAAATAAACATGGGTGTTCAAGGTATCTAACAGGGATTTTTGAGTTTTCCTAAGTTCTTCATGTCTTTAACAAAGTGTTTTTCAAAAAATGGAGTAAAAGCATTTTCACTAACAAAACTTGTTTCAAATTTTAGGCAAAATTTTTCAAAATTTAGGCAAAATTTTGAAGCTAGATTTCCCTTAAACAAAGTTTTAAATTTTGAGAATTGGGAATAAATTTGTTTACTAAGGAAAATTTTACTTAGGAGAAAAATATGTACTCAAAAAATTTGAAAACACTTAGAAATACTTCGAAATTTTTGAAGCACTTGTTAAAAAAAATTCCTTTCTCTCTTTCCTTTTTCTCCCCCCTTAATGTGAAATTCTTCTCCTTATGTTTTAGACTATTCTAAGAAAAACTTTCTTTGAAAAGGGGAAAAAAATTTTAAGAAAGAAATTTTTAATTTCACTTTTTCTACTCTCCCCCTTGGTCTTATATCAATAAAAAATTTTGTAAAATATATTTTGAAAGACATTTAAATTTGTGTATCAGAGCTTGTAAAAAAAATTGAGCGAAGTAATGTCAAGTGTTATGATAATTTAAAAAAAATTTAGAAAGACTGAAAAATTTATGTTCAAAATCATAATTGGAGTTAAGTGTATATGATAAACAATAAGTTAACTTGTTCTAAATATTTTGAAAAATGCACAAGAATGCAAGTACTTTATTGAGCTTTTGAAAGGCATAAGTATTTTGAAAGATATTATGAATTTGAAAAACATAAGTACTTTTAAAATATTAAAGAAAATTACTTGACTTATCTTTTTGAAAGTACTTACACATAATCTTTTACTTGCTTTGGTTTCTTTTCCAGTCTGACACAATCCTAGGAAACCTTGTTAACTACAAGGAAATTTCCTTAAGTGTCCTGGAAATTTTCCAACTCAAGTAAATATTATTTCCAAAAGAATTTTGATAAGCCAAAATGATAGTATTTTGAAAATATATGCAAGTACATTTTGAAAAATGTATCAACTTTGGAGGCACAATATTTTACTAGACTTGGTTTATTTTCCAGTCTAACACAATCTTAGGAAGCATTGTTAACTACAAGGACCTTTCCCTAAGTGTCCTGGAAAATTTTCCAAAGTCAAGTAAATATTAATTTTAAAAGTATTCTCAATAGATTTGAAAAGTATTCCAAAGTCACGTATAATTTTTGAAAGTGATGATATATATAAGCAAAATGATTTTACAGGATAGTATTTTGAAAGAGTAATTATTTAAGTTTTCAAAAGGATTTTAAAAGTGTAATGCATGAAAACATTTGATTATTGAAAATGCTCAATAATTCTTTTAATTTGATCTCCCCCTAAACTCGACCCAGTCCTAGGAAGCTTGTTGACTACAAGCGATCTTCCTCTGAGTCTTAAGGTTTGATTCAAATTATAAGATGTTAGTGATATGAGAGAAGTGTCCTAAGGCAATCGCCTTATGATTGTAAAACATTTATATTTAAAATGATAATTCACTATTTGAGTATACATGCTTGTGTATTTGATTGGGATCTTAAACTCATCTACTGAATGTCCGCAATACAACTCACAGCATAAGAAAATTTGTGATGAGATCACAACTAGTGATTATCTCTAAATGCGCAAATGTGAAGTATTGAAAATATCCCTAGTCGATGAATTGATAAAAACGGACACTATCAATTCTGTTGAGACTAGCATGGGTTATTCTCTAATTAGCTGATTCTCACTGGCTGGTGACATTGGGATGTCCGGAGATAAACATGGATGCTAGTTAAGGGAACTAGTTCATTGGAGTGACTAGCTGTAAGACTTCATATGGGAATCTACATATAGATATGTCAATGAAGATCTTACTGCGGCTTAAGTGCGATGTTCCTTTGACTTGCGGTGTTCAAGTCATCTTGGTCATGGAGACTTATACTTTGACATCTTAAGCAAGCATCTCCAAGGAGGTGTGGACCCAGGATGATCGGGTATAAGCCGAAGTGCCCGAAGATGTTTGAACAGCCTACAAAGGATTCACCACTCCTTGCGAGGAGATGTATACCTAGGCCTATCGTCGGATTGTTACTCAAAGCCTCTGGCCAGAGCATATCATGTTTAGAGTGAGAGTCTCTAAAATACATGAGAGTAATTAGAAATTCAAAGGACGAGTAAGACATTACTTGGGCTAGGTGTGACGTAGTCAGCCTAGTGGGGACTGACACCATAGACCGTGTCCTGAACCAAGTGGGTATAAGGTGGTGAAGGGAATGGGGCACGATTCATTAGAGCTGCTGAAGGGTTTCAGAATAATATCTTCTGGGGTCAAACCGTTGATCTTTCGATTAATTGGGGATCATGATGTACTACTAGGTGCCACTCATGATCGTTCTATAATTAGTTAATTATAGACGGCCAACATAAATCGAAAGCCTATTTAGTCACACGCACTACGAGTAATCCGAGGGATTTAAAACGAGTTGAAAATTGGATTTTCCGATCAAGAGAAATATGTCGAATCTGAGTTAGTCAGAGGCACAATGGAAGCTAAAAATGGCTATGTCTTTTGAAGGCTTTTTGGGTGAATTAAATGAGTTTAATTCGCGATCGGTTCGGGTTGGTTTTGGCCGACTAAAGAGGGTATCCACCCTCTTGTTAGTGGCCGGCCAACAAAGGGAGAATAAACCAATTTAATTGGTTTAATTAATTAAATAAATCTAGTACGATTTATTTTATAAATTATGGATAAATAAATTTGTATAAAGAAATTTATATAAATAAATTTGTAGAAATTTATTCTTTTTATGGAAGTTAAAATAATCCGTGAATTGGGTTTATTTTAATTTTATAAAATCAATTATGAATTGATTTTTTCATAATAAGAAAGTTTATAAATTTCTTATAAAATTTATTCCATAATTTAAAGAGAAGAAGAATTAGTTTTATTATAAATTAGTTTATAATAAAGACTTGGTTTAAACGGAATTAATTCATAAGAATTTATAGGATAAATTTCTTATAATAAATAATTAGTTTTATTATAAAGTTAGTTATAATAAAATTCATAAGAAAATTTATAGAATAAATTTCTTATGATAACTAATTTGTTTTATTATAAATTGTTTATAATAAGACTAGGCTTAAAAGGAATAAGCAATAAGAAAATTTATAAGATAAATTTCTTATAACTAATTCCGTTAATTTGGTTTAGAGGGAGACTTAGCAAAGGAGTTGCTACTATATAAAGGAACCAAAGGCTAGCCCTTAATTCCAATTAACTAATGAAGAGATTAATTACTCTCTCCCTCTCTCTCTTAATCTCTTCTCCTCTCCCTCTCCCTCTCTTGCATAGGGCCGGCGCCCACTTCTTGGAGAATTAGGGCCGGCTCCCACCTTCATTGCTAGGGCCGGCGCACCCTATCAACATCAAGCGAGGTGGGCGTGAGCTAAGAAGAAGAAGGAGAACCCGAACACGAAGAAGAAGAAGCGGATAGCGACTCCTCTCTTCCGGAATACGATTCCGTTACTTCTTGTTGGTTAGTTTCTAACTCCTCTCTTGATCTTTCAAGTTGTGCCTATAGAGAATCTAGTAGTTCTCGTCGGCACAAAACTCGTGACTTTGCAAAGTCATCCCGAAGAGAACTCGGCGTGGACGCGAATAGAGGCGAAGCTTCCAAGGGACGCTACGGTTGGATCTCGTCCCTTACTTCAAGTTACGCGAGGTACTTGGTAAATTAGTTTACTTTTCGCAAACTTTTATTGCATGATTATGTCGATACACTATAAGGTTGCATGCTAGATACGAAGTTAAAATAATTTAGGAAATTATTTTATGCAAACTCTTCCGCTGCACGTAAAAATTTAAAATTTTACGAACTCGTATCCTTGTCGACATGCACCCGGTCCCAACATAAGAATTATCTAATAATTTCAAACTTGTTAGAAATAATTTCTTTTGATTTAGACTCCCCCTAAATTTGACACATCCTCGGAGTCCTTGTAGATCATTAAGTAGACCTTCCTTTGTGTCTTTAGGGTTTACTAAAATCAAAAGAATAGTTTTGAATACTAGCATGGTAATATAATTTTAGAAAATTCAATTTGAAATGAAGATAATTTTAAAGCATAAACCCCGTTTTCGAAAAACATTTGTAAAGCACAATTTTCGAAAAATATAGTGATTATTTGAAAACATAATTTCATTCTCCCATTTAAAAAGGTGAATATAGAGAACTGAGAAGGGGGAATGATTTAAAAAAATAGAAGTTTTTTTTAAGTCCAAAAAAAATAAATATCTAAGCCCGGACCGTAGACAAAAAGAAATATCCTAAGTAATCCCCAAGGTGACTTTTTGTCATACAAGAAAAAAAAATATATGTATAATGGTAAAGGAAAGAAATAAATGTTATGAAATAAATTTCAGGTTAGTGAACAAAAGAGACTTGATTTTAATTACAATGATTTGAAACATTGACTCTTAGTTAAAAAGTTAAATTTGATTTTTGTGAAAATGAAAATTTAGAGGGTTAAGTTTGTTCAGTTGAATTAAATTTTAATTTTAAATTTGAATTTGATTGAATTAAATTTAATTGATTTAATTTAATTTAATTAAGATTTAATTAAGATTTAATTGAATTTAATTGATTTAATTAAGATTTAATTGAATTTAATTGATTTAATATAGATTTAATTGAATTTAATTGGTTTAATTAAGATTTAATTAATTTGAAAGATTTAATTAAGATTTGATTAATTTGATTTAGTTGGTTGGGTTGGACTCAACTTTTAGGTCCTTAGCATCTCACCCATTTCTAAGTGACAAAACAGGATATCCTTAACTGTTTTGTGAGATGCATATTTTAATAGAAGGATTTATTTTGAAAAGGCCATGATTAATTTTGAAAAGTTAAATTAATTTTTAAACCCAATTTAAATTTGTTTTGAAAAGAGATATTTGAATCTAAAATTAACTGAAAATTTGTGTTAGATTCGAATTTAACAAAGAGTAAATTGAATTTGAATTTCAAAAATTGGCTTCCAGGTCTTGGCGAGGCACAAGGCCTTCTTTGGCCGTAGCCTTATTGGATCATCAACCCTTTCCTAGACAAAGCCTTTTAGTGAAATTTCATCTTCAAAATTACTTTTTGATAACTTCTGGTCTAACTAGTTTGGGTCTTGGATCGGTAGCTTCGGCTAGTTCCGCCAAGATGGCTTCCCTAACGTACTATCATCTCACCGCCACCCAATACTATGTTGTTCAAATTTCAGTTAAACTGTTTTGTCCTTAAACTAATCAATCCTAATTTTAACCAAAAAAATAAAAAGAAAATAAAACGAAACATACAATTAAAGCAAAAAAAAAATGATCTAAGTTACATCATAATCGTAATAATATTCTGGATTATCAAAAACAGCAATATTATGAATTAAATTTTCTAACCCATTAGCCTTAATTAATTTATAAGATTCAATCATATTATTTATGGTAAATAATGGATTTTTAAATACTGTAAATTTACCTTTTGATTCCCGGTTGGGAATCTCCCCCATGATTCTAGCCATCTTTCTTTTGTTTGATTGTTCTTTCGGCATCTTGTAGTGGTCGTGAGCCATCCGGACCTGCTTCCGATGATCCCCTTCTTCGTCGTCAAATTCTGAGTCTGAGTCGGACTCAGGTATAGGTTGAACCTTCTTCTTTGGTGGTTCTCTTGGAGTTTTCCCTGCAATAAAAACTATACCTTCCTCGACCATTGCAGTATCAACTTGATTATCTAACCTTAATTTAAAAGAAGATTTGTAATTGGTTACCATTTTTGTCTCAGTCAACTCGTTGTTTGATTCTGGTTCGTTTTCGTCGTCGGGTGTCGAGTTCGTCTCAGCTACTTGTTCTTGAGCTTCTAAGATCTCAACATCGGAGCTCTCTTCGTGTAGACTGATTAGCTTTTCCCACATTTCTTTGGCACAGTTGAAGGATCCGACCCGCTTCATTTCTTCTTTGGTCAGGCCACATTGTAAGAATACTGTTGCCCTGGCATCAGTCTCGATCTTCCTCAAAGTTGGTTCGTCCAATTTGTCCCAAGCGAGTGCTATCCCATCTTCTGTGGGGAATTTAAACCCCGTTTGGATTATCAACCAAAGATCCAGATTGGCCTTCAGGTGAGATTCCATTAGACTTCTCCAGGAGTTGAAATTTTCGCCAGAGAAGAGTGGTGGACGGGCACTGTTCCATTCTTCGTTGGCCATTTAAAATAATCTCTTGCACACAAAAGAAACAACATAAATGTACCAAGACTTGGTCTTGGATTAGTAGTGCGGGAGAAGAAAAAAAGTAGCCCCAAAAAAATTGCACGAATTTCGAGGCAAAATAATAATAAAATAATAAAAATAATTTATGATAAAATTTTGAAAATGATGATTTTGTTAATTCTGATTAATAATAAGATTTTAATGTTTGGGAAAAATTTTGCTCGAATTAAAGTAGCACGAATTTCGAGAAAAATATTAAAATAATAATAAAAAAAAGTTTATGACAAATTTTCAAAAATTGATTATTTTAATAATTCTAACTTATGGTGAAAAAATGAGAATTCAAAATTGAAAAAGGCGTAAAAGATCCACCTACAGATATTTTTTATTTTAAAATAAAAGGGCGGAAAAGATCGAGTGGTGTTAATTAAAAAAAAACTAAATAAAATGAAAAAAAAATCGTAAATCCGAAAAACTCCTAAATTGGTGGTTGCACCAAATTTGAGCTTCCCCGCTCTGATACCACTTGTTGGATCGATAGAACCGATAGAGGGGGGGTGAATATCGGTATTTTTTCTTTCGGAAAATTAAGAGCACGTGCACAGCGAAAAATAAAAAACAACACAGAGACGCAGTCATTTTTACTTGGTTCGGAGCCTGTGTCGACTCCTACTCCAAGGCCCACGGTCGTTGACCGTTTACTTTGGGCAATTCTATATCAGGCGTAAAGTCGTTTACAAAAGATTACAGAATTAGAATTACGTACAGTAAACTTTAAAATAACTCTTTTACCGACGTCCGGAGTAGATCGATTATTTCGGGGCAGCAGGACGTCGTCGGCTCGATTTGGAGAGTTTCCGGAGCAAGGCGCGAGAGCAGAAGAGCTTTGAGGCGTTGAATGAATTGATTCCTTGAAGCCTTGGTCGAGGGTCCTTTATATAGGGCCTAGGGGCGCCCGGGACGTCGGGGGCGCCCCCCACGTGGCCTTTGATCCGCCAAAGTCTCGGTCGTGTCTGATCCTCTAGATCCGCTTTGACCGGGGCGCCCGGAGCGCTCGGGGCGCCCGGATTGACCGGGTCAAACATTATCCGCTTGGCTTCGAGGGCTTTTGGTTCGAGGCATGCGCATGGGGCGCCCGGGATGCTGGGGGCGCCCGGGAGCAGCGGGGGTGCCCGGCCCAGCATCTATTCGAACCCTTTTTCTCTTTACTTGTTTTGTATGCACCTTGGGGGCGCCCGGGACAATCCGGGCGCCCTACTCAGCCATTGCCTCTCTCCTTTGAGGCTTTTTGAGCTGCAGACACACGTTCCTTCGGTCCTGCATCCAGGGTTAGTCCAAAACACAATAACATAATAAATTATTAGATTATACAGCCTTAGCTGTCTTGGTTCTGACTTTGGTCTCCAAAATGGAGCCCTAGGTCAAACCGACGCCTACTGTTCCCTCGACGGGGAACGCGTCCTCACCTACTCCTCTCGGGAGAATTTACCTGATGCCAACCGTTCCTCTGGTTGGACTTTTGCCTGACGGTCCTTTGCCAGGTCTTGTATACCGAGCTGTCCTTCGCCCGGTGCCTAGCAGTCCTTCGCTAGGTCTTGGTGACTAGTAGCCCTTCGCTAGTTGCCTAGCAGCCCTTCGCTAGGACTTTGTAGCCTGGCATTCCTTCGCCAGGTGCCTAGCCGTCCTTCGCTAGGGCTTTGGATCCTGGCAGTCCTTCGCCAGGTGCCTAGCAGCCCTTTGCTTGGACTTTTCCTGCACACTCAGTGAATATTGTTAGATCACAAACAAACTTAACTTTGAATCCTTTGCCAATATCAAAACAAGGTTCGATATGGTGCTTCCTGCACCAACAGAGTGTAGATATCTTCACCCAACTTGTCTTCCATTGTTCTTCCCTATAGCTTTTTCTCTTCTTGGCGGTTATTCCAATCATGAGCGGTCCTTCGCTCTGATACCAATTGTTGGATCATTTCCGTACGCTAGAGGGGGTGAATAGCGTTTTTCAAATCTCTTCTTCCTACACGGTTAGTTTGCGCAGCGGAATATACAATAAAAATAATAAGACAAACACTAACCAGTGCTAACAAGGAAGATTTACTTGGTATCCACCCCAGACGGGTGACTAATCCAAGAATCCGTCGGTAGATCACTCCCCGGATAACCTCCGACAAGCTCTTGTCACTCCTTGTGGGTGGAGAAACCTCGCCAAAATCCCAAGCAAATCTCTGAGCATAAAAACTACTATCATGCCTTTAACCAAGACAAGATTCGTCAAGAATCTCAGCCACAACGAAGTCCTCTTTAAATAGGACTCGGGCTGAAACCCTCGCCACCAGTCAACTACCCCCAGGGCAGTCGACTGGTGCCACTGAAATTCGACCGTTGCACCCCAACGTTCGAATTCTCAGCCAACTCACCAGACATATACCAGTCGACTGCCCCCAGGGAAGTTGATGGGTCCAGAGCTAAAATCCTTCTGTGAGTTTAATCAGTCGACTGCCCCCAAATCAGTCGACAGGTCTACTCACCCACCTAAGATTACCCTTCCCGATTACATTCCACTCCGCACTCAAACCCTAGGATTTCTCGAGTACAATCACACAGCACTCGTACCCTCACGACTCGACTGACTCCTCATCCGCAACCTCGACTATTGCCTTCGCGCCCTCTTCATCTTCAGCTCCCCTCCCTCGGATGCGCGCAAGCCTCCAGCTTGCCTCGATGCTATCCTTCACACATGCCTCGAAGTCCGTGCCCCTCAGCTCATCGTCCCTGCTCTCCAAGGTCCCTCGGGTGCACATAAGCCTCCAGCTTGTCTCCATTCCACCCTTCACCGTACCAAGGTCGTCCAGTCAAGTCCATATGTGTAACCTGTACAACCTACACACTCAACATACACATATAAGAACACAAGGGTAAACCTAACTTAAACCCTTTGCCCAAACATCAAAACTCATGGTCACTTGGACCACAGATTGCCTCAACATAGCCTCTCAGCATAGATACATGAAACACGTCGTGAACGTCGGTCAACAACGTTGGAAGTGTTAGGCGATAAGCAACAGCTCCAATCCTCTCTAGAATATGAAACGGGCCAATATACCATGGGGCTAACTTACCTCTGAGGCCAAAATGTTTCACCCCCTTCATGGGTGAAACTCGAAGAAAAACATGTTCACCCGTAGCAAACTCTAATGGTCTGCGTCTCCGGTCAGCATAACTCTTCTGGCGATCCTGTGCTGCTGATAATCTCTGTCAGATAGTCCGTACTAACTCTGCCTCGTGCTGAACTCTCTGTGGTCCTAGCAGCTGAGTCTCTCCGACCTCATCCCAAAGGGTGGGTGTCCTGCATGCCCTACCATACAACGCCTCAAACCGTGCCATTTGTATCGCCAAATGAAAGCCGTTGTTGTAGGCGAACTCCACCAAGTGTAAATGGTCCTCCCAACTGCCCCCAAAGTCCATCACACACGAGCATAATAAGTCCTCCAAAGTCTGGATAGTACGCTCTGACTGTCTGTCTATCTGGGGATAAAAAGCTGTGCTGAGACGGAGTTGTTGGGACCGGGTGCATGTTGACATGGATGCGGGTTGGTAATTTTAAAATTAATTACGTGCAGTGGAAGGTTTAGCATAAATAATTTCTCAAATTATTTAATCACACATCTAAGCATGCAATTTTATCTTGTATAGACATGATCATATATTTAAAATTTTACAGAAACATAAACTAATTTACGTATTACCTCGCGTAACTCGAAGGAAGGGACGAGATCCAACTGTAAGCGTCCCTTGGAAGCTCCGCCTCTATTCGCGTTCACGCCGAGTATCTTCGGGATGACTTCGCAAAGCCACGAGTTTCGTGTTATCGAGAACTACTAGATTCTCCGAGAACACGACAAGAAAAACCAAGAGAGAAGTCGGAAGAATAACCACAAAAGGATGACCGGAATCAAAATTCTGGCGAAGCAAAAGAAGAGGCTTGCGGCAAAAAGATCCTTGCGGCAAACTCTAATTTCGGCAGCATCTTCTTCCGGCCAAGAGATGGTCGGAGCTTCCTTCTCCGGCAGCAGGTGGTGGTTGGCAAGAAAAGGGCAGGGGCGACCGGCTAGTGCTCCTTCTTGGGGCTGGTTGGCGCACGATAAGAAGGCGAGAAGAGAAGGAGAGAAAGAGAGGGAGAAAGCCTATGCCTTTTTCTCTTCGATCATTTTTCAAGCCTTGCCTTAGGTCCTTTATATAGTAGCCTCTCAACCATCAAGCCTCTCAAATATGAAATAACTTATTCCATCATACCAAGTTTGATTTTATATCATGGATAAAATCATATTTTAATTCATGATAAAAATCAATCAAGTCTCTTCTCTCCTATGGAATAAATTTCCTTATCATGGTAAATCAATCCATGATTGATTTTATAAAATAAACCAATCCATGGTTCATTTTAATTTCCATGAAAAAATAAACCAAACCTTGGTTTATTATAAAACAAACCACACTTGGTTTATTTTATAAATTGATCCAAAAACTTGGTTCTCTCCCTTTGTTGTGGCCGGCCAAGCAAAGAGGATGGAGGCCCTCTTTGGCCGTCCCATCCAAGCCACGCCCCAATGAATTAAACTTATTTAATTCATCTATTAAGTCATCAAAAGACTTAGCAATTTTACACTTCCGATGCGTCTCTGAAAAATTCATATTCAACTTATCGTTTGGCTCAACCAAACCTAATCTCTCTTGATTGGAAAATCCAATTTTCAACTCATTTTAAATCCCTCGGATTACTCATAGTGCGTGTGACTAAATAGGCTTTCGATTATGTTGGTCGTCTATAATTAATTAATTATAGAACGATCATGAGTGGCACCTAGTAGTACATCATGATCCCCAATTAATCGAAAGATCAACGGTTGACCTCAGAAACAATTCTGAAACCCTTCAGCAGCTATAATGAATCGTGCCCCATTCCCTTCACCATCTTATACCCACTTGGTTCAGGACATGGTCTATGTGTGTCAGTCCCCACTAGGCTGACTATGTCACACATAGCCCAAGTAACGTTTTCTCGTCCTACGGATTCTAATTACTCTCATGTATTTAAGAGATTCATACTCTGAACATGTCATGCTCTGGCCAGAGGATTCGAGTAACAATCCGACGATAGGCCTCGGGTATACATCTCCTCGCAAGGAGTGGTGAATCCTTTGTAGGTTGTTCAAACATCTTCGGGCACTTCGGCTTATACCCAATCATCCTGGGTCCACACCTCCATGGAGATGCTTGCTTAAGATGTCAAAGTATAAGTCTCCATGACTAAAATGACTTGAACACCGTAAGTCAAAGGAACATCGCACTTAAGCTGCAGTAAAAACTTCACTGACATATCTATATGTAGACTACCATATGAAGTTTTACTGCCAGTCACTCCAATGAACTAGTTCCCTTAACTAGCATTCATGTTTATCTCCAGACATCTCAATGTCACCAACCAATGAGAATAAGCTGATTTAAAGAATAACCCATGCTAGTCTCAACATAATTGATAGTGTCCGTATTTATCAATTCATCGACTAGGGACAATTTCAATACTTCACAATTGCACATGTAGAGATAATCACTAGTTGTGAATTCATCACAAATTCTCTCATGCTGTGAATTGTATTGTGGATATTCAGTAAATGAGTTTAAGATCTCAATCAAATACACAAACATGTATACTCAAATAGTGAATATTCATTTATTAAAATAAATGATTACAATCATAAGGCGATTGCCTTAGGACACTTCTCTCATATCACTAACAAACTCCCACTTGGCCTAATGCCAATCGCTACGATACCCAATACTACAGGCTCTAACATGACCCTCAAACTTGCTTTGAGGCAAGGCCTTAGTTAAAGGATCCGCTAAATTTCTTTCAGTGGGAATTTTCTCAATTTGTATATCATTCCTACTTATAATCTCTCTGATCAGATGATAGGCGAAGCACATGTTTGGATCGCTGATGTGTAACGACTCGGAAAATTCTCCTAATATGTCTTTAAAATATTGAGCATGTTTAGATAATTTTCTAAGGGACCTAGAAATATTAACACAAATTTTAACCTAGAAATCCATGCTTTTTCCATTAAATTGGAGAAATAGGCACTAATAGGCCTTATAGGGGCTTTCTAGTACCATGATTATTGGTGAATTTTAGGTAAAAATTTATAGAAATATAAAGGGATTTTAATAAGAAATATTAACATAATTATGGGGGAATTTTTAAGGGATTTTCGAAATATTTGAAAAAATAAAATAAAAATAAAATGGAAAAATTAGGGCATGCACCAAGGATTGAACCTTGGACCTCTTGTACAACCATGCATGTTCTAACCAATTCACCTAGCAAGGGAGTGCTATGAGAAAATGAAGTGGATTATGGTTAAGGCTTAAGGGAAAATGAAGAGACACCATGACTCTTCACTTACCCTCCTTGATGAGTTATAAAGAGAGGCATGGGGGGTTACTTCTCTTCTTCCATCAAGTCACCTTTCTTCCTCCCTCCTTCCTCATTCTAGCCGAAACCCAAGGAGAGGGTCTCCCTTGGATAAAGTTCACTTAAGCTTCATCTCCAAGATCCAAGGCTTTTACAAGGATACAAAGGCTAGGGGTGGTCAAGAAGCAACAAGATCTTCATCCTTCTTTCAAATCTAAGGTCTATAATCAAGATCAAACAAGGTAAGACTCCCTCACCTGTGGTATAATAGTTCCTTGTGATTTTTAGCATGATATAAAGTTGGTTTTGAGTTTGATGTTAAGAAAACTATGTTTTGGACCCTATCATATTCGGCCACCATGGGTTTTTGGTTCATAATGATGTTAAAAATCTAAATCATGTTTTCTAATGTGTTATCATGATGAATATGGAATAAATATAATTTTTGGGGAATTTTTGGAGTACCCTAAAGACCCCTTAGGGTTTGGGACTCTCACCATGATTCTTTGGTTAGGAAAGGGCTTAACCTTTCAAGTATGTACTTTGGGTATCCCCATGATTCAAAAAGAGGTTTAAAGTGAATTGTGTGAATTTTCACAAGGTCTTGTGACCCTTGTAAGTTTCGGCCAAGAGGGTTCTAGGGCAAGAAGTTAGGGCTTACCTCAAGCAAGGGGTCCAATGGCTCCTATGGTAGGGTATGGTTGGTGTTTAATGTTGATTGGGGATTTTATGGAATTTTTCCATGCACCCATGGCCTTGTAGGGTTTCGGCCAGCCCTAAGAAGGAGGGCTAAAGGTTAGGGATAACCCTAATCATGAGCCCTAATGGCTTCCCATGGTCTTATAGGTAATGTATGGTTGTTTCTTTACCTTATGCTATCTTACATGTTAATTGAATGATGGAACCTTTCCTTATGGGTTTCGGCCAAGCAAGGTAAATAGGATTTGGGGGGAGTTAGGGTTTGAAGAATGATGGTTTATGCTTATTTATGAAGTATATATAAAGGTTCAAGCATGTGGTAGAAATTAAGTTACCTATACCCCTAACCCTAAGCACCATGTTTTATGTTTTATGTTTATGACTGGATGTCATGCTTAATAGGGTTTATTTATGAATGTCTTGTGTTCTAAGCCATGTAACTGAATGGTAGGTAGTATGTTTATGGAAGTCCTACTTATGTATGCTTTGGGATGAATACCATGCTTATGTATGAAATGTCATGTTTACCTTATATATCATGATCATGCAAACTCTATGGATTAGGATGATTGCCTATGCAAACATGTCATGTTCAATGAATATAATGCAATGCTTACCTTATATGCCATGATCATGCAAGCACTAGAAATAAGAATGATGTTTTTGTAAGTAGGTCATGTTCTATGAAGGAAGATGCATGTTATGTTTATAAAGGAAAATGCATGTTATGTTTATGAATGGAAGTACATGCTATGTTTTATGAATAAAGATGCATGCCATGTTTATGAATAACGGCACGATCGATGGTCGACGGTACGATGGTACGACGGTCATGAGGACCGGTAAATGGGCCGGTAAATGGGCCGGTAGACAGGCCGGGTCGTTACATATGTTATGTTTATGAATGAAGATGCATGCCATATTTTATGAATAAAGATGCATGCCATGATGTATGAATGATGAAGCATATGAAGTATTTTACTTTATGAATGGGCTTGTACCGGACCGAAGTATGGGTCCAAGGGATGGGCACCTTAAGAACGCCCCGGTTCTGGACTACCGACTATGCTGTCCACGGTTCTGGCACTACCGAAGCTGTGCAACAGGGATGGGCACCTTAAGAACGCCCCGGTTCTGGGACTACCGACTATGTTGTCCTTACCCTAGTAGGTCGGGGCTCGCTACCTCGTATTTACTTAGGGATGCGCACTTATGATGCATGTATGTGGTACAAGCCGGGGACCCCCAATGATGTTATGATTATGTTTAAGTATTTAAAAGTATGATTTTAAAAGTTAAGCATCCTTATGTATATGCATTTGACTCATGCATTCATTCATGATATGCACCTATGCTTATGCTATGTTAAGAACCATGCTATGCTTATGTTATGTTAAGAACCATGCTATACTTATGTTATGTTAAGAACCATGCTATGCTTATGCTATGTTAAGAACCATGCTATGCTTATGTTATGTTAAGAACCATGCTATGCTTATGCTATGTTAAGAACTATGCTATGCTTATGTTATGTTAAGAACCATGCTATGCTTATGCTATGTTAAGAACCATGCTATGCTGTTATGTTAAGAACCATGTTATGCTTATGTTATAATAAGAACCATGCTATGCTTATGCTATGTTAAGAACCATGCTATGTTTATGTTATGTTAAGAACCATGCTATGCTTATGTTATGTTAAGAACCATGCTATGCTTATGTTATGTTAAGAACCATGCTATGCTTATGCTATGGTAAGAACCAAGCTATGCTTATGTTATGTTAAGAACCATGCTATGCTTATGTTATGTTAAGAACCATGCTATGCTTATGTTATGTTAAGAACCATGCTATGCTTATGTTATGTTAAGAACCATGCTATGCTTATGTTATGTTAAGAACCATGCTATGCTTATGCTATGTTAAGAACCATGCTATGCTTATGTTATGTTAAGAACCATGCTATGCTTATGTTATGTTATGTAGTATGTCATGCTAAGAATGTTTATTATGTTATGTTCACTATGTTTATGTCCATACCAAGTATTATGTCATGCTATGAATGTTTACGATGTTTATGTCTATGCCAAGTATTATGTCATGCCATGAATGTTTATTATGTTTATGTTTATGCCATGCTACGAACGTTGATTATGTTTATGTTCATGTCATGTCAAATGTATGCTAAGTGATCATAAAGGCTTATGTTCTCAGTAAAGCACTAAGTATGTTAATGTTTCATGTGCTCATGATTAAGTGATGAATGATTTTAGTGAGTAGGAAAGAATCTTACTAAGCATGTGTGCTTATAGTCTTATTTCCTTATACCGCAGATCACGCAAGGGGACAGTAAGGAAGCAGCAGGAGGGCAATAAAGCATGTGTGTGATAGTGACTTGGCCAAGAAACAATATGGTTGCTCGTCTTATGATAGAACTTTACCTTTACTATTTATGTGCTTGAATGGCGACTCTATGACATGGTGCTAAGTATGACATGATGCTAAGTATGACATGATATGATGCTAAGTATGAAGTTAATTTGCCATGTTCCCATGTCATGATGTTAGGAATGGTAGTAGGTGCATGTAGGTGTAAGTTTAAAGTTTTCCGCTGCATTATGATGTCCACCTACCCTACTCATGTTAACGTAACGCCGCTTTATGGAAAAAAAAAGCGGGCGTTACATGATGAGACCTTGGTTCCTTTGCTTGTGCAATAGCTCCATTGTTGTCGTAGTAAACCAGTATTGCTTCATCAATGGTTGGAACCACACCAAGTTCTGAGACAAACTTATTGATCCAGACTGCTTCCTTTGCTGCTTCCGAAGCTGTAATATATTCCGCTTCCGTGGTAGAATCCGCTACGGTGTCTTGCTTGGAACTCTTCCAACTTATTGCGCCTCCATTCAAAATAAATACATATCCGGACTGAGATTTGGAGTCATCCTTATCTGTCTGGAAACTAGGATCTGTATACCCACGTATTACCATATCACCTTCTCCATATATTAGGAACACATCCTTAGTGCTTCTTAAGTACTTGATGATTTTCTTGACAGCCGCCCAATGATCCATTCCTAGATCAGACTGGTATCTTGTTGTGACGCTCAGAGCATACGATGCATCAGGCCTAGTACATAACATAGCATACATGATAGATCCAGCAGGGACAGCCGGCTGGTGCTCCTTCTTGGGGCTGGTTGGCGTACGGCAAGAAGGGGAGAAGAGAAGGAGAGAAAGAGAGGGAAAGAGCCTATACCTTCATCTCTTGCATTATCTTTCAAGCCTTGCCTTGGGTCATTTATATAGTAGCCTCTCAACCATCAAGTGTCTCAAATATGGAATAACTTATTCCATCATGCCAAGTTTGATTTTATATCATGGTTAAAATTATATTTTAATTCATGATAAAAATCAATCAAGTTTCTTCTCTCCTATGGAATAAATTTCCTTATCATGGTAAATCAATCCATGATTGATTTTATAAAATAAACCAATTCATGGTTCATTTTAATTTCCATGAAGAAATAAACCAAACCTTGGTTTATTATAAAACAAACCATACTTGGTTTATTTTATAAATTGATCCAAAAACTTGGTTCTCTCCCTTTGTTGTGGCCGGCCAAGCAAAGAGGATGGAGGCCCTCTTTGGCCGGCCCATCCAAGCCACGCCCCAATGAATTAAACTTATTTAATTTATCTATTAAGTCTTCAAAAGACTTAGCCATTTTACGCTTCCGATGCGTCTCTGAAAAATTCAAATTCGACTTATCGTTTGGCTCAACCAAACCTAATCTCTCTTGATTGGAAAATCCAATTTTCAACTCGTTTTAAATCCCTCGGATTACTCGTAGTGCGTGTGACTAAATAGGCTTTCGATTTATGTTGGCCGTCTATAATTAATCAATTATAGAATGATCATGAGTGGCACCTAGTAGTACATCATGATCCCCAATTAATCGAAAGATCAACGGTTGACCTCAGAAACAATTCTGAAACCCTTCAGCAGCTATAATGAATCGTGCTCCATTCCCTTCACCATCTTATACCCACTTGGTTCAGGACATGATCTATGTGTGTCAGTCCCCACTAGGCTGACTACGTCACACCTAGCCCAAGTAACGTTTTCTCGTCCTACGGATTCTAATTACTCTCATGTATTTAAGAGATTCATACTCTGAACATGTCATGCTCTGGCCAGAGGATTCGAGTAACAATTCGACGATAGGCCTCGGGTATACATCTCCTCGCAAGTAGTGGTGAATCCTTTGTAGGTTGTTCAAACATCTTCGGGCACTTCGGCTTATACCCAATCATCCTGGGTCCACACCTCCTTGGAGATGCTTGCTTATGATGTCAAAGTATAAGTCTCCATGACGAAGATGACTTGAACACCGCAAGTCAAAGGAACATCGCACTTAAGCTACAGTAAGAACTTCGCTGACATATCTATATGTAGACTACCATATGAAGTTTTACAGCCAGTCACTCCAATGAACTAGTTCCCTTAACTAGCATTCATGTTTATCTCCGGACATCTCAATGTCACCAGCCAGTGAGAATCAGCTGATTTAGAGAATAACCCATGCTATTCTCAACAGAATTGATAGTGTCAGTATATATCAATTCATCGACTAGGGACAATTTCAATACTTCACAATTGCACATGTAGAGATAATCACTAGTTGTGAATTCATCACAAATTCTCTCATGCTGTGAATTGTATTGCGGACATTCAGTAAATGAGTTTAAGATCTCAATCAAATACACAAACATGTATACCCAAATAGTGAATATTCATTTATTAAAATAAATGATTACAATCATAAGGCGATTGCCTTAGGACACTTCTCTCATATCACTAACAGGAGCTCTGTACCCATAGCCCTCTGCAAACTCTGCCAGAACCGAGATGTAAAATGTGGATCCCTATCCAAGATAATACTCAAAGGAACTCCGTGCAATCTGACTATCTCCCGGCAATACAACTCAGCCAGTCTATCAAGGGAATCTGTCCTTCGGATAGCTAAGAAGTGGGCAGATTTGATTAGTCGGTCGACGACTACCCAAATTGCATCATGACCTCTCCTAGTCCTCGGCAAGCCCACAATGAAATCCATGGTGATATGTTCCCACTTCCTCTCGGGAATGGGAATCCTCTGGAGGAGTCCAGCAGGTCTCTGGTGCTCTGCCTTAACCTGCTGACAGACGAGACATCTAACAACAAAGTCCGCGACGTCCCTCTTCATGTCGTTCCACCAATAGGAACGTCTCAAATTCCGATACATCTGAGTGCTACCCAGATGAATGGAAAAACGTGATCGGTGAGCCTCCTACAGCAACTCCTCTAAGACAGGGTGTGCCTCTGGTACACACAACCCCCCTCGGAAGTACAGAACACCCTCCTCATCACGTGTGAAATTCGACTGCTCTCCTGTAATCGCCTGGCTGCCCAGAAACTGAATGTGTTGGTCACTCGCCTGAGCCTCTCTGATCCTTTACTGAATCTCTGACTGAGCCATCAAAGTCACTAGCAATCCTCTCTCTGTCCGTGACTACTCCTCTAACCCCCAGTTCAGAGAAACTTTGAATCAGATCTGTGGCCATCACTCTGTGGCATGCCAAAACAGCTCTGGACTTCCGACTAAGGGCATCGGCGACTACATTAGCTTTGCCAGGATGGTAGCTAATGGCGTAGTCGTAATCCTTCAGAAACTCCATCCACCTCCTCTGTCGGAGATTCAGCACTCGCTGAGTGAATAGATACTGAAGGCTTCGATGGTCTGTGAAGATCTCGAAAGTGATCCCATAAAGATAATCCCTCCAGATCTTCAGCGCAAAAATAATAGCAGCCAACTCTATGTCGTGAATGGGATAGTTCCTCTCATGCTCCTTCAGCTGCCGAGAAGCATAAGCAACCACTCGTCCATGCTGCATGAGTACCGCGCCAAGTCCCAAGAGAGATGCATTTGTATACAGAGTGAAACCATCCTCTCCGGAAGGCAGTACTAGAACTGGCACAGATACAAGCCTCCGCTTCAGCTCCTAAAAGCTGGACTCGCAATCCTCAGTCCATACAAACTTCACGCCCTTCCTGGTCAGGCGTGTAAGTGGTGATGCGATGCTGGAGAAACCTTCAACGAAGCGTCGGTAATAGTCCACCAACCCCAGGAAACTGCGCACGTTATGGACTGACTTGGGCTGCTCCCAACTGGTGACAACCTCGATCTTCTGGGGGTCCACTGAAATGCCTCCACTTGTAACGACCCAGAAAATTTTCTCAATATTTTCTTTAAATATATTGACCATGCCTAGATGGATTCTCGAGGAATGTAGGGACACTAGTGTAAACCTTAGTATGATGCTCCATGATTTTCGATATAGAATAAGAAGCTAGGTGCTAATAGGCCTTACATGGGTTTTTCCTAGTACCATGGTTATTAGTGGATTCTAGGTAGAATTTAATATAAATAAAAATGGGTTTTAATTAGGAATATTAGCATGATTATGGGTGGGCCTTAGGGGAATTTTTGAAATTAATAAAAAAATAAAATAGGAAAAAAATAATAAAGTGCATGCACCAAGGATTGAACCTTAGACCTATAGTACCACCATGCATGTACTAACCAATTCACCTAGCAAGGGAGTGCTAGGAGAGAATGAAGTGGATTTTTGTTAAGGCTAAAGGAAGTGAAGAGTCATAGCATCATGTCTCTTTACTTGCCTCCTTCATCTAGTATATAAGAGGGAGGAATGGAAGAAACACCTTAGCACTTAAGCATTTGTCTCTTCATCCACCAAAACTCCTTCTTCTCTTCTTCTTTCTCTTCCTAGCTGAAACCTACAAGGAGGGTTTCCCTTTGGAAAAGTCTCACAAGGAGACCTCTTCTTCAAGATCTAAGGGATTTCTACAAGGCTACAAGGGATAAGGGTAGTCTAAGGTCAAGGAAAATTCTTTTGGTTTCTCTATTCAAGGTTTATAATCAAGATCAAGAAAAGTAAGACCCCCTCACCTGTGGTATGATAGCTTTCAAGTTGTTTGTTATGATCTAAGTTCTTGTTGGCATACTATGTTGGGAAATCCATGATTAGGGCTTGTGAAGGTTTCGGCCAAGCAAGGGTTTTGAGCTAAAAATCATGTTAAAGACCTCTCTTATGTTTTCAAATGTTTACTTATGATAGGTTAAGCATAAAAGTATAATTTTGGAAATTTTATAGCACCCTAGAACCCCCTTAGGGTTTCGGCCACATCAAGGAACCATGGCTAGGTGTAAACTCTAACCCTTCAAGCATGATTAGTATGTTTCCTATTATATCATATGGGTAATAATGGTGATTATATGAATTTTCCTATGGGCTTATTACCCTTCTAGGGTTTCGGCCAACACATGGTTTAAGTCTAGGATTTAGGGATAAATCCAATCAAGGGTTCAAATGGTTTTCCATGGCAAGATATGTAAGGTATTAGATGTTAATCATGACCTATGTAAATTTTCCATGGACCCATGGTCCTTTAGGGTTTCGGCCAAGTCCCTAATCTAGGGCTTGGATTGGGCTAAGGTCTCAAGGATGCATGTTTATAAGTTACCATGATGTAAGAACATAGTAAGCACGATGTAAGGATCTTTATATTACTAAAATCTTAGCTTATGTGTTATGTAACATGACCTTGTATGTTAGGTTTTATGTTATGATTTATTCATGAATATTTAGATCATATACCATGAACATATGTAATTGATGTAGGGGTATGTTATGTTAAATAGAGTGATGCATGTAGAAGGTTAAATGCTTATAATAGATGTATGTGTATGAAGGTCTATGCATGTTTTATGATGAATGCCATGTACTTAAGTAGTATGCATCATGTTCATATGTATCTTACCATGCATGCTCTATGATGGATACTAGGATTATGTATGCTAGGTGAAATGTATCTTGTATGAATTGCATGTTTATCTATGTACCATGATCATGCAAGCTTTATGAACCAAGATAATGTTTATGCCTGGAGACATGATTATGCATGTATGTTATATTTTATGAATAAAGAAGATGGATGAAGATGATGTTTATGCCTTAAGTATGAATGATAAGTATGAATGATGAAGGCATAATGATGTTATGAAATAAGTATGAATGATGAAATGCCAAGCATGTTTATGTCATGCTTCATGTAACAAGATTATGTTTATGTTCTAAGATATGTCAAGTATGAATGATGAAGCATGCATAGTGATTTTACTTTATGAATGGGCTTGTACCGGACCGAAGTAAGGGTCCAAGGGATGGGTACCTTAAGAACGCCCCGGTTCTGGACTACCGACTATGCTGTCCACGGTTCTGGGACTACCGAAGCTGTCCAACAGGGATGGGCACCTTAAGAACGCCCCGGTGTTTGGAACTACCGTAGCTGTTCCTACCCTAGTAGGTCGAGGCTAGCTACCTCGTATTTACTTAGGGATGCGCGCTTATGATGTATGTATGTGGTACAAGCCGGGGACCCCAATGATGTTATGATTATGTTTAAGTATTTAAAAGTATGATTTTAAATTAAGCATCCTTATGTATATACATTTGACTCATGCATCCATTCATGTTATGCATTATACCATGATAAGTACGTTTTATGCTTATGCTTATGTTAAGACTGTGCTTATGCCCATACTAAGAATTATGTTCATGAATAAGTATGTTATGTCATGATAAGTATGTTTCATGCTCATGTATGTTAAGAATTATGCCATGATAAGTATGTTTCATGCTCATGTATGTTAAGAATTATGTCATGATAAGTATGTTTCATACTCATGTATGTTAAGAATTGTGCCATGCTAAGTATGTTCTAAGTTTATGTTTATGTTAAGAATCATGCTATGTTAGTTGTTCATATGCTTATGATTTACGCCAAGACTATGCTTATGTTTTATGTTCAGAATTATGTTATGTCAAATGCTTTATATGTTTATGTTTAAGTGACGTATGGTTTTAGTGAGTAGGAANACACTAAGTACCCGGGTGTCGGCTGGACCGTAGAGCATTTGGGTTTTAGATTACTTGGACGGGCGCGTAGGTCCCAAACCAAGCCTAGGTACCCGGGCGTCGACTGGACCGCGGGGCATTAGGGTTTTAGATTACTTGGACGGGCGTGTAGGTCCCGAACTAAGCCTATGTACCCCGGGCGTCGCTGGACCACGGGGCATTAGGGTTTTAGATTACTTGGACGGGCGCGTAGGTCCCGAACCAAGCCTAAGTACCCCGGGCGTCGGCTGGACCGCAGGGCATTAGGGTTTTAGATTACTTGGACGGGCGTGTAGGTCCCGAACCAAGCCTAAGTACCCCGGGCGTCGGCTGGACCGCAGGGCATTAGGGTTTTAGATTACTTGGACGGGTGCGTAGGTCCCGAACCAAGCCTAAGTACCCTGGGCGTCGGCTGGACCGCGGGGCATTAGGGTTTTAGATTACTTGGACGGGCGCGTAGGTCCCGAACCAAGCCTAAGTACCCTGGGCGTCGGCTGGACCGCGGGGCATTAGGATTTTAGATTACTTGGACGGGTGCGTAGGTCCCGAACCAAGCTTAAGTACCCCGGACGTCGGCTGGACCACGAGGCATTAAGGTTTTAGATTACTTGGACGGGCGCGTAGGTCCCAAACCAAGCCTAAGTACCCCGGACATCGGCTGGACCGCGGGCATTAGGTTTTAGATTACTTTAGTAGCACATTTATCATTTTGAAAGAAGCATCCCCTTTTATTCCTTGACTTTGCTGCAAGCGCACAGAGAGACATTGACAGTTGTTTTTAAGCAAATCGCAATTCTTACCCAGACAAGAAGGACTGGAGACCTCATACAGACGGAGGTCTCCTGCGTTTTCTTTCTCTCTTTCCCGCAGCTACTCTTCTAGACCTCGTGGGTTCTTCCTAGATTCGGACCTGACCTCGCCACTGTAGCACCTTCGATAAACGAGCTGATCCCTCGGACTTCCACCACTCGATCGCCTACCGGAAACATGATCTTCTAGTGGTACACCGAGACCATCGCTTGGAAGGTGCTGGAGCGCTGGGCGACCCAGGATGGCATTATAGGAGGAAGGCGCGTCTATAATTAAGAAAGGAGTCCTCCGAGTTCTTTCGAGCCTATCGCTGCCCAGTGAGAGTGACAAGGTAATATGCCCCAATGGCTGTACCCGGTATCCCGTAAAGCCAAACAAGGGGGTTGAGACGGGGATCAATTCCTCCTCGTCTATCCGCATCTGGTCCCAAGCCGCTTTGTACAGAATATTCACGGAACTCCCCGTGTCGACCAAGATGCGTTTTACCTCATAATATGGGATGCGAGCCACAATCACTATGGCGTCCTCATGTGGAGCTTCCACTTCTTCGAGATCAAATGGCCCAAACGAGATTGTAGGACCAGACGCTTGGCTTCGGCTGGTCCCGTGGAGTAGTTTTCTAACCGCCAGGTGTAAGACTTCCGGGCTCGATTAGAGTCCCCCCCTGGTAGGTCCTCCGGAGATGACCCCTACGTGGCCCGAAGGGGGACCCCGCCTAGGGGCCTTGCCCTTTTGAGGATCTCTCTCCAGGGAGAGGGATCTTCGGGGTACGGGCCCTCGGCTTCTACCTCTGGATCGCGATCGGGACCGCGGTCAGATTTCATTTTCCCTTGCAGTCCGTCGCCGAGGGGAAAAGCTTTGCCGTGGCGACCTTCGGTGATACCCTGACTTGTTCCATTTTCTCCTAGGTTTGGCTTCCGCTCCCTCAGTGAACTTCTTCTTCAAGGCATGACACTCTTCGGTGGAGTGAGTCGAACTGCCATGATAATTGCAGTGCTTGGGCAATGCTTCCAGCTGCTCGGTGTCTACTGTCTCCACCAGCCGACGCCTTCTAGTCCAATGATCCTTCCCGGGCGGTAGGTCTTTCCTCGCATCGGGGCCGGGGGCTCCTTCCTGTCTGACCGAGGGGCTACAGGAGGAGGAGCTCCAATCGGATCCTTGCGCTGGGCGTATTGTACTTCCTCCACATTGACATGCTTGACCGAGTGTCCCAGCAGGTCATCAAAACTGGCGGGGGGCTTCCTCACCAAGGACCGAAAGAAGTCCTCTTCCGCGAGTCCTTGGGTGCAGGCGCTGACGAGTATCTTCGATGTCGCGCTGGGTACATCCTGTGCCACCCGGTTGAACCTCTGTATGTACTCCTTGAGCGGTTCCTTAGGCTTTTGCTTGAGAGCGAACAGGTTGAGCGCGGTCTTCTGGTAGCGTCAGCTACTCGCGAAATGGTGAAGGAAGGCTGTCTTAAACTCCGCAAAGGAGTTGATAGAACCCTGTGGCAACCTCTGGAACTACCGCTGAGCTGTCTCAGACAAAGTGTTCAAGAACACCCAACACTTAACCCCGTCAGTATATTAGTGTAGATGGGCCGCATTCTCGAATTTACAGACATGATCCTCTGGATCAGTCTTCCCATCATACTGCGGGATCCCCGGCCTGCGGAACTGCTTCAGCATGGGGTCTTCGACAATTTCGGACGAGAAAGGGGTAGAGGGAGTCTTCTGGAAGATCTTGGGTCCCTCCCTCTTCCTCTGTAACGACCCGGAAAATTTTCTCAATATTTTCTTTAAAAATATTGACCATGCTTAGATGGATTCTCGAGGAACGTAGGGACACTAGTGTAAACCTTAGTATGATGCTCCATGATTTTCGATATAGAATAAGAAGCTAGGTGCTAATAGGCCTTACATGGGTTTTTCCTAGTACCATGGTTATTAGTAGATTCTAGGTAGAATTTAATATAAATAAAAATGTGTTTTAATTAGGAATATTAGCATGATTATGGGTGGGCCTTAGGGGAATTTTTGAAATTAATAAAAAAATAAAATAAAAATAAAATAGGAAAAAAATACTAAAGTGCATGCACCAAAGATTGAACCTTGGACCTATGGTACCACCATGCATGTACTAACTAATTCACCTAGCAAAGGAGTGCTAGGAGAGAATGAAGTGGATTTTTGTTAAGGCTAAAGGAAGTGAAGAGTCATAGCATCATGTATCTTCACTTGCCTCCTTCATCTAGTATATAAGAGGGAGGAATGGAAGAGACACCTTAGCACTTAAGCATTTGTCTCTTCATCCACCAAAACTTCTTCTTCTCTTCTTCTTTCTCTTCCTAGCCGAAACCTACAAGGAGGGGTTCCCTTTGGAAAAGTCTCACAAGGAGACCTCTTCTTCAAGATCTAAGGGATTTCTACAAGGCTACAAGGGATAAGGGTAGTCTAAGGTCAAGGAAAAATTCTTTTGGTTTCTCTATTCAAGGTTTATAATCAAGATCAAGAAAGGTAAGACCCCCTCACCTGTGGTATGATAGCTTCCAAGTTGTTTGTCATGATCTAAGTTCTTGTTGGCATACTATGTTGGGAAATCCATGGTTAGGGCTTGTGAGGGTTTCGACCAAGCAAGTTTTTGAGGCTAAAATCATATTGAAAACCCCTATTATGTTTCCTAATGTTTACTCATGATAAGTTAAGCATAAAAGTATGATTTTGGAAATATTGTAGCACCCTAGAACCCCCTTAGGGTTTCAGCCACATCAAGGAACCATGGCTAGGTGTAAACTCCAACCCTTCAAGCATGATTAGTATGTTTCCTATGATATCATATGGGTAATAATGGTGATTATATGAATTTTCCTATGGGCTTATTACCCTTCTAGGGTTTCGGCCAACACATGGTTTAGGTCTAGGATTTAGGGTTAAATCCAATCAAGGGTTCAAATGGTTTTTCATGGCATGATATGTAAGGTATTGGATGTTAATCATGACCTATGTGAATTTTCCATGGACCCATGGTCCTTTAGGGTTTCGGCCAAGTCCCTAATCTAGGGCTTGGATTGGGCTAAGGTCTCAAGGATGCATGTTTATAAGTTACCATGATGTAAGAACATAGTTAAGCACGATGTAAGGATCTTTATATTACTAAAATCTTAGCTTATGTGTTATGTAACATGACCTTGTATGTTAGGTTTTTTGTTATGCTTTACTCATGAATATTTAGATCATACACCATGAACATATGTAATTGATGTAGGGGTGTGTTATGTTAAATAGAATGATGCATGTAGAAGGTTAAATGCTTATAATAGATGTATGTGTATGAAGGTCTATGCATGTTCTATGATGAATGCCATGTACTTAAGTAGTATGCATCATGTTCATATGTATCTTACCATGCATGCTCTATGATGGATACTAGGATTATGTATGCTAGGTGAAATGTATCTTGTATGAATTGCATGTTTATCTATGTACCATGATCATGCAAGCTTTATGAACCAAGATAATGTTTATGCCTGGAGACATGATTATGCATGTATGTTATATTTTATGAATAAAGAAGATGGATGAAGATGATGTTTATGCCTTAAGTATGAATGATAAGTATGAATGATGAAGACATAATGATGTTATGAAATAAGTATGAATGATGAAATGCCAAGCATGTTTATGTCATGCTTCATGTAACAAGATTATGTTTATGTTCTAAGATATGTCAAGTATGAATGATGAAGCATGCATAGTTATTTTACTTTATGAATAGGCTTGTACCGGACCGAAGTAAGGGTCCAAGGGATGGGCACCTTAAGAACGCCCCGGTTCTGGACTACCGACTATGCTGTCCACGGTTCTGGGACTACCGTAGCTGTCCAACAGGGATGGGCACCTTAAGAACGCCTCGGTTTTTGGAACTACCGTAGCTGTTCCTACCCTAGTAGGTCGAGACTAGCTACCTCGTATTTACTTAGGGATGCACGCTTACGATGTATGTATGTGGTACAAGCCGGGGACCCCAATGATGTTATGATTATGTTTAAGTATTTAAAAATATGATTTTAAATTAAGCATCCTTATGTATATGCATTTGACTTATGCATCCATTCATGTTATGCATTATGCCATGATAAGTATATTTTATGCTTATGCTTATGTTAAGACTGTGCTTATGCCCATACTAAGAATTATGTTCATGAATAAGTATGTTATGCCATGATAAGTATGTTTCATGCTCATGTATGTTAAGAATTGTGTCATGCTAAGTATGTTTTAAGTTTATGTTTATGTTAAGGATCATGCTATGTTAGTTGTTCATATGATTATGATTTACGCCAAGACTATGCTTATGTTTTATGTTCAGAATTATGTTATGTCAAATGCTTTATATGGTTATGTTTAAGTGACGTATGGTTTTAGTGAGTAGGAAAGGGTCTTACTAAGCCTATGTGCTTATAGTCTTATTTTTCCTCGTACCGCAGATCAAGCAAGAGGTTACTAAGGGAAGCAGCAGGAGGGGCAAGAGCATGTGTGTGTGTGGCGGTGACTTGGCAAAGGATTCTTCTATTTACACCTATCGCATGTCTTGTGTTTATAATGCCTCCTTTGGTTTATGCTAAATTCATGATAGTTATACCTAAGAAACAACTTACTACTCCTGATGTTTATGGATAAGTTACTTGCTACTTATGATGCTTATGGATAAGTTATGGAAAGTTTATATCATGATGCTATGTATGCTGGTAATATGTTAAGTTACAACGTCACCATGTTCATGAATGATAATTTAGGCATGTATATATGTTTCATGGAGTAGTTGTATGGTTAAACGTATGTGTAGAAGAAAAAAATTATTCCGCTGCATTAGGATGTTTATATGTGTACAATGTATGTTAGCGTAACGCCGCTTTCTCGCCACACCATAAGGTGTGGGAAAAAGGCGGGCGTTACATCCTCGGTCCCTCTTCATGCCTCTGAGCACTGGAGGCCACCGAATGAGCCTTCTCCCCATCTCCAGGGGATTCTCTCTGAAGGCCTTGGGCCGCCCCCCTGTCACCCCACAGGGGTGACGGATCTTCGGGAATGCGAGGCGGAGACTCTGGGGATCTCCTCCCTCACCGGACCCCCTAGTTGTGGGGCAACCTGCTCGATTTGGTGCTGCTCCAGAGCGTCATTGACGGCGTTAGCCACCAGGCGGTCAAACTCCTCTCGCGTGAAGGTGAGGGGTTGTCCTTCTGAGATCCTGGCATCGGCGCTCCTTCAGGTGCTTTTAGATGTTTCCCACAGATGACGCCAAATTTGTTCCGGAAGGAGTCGTCGGCGATGGCCAGTCACGAAGGCGTGGCCCCGGGAGAGATTACTATGCCGAGGAGGAACTTGGGGGTCCTGCGAAAGTAACACAAGCGTTAGGGGGACACGTCGGTAGGGGTCCGGCGGAGTCCACTCCGACGCTCAAGTTAGTAGGTTGTCTGAATTGGTGGTGAGAAAGAAAGACAGTACGTAAAGACGAGAGATCGTAACCTCCTTACCGGAGGGGTTGAATTACCTTTTATACTGGTCTCAGCAGACTAATCGTGCCCCCTTTATCGGTGCCACATCTCCGGTATCTAAGCCGTGCCCCATGCTTTCGGTGATAAAAGGGGTATCTTTTGAAACAGTCTGCGTCGTTATCACTCTTTATCTGGTTGAGACACTCGGGGCTTCCGAAGTCGGCTGTTGCGAGGGCTCCGTCTCCCGAGGTGAGCTCGGGGGTCTTGGGTACAGTATCCCCGAAATAATCTCGGAGCCTTACTTCCTGAGGGGGCTTCCGCGAGGGATCCTTGGCCTTTCTTTCCCGAGCTTGCCCCCGACAGGAGGCCCCGGACTCGAGAAGAAAGGTTATGTCGTATCCCTGGCTTCTTCATCCCCGCGACGAGCACGAGCTATGCAGCCCCATCAGATATCGTCATTGAGTTAACATAAACTCGGTGGGCCATCTCAAGATTCTAGCAATCTTAATTTGATGTTGTCGTCTTAAATCTCATTTGCAAGATCATGAGATAAAGGAGAAAAGACAACTTACAAGATCAATTATCGGCTCAGCACCACGACTTATGGTTTGAATTCCAGAACCCCGAGCGAGACATCGATCGGCCCTGAGAGTTCATTCCACGTGGCCGTGCATGAATCTATTCAGCTTCGGTTGTCATCGACGAACAAGAATCTAAGAAAAGTCGGAGAAGACAAACGCAATCTAAGCCGCCGCCTCCAATCTTTCTCGGATCGCATTACACGTGCTCCATTTCCGGAATTAATTAATAGTTCGAATGCATGCAATCTTCACTCTGTTTTGATTGATTTCCTTTATAATTAATTGTTGGAAGAAGATGAAGAGAAGTAGTTTGATTTTATGGAGAGCATGAGGAGTGGGAGAATTAAGCTGTTCGGGTTCGACGTGGCGGCTGCAGAGGTCTGCGCCGTCGACGGCTGCGGCGAGGTGATGGCGGCGGCGGCGGTGGCGGCGGAGATTAGCAGTAGCCCCGCCTCGGCGGGCGTAGATGGGGGGATCAGGATGTACGAGTGCCGGTACTGCTTCCGCGAGTTCGCCAACTCGCAGGCGCTCGGTGGCCACCAGAACGCGCACAAGAAGGAGCGGCAGCGACTGAAGCGCGCGCAGCTCCGGAAGGAGGCAGGGAAGGACGGGAGGTTTTACCGCCGTCCCTTCGCCTCGGCCTTCTCGCCGCACCTCCTCTCGCAACCTCCGCCGCCGGGAAGCTGGGCCTACGCGAGGACGTCGCCGGCGGTTCCCCTGGCGCAGTACTTTTCGCCTGCTGATTACGCGCCCGCCGGAGGAGTTGGCGGCGGCGGCGGAAGTTTCTTAGGGGGCGGCGGGTCGGTGGTTGGCTCAGCCGCCTCCTTCGCCGGAGTGTCGCCGGAGGCGGCGGCGGAGGACGCGTACGGATTGAACCTGTGCCTAAGCCTGGCGCCGGCGAGTTCGTGATCCTCTAATTGTGACCGTCCGATCGATCGACCGAGCTCAGCTTCTCGTGAAGTGATATAAGAGAGTGTTTGGAAGAACTTTTGCTTCTTGAAAAGTGATTCTTGTAGAGATTATCTTGAAGTCAATGAAAAGTTAAAGCATGGAGTGTTTGGAAATAGAAGCTAAAAGCTGATATAAGATAAAGTTTGAGTGTTTGGTGAGTAATTACTTCTAAGCTTAATTTTTAGTTAAATGACAATAATATCCTTAAACTATATAAATTATTTTTTTTAATTATCTAAATATAATTTTGATACACCATCATTTTATATATTTATTATTATATTTTGAATATTATATCAAAATTAATTTTTTTAATAATATATATGTTTAAAAAATATATAATTAATAAAAATATAAATATAAAAAAATGTCAAATTTATATACATTTATAAAAATTTATAAAAAAATTATGAATATATAAATTATATGAAAATATAAAATTTTATTTAAAACTATGGTGACAATTATGTAAAATGATAAATTATTAAAAGTATAAATGTCTACTTTTAATTCTAGACCATAAGTAAAAAAGCAGAAGCAGAAAAAAGTATCAAATTCTTACTTCCAGCTTTTGGCTAAAAGTTATAGAAGTTAAAGCAGAATCTGGTATTTACAAACACTCAAAAGTGCTTCTATATAGCTAGAATCTAAAAAACAGCTACCAGAAGCTCTCCCAAACACTCCCTAAATATGGCGAACTTTATTTTTTTTTTTATTTTCTGTCAAAAATTAAAAATACAACGAATCTTATTGCAATATCAATTCTGCAGTTCGCACATTAATTTTTTATTTTATATCATGGTTTATCTAAATTCTAAAGATAACAAGCTGTTAATCGAGCTTAATAAAAACTAATATTTTTAACAAACAACTTTAATAAGTGAATTTGATAATAAAAAATTAATTAATTAGCCCTCGCTCCTATTTCCAATCTATACAATCTACTTCAATCAAAGTTGATCATGACTCTAATAATTCAATCAAACTAGTTATATTAGTCTTCATCGAGACGGAGTGGCATTTGCAAAGCATACATCACGTCGTTCATCTTCATTGTGTCCTCCCAAAGGGTGTGGGACTGTTTTATAAGGATAGTTAAGATGATGATTTCATATTTTATCGTCAGTTGATTTTAATCGCTCTCCGACTAATCCCTTTCGTCGTTCTTTTGTCAAACAAGTAACTTTAAGTTTCACACGCCTTAATATTGAGATGGCCCGCTAAGGAGACATAACTAAGGAGAATACCATGTGTATGGTCTCAAGATCTCTATATTAATGGATGGTGAAGCATCATTAAAGATATAAATGAGTCGAATATTCATTCATCAACAAATTTAGTAATTTATAAATTGTAATAATTTTAAATTATTCATAATATAATATGTTTAAAATTATAAATTTTACATATGTGATAAATATTTAACCTAATTTATAAGAATAAAGTTTGATAATATTTTTAATAGATAAAGTTAATTTAGCTCGATAAGTAATTAAATAAGTTTGAACTCGATTTCTCATAATGGCCCCCGCCAGATAATATATCCTAGGTTCAGCTTGCACTATCAACGATGTGAAAGTAGATTAGGCAGGGTCAATGTAGAGTTTTAATCATTTTGTTTTAATGAATTAGGTAGATCGAAATTAGAGCGACTGGTTCGGTTTTACAAAATTTTTTTATTAATCGGGTAAATTAGAAAGTGCTAGCGGTAGACGGTCCAAAAGTTCAACATCATGGCTATGTGTTTCATTTGGAAGAACATTTTTTATAAATAAGTAGGACCGTAAATAAGTCGAGTCAAGCCGAACTTTGGGATATTCAAATTTGTTTGATAAGATAACCGAGCCAAGTCGAGCCGAACTTAAAATAAATTAAGCCATTGAAATGATTGTTTAAGTTTGACTTGGTTTATTTTTTTTATGAGGTTGAGTTTGTTTGAACCTTAGTTTGAGCTTAGTTCGTTTAGATGTTATCAAACTCTTAATTCAAACTTGGTTTGATCTTAATGATTCGAGCTTTGTTCATTTAGATGTTATCAAATTCTTAATTCAAGTTTGTTTGATTGTTTAAAATTTTTACTTGTTTGATTGATTATTGAGTTTGATAATTTAAATTTATTTATTTATTTTATTTTATTTATTATTTAGCAGGTTGATAAGAGTTTTATTAATGAACATAGTTCGTGAATATTGTTCATGAACGTTGTTCATGAATATTATTCGTGAATGTTATTCACGAACATTAACAAATTGAACATATGTGTGTTCAAGCTTGTTTGTTTAGTTTACCGAGCGGTTCGAGCTTGTTTATTTAATTGATCTGGTATATATTGAACGAACTTACATAAGTTTTTACCAAGTCGAATATTAAATTTGTTCACGAATTTTATAGTTCATTTACAATCCTATAAATATGTCATAATTATGAATCGAACTGTAAATATCTAGAGTATAATTAAATACTCTTTCGTTGCATCATAATTCAGGTTTAAAACATTAGTTTCGTTGGGCGGTGAAGGGACCATTCATGCAAGATGCAGATGTACATAAACACGACTTACACAACTTAAAGGGGGAGACAAATTAAATGGTTGCCAATGTCTCCATACTATTGTTTAATTTATTCTTAATATCCAAGAATTTTGTTAATTGTTTATAAAATTCAAGCTATTTTTTATTTTATAAAATTAATACTGTTTTGTTTTGTATTATTTTATTTTATTATCAGTAAAATCATTAAGGAGACAGAAAGTGAGAATGGAGGGTCCTTAATTAATTGAACTTGGACTTTGCCTATTGTGATGGATAATCACAATGTGAATAGCCAAACCCGTCACACTCAATGACAATCAAACAATTTTAGAAATGCAATTGTCTTTTATTTAAAATAAAGTGCATTTTTTAATGAAATAATCAAAGAAGCATGATTGGGTTTAACATCATCCCAGGATTGACGCATGAAATGAGAAATGTTAAAATTTAATGACCCAAATTCTATTTAATTCGTTAATATTTATTAGATATTTTCTTATTAATATATTAATTAATAGATTTTTTATAAATATGTTAATTAATAGTTTTGTTATTAATTTTTTATTTGACTAAATATTCTAAGGTCCCTATAAATTGTGTATCTCATAGACAAGTTGAAAAAATCAATCAAGAAAGTATTTGGTTATCTCTTCTTTCTTTTCTCTACCTCCCTTTTCTCTCTACTTCTCTTTACTTTATTATGGTATGAGAGTTGTCGACTTTGTATTCCGTCGTTCTTAGTGATTTTTCCTCCTCTGCCCGTGGTTTTTTCCCGTCAAGGGTTTTCCACGTAAATTTGGTGTGTTCTCTATTATTTTTGTTGCCGTTTTTCCGTTCTAATCTCGTAACAAGTGGTATCAGAGCAAGGTTGGTTTTGAAGATTTCAAACGGGATTAATGACAACGGTAAGCATGAAGTATGATATTCCTCTTTTGGATCGCAACACCAGATTTACGCTGTGGCAGGTTAAGATGCGAGCGGTGCTAGCGCATATGGACTTGGACGACGCACTGTTCGGGAGAGACAACATGCCCTCGAGATGGACAAAGGAGGAAAAGGAACGTAAGGATCGAAAAACTCTATCTCAGATCTACCTTCACCTATCGAATGAGATTTTACAGGATGTTTTGAAGGAGAAATCCGCTGCCGCACTATGGCTAAAATTGGAGCAGTTGTGCATGAGAAAAAGTCTTACGAGCAAACTGGGTCTGAAACTACGTTTGTATTCTCATCGCATGGCAGAAGGTACGTCGTTAAGAGATCACTTGACCGTGTTTAAGGAAATTGTCTCTGACTTAGAGGCTTTGGATGTCAAATATGACGATGAAGATTTATCATTAATCTTACTGTGTTCTTTACCCTTGTCATATACGGCTTTTAGAGATACTATTTTATATAGTCGTGATACTCTTACTTTGAATGAAGTTTATGATTCATTATTCTCAAAAGAGAAAATGAAACAGCTTGTCGAAGAATCTGAGACTCAGAGTGAGGGTCTTATTATTCGAGGAAGGACTCAAGAGGAAGACTCTGATGGTAATATCAGGGGCAGATCGAAATCCAGAAATAGCGATAAGATCTGTAATTATTGTAAGAAGAAGGGTCACATCAAATCTGAATGTTATAAGTTACAGAATAAGAATAAAAGGACAGGTGAAAATTCGAAGGAAAAATAATCAGAGAAGTCTGGTGAGGCTGATGTTGCCGAAAATTACAGTGACGGTGAACTTCTCGTTGCCTCTGATGCTGATTTGAAGAAGAGTGAGGAATGGATTCTTGATTTTGGTTGTACGTTTCATATGTGTCCCAATCGGGACTGGTTTTCAACATATGAAACAGTTTCGAGTGGTGCCATTTTGATGGGCAATAATACATCTTACAGAATTGCTGGTATTGGTACGGTCAAAATTAAGATGTTTGATGGTGCCATTCAGACACTTGGCAATGTGAGGCACGTTCCTGATTTGAAGAGAAATATGATCTCTTTGAGTGTTCTTGATTCTAAAGGATACAAGTACACTGGTGAAGGTGGAGCTGTGAAGGTCAGTAAAGGGTCTCTTGTTGTGATGAAGGGACTAAGGAGAACCGCCAATTTATATGTTCTGCAGGGATCCACAGTAATAGGTGATGTTGCTGTCACAAGGCGATATGGATAAAAGAAGATCACTTACGGAAAGCTTGTAAGGAAGCTATTTGGCTGAAATGACTCTTCAGTGAGCTTAGCGAAGACTTACAGATTACTATAGTCTTTTGTGATAGTCAGAGTGCTATTTTCCTCACAAAGGATCAGATGTTTCATGAGAGGACAAAGCATTACTTGGACTTGGTTGATGCTAGATGCTGAGATTTGCCTATGGGACTTTTGTGGAAAAGGTGGAGAATGTTCATTTGAAGATTTGTGGAATTCGCGTCAAGGTGGAGATTGTTAGAATTTGGTGACCCGAATTCTGTTTAATCCGTTAATATTTATTAGATATTTTCTTATTAATATGTTAATTAACAGATTCTTTATAAATCTGTTAATTAACAGTTTCGTTATTAATTTTTTATTTGACTAAGTATTCTAAGGTCCCTATAAATTGTGTATCTCATAGACAAGTTGAAAAAATCAATTAAGAAAGTATTTGGTTATTTCTTCTTTCTTTTCTCTACCTCCCTTTTCTCTCTACTTCTCTTTACTTTATTATGATATGAGAGTTGCCGACTTTGTATTCTGTCGTTCTTAGTGATTTTTCCTCCTCTGCCCATGGTTTTTTCCTGTTAAGGGGTTTCCACGTAAATCTGGTGTGTTCTCTATTATTTTTGTTGCCGTTTTTCCGTTCTAATCTCGTAACAAGAAAGCTATGTGTCTGGGTCCATCGAGTCTGAACGCCTATTTCAGACTTCCAAGACTACCTTGGGAAGGTAGATCCCCAAGACCAACTCAGATTGACATATGCCCGAGACTTCCCCGGGAAGATATGCTCCCAAGGCCCTTTGGGGGGGGGGGGGACACTCCCGAGACCGCCTCGGGAAGGTAGATCCTCGAGACCAACTCGGATTGGCATGCACCCGAGACCTCCCCGGGAAGATAGGCTCCCGAGGCCCTTCCCAGGGATACTCCCGAGACTGCTTCGGAAAGGTAGATCACCGAGACCGACTTGAATTGGCATGCGCCCGAGACCTACCCGGGAAGATAGGCTCTCGAGGCCCTTCCGAGGGAGGAGATTCCCTGAGACCCTATCAGGAGAGTGGAGCCCAAAAAGTCACACACCCGATAATCCGAGTCCAATAACCATTCCCCTTTCTTTTTTAGGAAAGTTGACGGATAATTATTATCCTTTATATGCGACAATTAAGACTTTAATATTCGCAGGAGCCGTTACCTAAGAGTTATCAGGTAACCGACAAGTAGGGAACGTGGAGATAAGTGCGGCCAAGCCTACAGGTATATAAGGTACTTCAACCCACATGTATGGGGGTTACGCTCTCTAGACTCACAATTTTCTCCTTGATTTTCCTGTTGAAAGCGACTTGAGATCTGACTTGAGCGTCGAAGTGGGCTCCGCCAGAAACTCTTCGGTGTGTTCCCATTAACGCTCGTGTTAATCTCGTAGGGTGTGATTTGCTTCCTTTTGTCATCCTCCTCCTGGGTTGGGCTCTGGTGACTTGTCTTTCGCATCGATTCCTTCTGGAATAAGTTTATCGGTGTCTGTGGGAAACAAAATCAAGCCCCAGAAGGTGCACCGTGATGGTAGATCCAGAAGGACAACCCATTGTTTTGATGAAAGAAGAATTGGATCGCCTTGTGGCCAACACTGTCAAAGGAGTGCTCGAACAGTACCAAATCGAGCAAGTCGCCTCACGGCGAGTGGCCTCAGGGCAAGGTGAGATCCCTAGGATCTCCACCTCACATTCCCACAATAGAAGATCTGTCTCACCACCGGTAGGACACGCCGGAGCAACTCCCGTATACCGGCTAGATTCCCTGGGAGATTTGGAGAAGACCAACTCCATCGCTTCAAGCGCCCTAAGGCAAGAAGAAGGACCGGGGAAGAGAGAGGGACCCAAAGCCTTCCAGAAGGCACCCTCCACTCCTTTCTCGCTAGGCATCATAGAAGATCCCATGCCAAAGCAGTTCCGTGGTCCCGGAATTGTCGACTATGATGGGAAGACAGATCCAGAGGATCACGTCCGCAAATTCGAGAACGCGACCCTCTTGCACCAGTACACAGATGGTGTTAAGTGTCGAGTGTTCTTGAACACTCTGTCGGGAGCCACCCAGAGATGGTTCCAACTACTGCCATCGGGTTCTATAAACCCCTTCTTAGAGTTTAGAACTGCGTTCTTGCATCACTTTGCTAGTGGTCGTCGATATCAGAAGACGACGCTCAATTTATTCGCCCTCAAGCAGAAGGCGAAGGAACCGCTGAAGGATTATATCCAGCGGTTCAATTAGGTAGCACAAGATGTGTCGACCGCAACATCGGAGATCCTTGTCAGCACCTTCACTCAGGGCCTCTCCGAAGGGGACTTCTTCCAATCATTGGTGAAGAAGCCGCCAACCAGTTTCGATGACTTGCTGGGGCGCTCCATCAAGCATGTCAACGTCGAAGAAGTGCAGCATGCCCGCCGCAAAGAGCCAGCCGAAGTTCCTGTGCAGACCATGGTACGGTCTGAAAGAAGGGAACCACCAGCACTGGTCCGGGCAAAAGACCCTCGCTCGGGGAAAGATCCCTGGGCTGGTAAGAGAAGGCTCATAGAGGCGGTGGATACCCAAGCACCGGAGCCATCGAAGAAGTACTATGATTTCCACGGTAGTACCATGCACTCCACAGAAGAGTGTCATGTATTGAAGAAAAGGATGTCGGAGGAAGCGGAAAGCAAGCCCCAGAAACGATGGAAAAAAGTGGGGTATCGTCAGAGGTCTCCGCGACAGAGTCTTTCTCCCCATAAGCGACCGTCAGGAGAGGAAGGAGCCCGGAGGCAATCTAGGTCACGTTCCAGGGGGAGAAGTCGGGAGGTGGTGCCTCGTTGATCTCTCTCCCCTAAGCGAGACCCCAAGAAAGGCAAGGCTCCTGTGCGAGGCCCTCCTTCGGGCTACGTAGGAGTGATCTCCGGAGGCCCTACCGGAGGAGACTCTAACCGGGCAAGGAAGACCCACACTCGGCGATTGGAGAACTATTCCATCGGAACAAGCAGTAGCCAGTGTAGAGACTGTTGGTGCAGGAAGCACCATATCGAACCTTGTTTTGATATTGGCAAAGGATTCAAAGTTAAGTGTTATTTGTGATCTAATGTGCTCATGAAGTGTGCAGGAAACAAAAGTCCTAGCGAAGGGCTGCTAGGCACCTGGCGAAGGAATGCCAGGAAACAAAGTCCTAGCGAAGGGCTGCTAGGCACCTGGCGAAGTGCTGCCAGGAAACAAAGTCCTAGCGAAGGACTGCTAGGCAACTGGCGAAGGACAGCCAGCATCCAAGCCCTAGCAAAGGACTGCTAGGTAATTGGCGAAGGACAGCCAGCATCCAAGCCCTAGCAAAGGACTGCTAGGCAACTGGCGAAGGACTGCCAGCATCCAAGACCTGACAAAGGACCGTCAGGCAAAAGTCCAACCAAAGGAGCGGTTGGCATCAGGTAAATTCTCCCGAGAGGAGTAGGTGAGGACGCGTTCCCCGTCGAGGGTGTTGGGAACGAGATGGCTATAGAGAGGGGGGGGGTGAATATAGACAATCACTTGCCCCTTGAGAACTTATCACGATTTCTGCAACTCAAATATCAGTAGCACAGCGGAAAGAATGGAAAACAGAGTATGCTGAAAAACAAATGAGAGCAAAGCACACACAACTAGCAAGATCGCTAACAAGGAGGGTTTACAAGGTTCGGGGATAACTTGCCCCTACTCCTTGGCGTGCCCTTGAGGTGGGCGATCCCTTGATCGTCGGCAGATCAAGCCCCGGTTAACACCGGATATGAAGCAACCTCCTTCTCGGTGGAGAAACCTCTCCACAGTGTGTTTCAAACAATGATATATAATGAGCACAATGAAACAACAACAAGAAAGATCTTACTCAAACACTTAGCAAGGATTAAACACAGCAAGCTTCCCGAGCTCCACCCAGTGGCGATCTCACGCAGACCCCTGTCTGCTTCGTGTCTTCCCACTGTCGGACTCCCAGCTTCTTGTTTTCTCCTTCAAGCGCTCAAGTATGATGAATGCTTCTCAATAGCTTGCTTAGAATGGATGAAGAACTCAAGAACAGCAAGCTTCTATCAGCAGAACGCAAGAACACACAGGTTTTCAAAACTGAATCTGATCCTGAACTCAACTCTCGCGTTCCTTTTTGTTTCTCCGCCAAACGACAGGTGACACCATCTCTGTAGCTCCCAGCTACTCCTCTGCCAACGCCAGCCTCTACTGAGCTATCTCTGGACTCACTGAGCTCCTCAGTCGAGCTCCAGTCTTAGCTCCAGTCCGCAGCTCGCCGTTGCAACCTGAGATGGGAAAAGGGACAAACCTGCTCCAAGGAAAGCACTCTTTGACTTCTCCTTGAGTGTTTGAATCCTCCCCTGTCACCTGAAACTCAATCAGAGCATTAGAGTAGAAGATCACAAAGCATATCACATACATCAGCAAATCGGATACGATCAGACACTCTGACGACGTCTGACAGTGAAATTTGAATTAAAGTGATCGGTCACCGGACTGATCCAGGGTGTGTGGATCGATCACCAGACCGATCCACTGCTTTGCTGGGATTCCCAGCTCTCGCAGCTATACACGCCTGATCGGTCACCGGATCGATCAGGGTGAATCCTGATCGGTCACCAGACCGATCAGATTGGATCCTGATCGGTCACCCAGACCGATCAGGTAAGATGAACAGTTGTTTTTTAATCAATTCCAAGATCCCTGATCGGTCACCAGACCGATCCAAGACTCTGATCAGCAAGGGAACTCACTCACTGTTTGCTCCCTGATCGGTCACCAGACCGATCAGGAGCAAAACAGCAAGGAAGCAGCCTGCTCCCTGATCGGTCACCGGTCCGATCAGGAGCCACACAGTAGATTCCCAATCTCACTGTGCGCTCCCTGATCGGTCACCAGTCCGATCAGACATAGCTGGATCGGACACCAGACCGATCCACTAAGGAGCAGCGTGCCAACAGTCCCTGATCGGTCACCAGACTGATCCAGTGACTCTACCCAGCCCTCCAAGCTAGGGATTCATCCACCTTAGCCCTCCAAGCTAAGGATTTTTCCATCTAACTCTCCAAGTTGGGAATTTGCACCTAACCCTCCAAGTTAGGACTTTTCACCTAGCCCTCCAAGCTAGGACTTTTCACCTAGCCCTCCAAGCTAGGACTTTTCACCCAACTCTTCCGAGTTAGAACATCATCCAACCTAGCCCTCCAAGCTAGGCACCTGACCCTCCAAGCCAGGACTTTTTCACCTAATTCTCCAGGATGGGAATTTGCACCTAACCCTCCAGGTTAGGACTTTTCACCTAGCCCTCCAAGCTAGGACTTTTCACCCAACCCTTCCGAATTAGGACTTTTCCAACACCTAACCTCCCAGGTTAGGATTTTCAACACCTAGCCTTCCAAGCTAGGATTTTCCACACCTAACCTCCCAGATTAGGATTTTCCAACATCATGCCTAATCCTCGATTAGGACTTAATCATAATCATCACAATCATCACACCTAACCTCCCAGGTTAGGGTTTTCCATATCATGCCTAATCCTCGATCAGGACTTAATCATAATCCACCTAACCTCCCAGATTAGGATTTTCCATATCATAATTATCCTCCTAAACTAAAATCGTTGTCAACACCAAAACAACAATCAGGGCCAGACTGCATCAACAGAGGGAACAGTAAGCGTCGGTTCGACCTAGGGCTCCATTTTGGAGACCAAAGCCAGAACCAAGACAGCTAAGGCTGTATAAACTAATAATTATTTGTTTTATTGTGTTTTGGACTAACCCTGGATGTAGGACCGAAGGAACGTGTGTCTGCAACTCAGAGAGCCTCAAAGGAGTGAGGCAGCAGCTGAGCAGGGCGCCCTGAGTATCTAGGGCGCCCCCAAGGTGAACCAGAACCAAGTGAAGCAAAAAGGGCTTCGGCTGCCTATTGGGCAGGGCGCCCTCAGCAGCCAGGGCGCCTTGGGCCCAAGTCTTCGAAGCCTCATCTTTATCCACAACCGAGATTTCTGCGCGGAAGAAGTCAGCCAAGGCGCCCTCTGCGACCAGGGCGCCCCCGACGTCCAGGGCGCCCCTAGGTGCTATAAATAGCACCCAACGCCCAAGCCTTCGACAACAACTTCGAAACAACGCTTCTACGCTCTTCTGCTCTCGCGCTTCGCCCCGGAATCCTTCCAACTCGAGCCGACGACGTCCTGCTGCTCCGGAAAAAGTCGATCTTCCTCGGACGTCGGTAAAAAGAGCTATTTAAGTTTACTGTACTAAATTCTGTAATAATTTTCTGTAAACTATTTGCGCCTGATATAGAATTGCCCAAAATAAACGGTCAACGACCGTGGGCCTTGGAGTAGGAGTCAACACAGGCTCCGAACCAAGTAAATCGAACTGTGTCTCTGTGTTTTCAATTTCCGCTGCGTACTTGCTCTAAGCTTTCCGAAAGAAAAACGATTTCCGATATTCACCCCCCTCTATCGGTTTTCACGATCCAACAAGTGGTATCAGAGCGGGGAAGCTCAAATTTGGTGCAACCACCAATTTGAGAGTATTTTCAGATTTTACGAAATAATCTTAATTTTTTTTATCTTTTTCGTTGATTAAGGTTGGTGCAACACCACTCAATCTCGTTCGCTTTTTTATTTCATATAAATAATATCTGTAGGTGTACGCCTTTTTCAATTTTGAATGCTCATTTTTTTCCTATAAGTCAGAATTAATAAAACGATCAATTTCTAAAAATTTGTCATAAACTTTTTTTTATTATTATTTTAATATTTTTCTCAAAATTTGTGCTACCTTAATTCAAGCAAACTTTTTTTTCAAACATTAAATTCTTACTTTTTCATCATTGGTAAAATAACATTTTCAAAAATTTGACATAAATTTTTTTTATTAGTCTGTCTCGAAATTCGTGTAATAGTTTTTGTTAGGCTAATTTTTCTCTTTCTCTCGCACTACTAATCCAAGACCAAGTCTTGGTACATTTCTATTTTTTTCCTTTGTGTGCAAGAATTATCCTTAATGGCCAATCAAGAATGGAACAGTGTTCGTCCGCCTCTATTCTCTGGCGAAAACTTCGGAACCTGGAAGGGGATAATGGAATCCCACCTAAAGGCCCATCTAGAGCTATGGATGATAATCCAAACGGGGCTTATAATACCTACAGAAGATGGAATATCGATCGCCTGGGATAAATTGGACGAACCAACTTTGAGGAAGATCGAGACAGATGCAAAGGCGACTGCAATCCTACAATGTGGCCTAACCAAGGAGTAACTCGAACTAGTAGGTACATTCAGATGTGCGAGAGAAATTTGGGAAAAATTGATTAACCTTCATCAAGAGATCTCAGATGAAGAAGAGGATCATGTAAGTTATCTTGCCCTCTCGGTCCAAGCACAGACAGCCGAGTCAGAGTCTGAACCTGAATCCAAAGTCGAAATCGAACCAGAGACAGAAGACGAATTGACTGAGACAAAAATGGTAACCGATTTCGAATCTTCTTTTAAATTAAAATTAAATAATCAAACAGATACTGTAATGGTCGAGGAAGGTGTAAATTCTTTTGCAGGGAAAAATCTTAAAGAACCACCAAAGAAGGAGCTTCAACTAGTACCCAAGTCCGACTCAGACTCGGAATCATAATAAAGGAGATCGACCCAAACTGGTCAGATTAGCTCGTAATCATTACAAGAGTACTGGACAAACGATCGGGAAAGGTAAATTTACAGTATTTAAAAATCCAATATTTATCTTGTATAATATGATTGAATCTTATAAATTAGTTAAGGCTAATGTGTTAGAAAATTTAATTCATAATATTGCTGTTTTTGATAATCCAGAATATTGTTACGATTATGATGTAACTTAGATCATTTTTTTTTGCTTTAATTGTATGTTTCTTTTTTCTTTTTATGTTTTCTTTGCTTAAAATTAGGATTGATTAGTTTAAGGACAAAATAGTTTAACTGAAATTTGAACAACATAGTATTGGGTGGCGGTGAGATGATAGTACGTTAGGGAAGCCATCCTGGCAGAACTAGCCGAAGCTACCGATCCAAGACCCAAACTAGTTAGACCAGAACTTATCAAAAAGTAATTTTGAAGATGAAATTTCACCAAAAGGCTTTGTCTAGGAAAGGGTTGATGATCCAATAAGGCTACGGCCAAAGAAGGCCTTGTGCCTCACCAAGACCTGGAAGCCAATTTTTGAAATTCAAATTCAATTTACTCTTTGTTAAATTCGAATCTAACACAAATTTTCAGTTAATTTTAGATTCAAATATCTCTTTTCAAAATAAATTTAAATTGGGTTTAAAAAAAAATTAATTTAACTTTTCAAAATTAATCCAACTTTTCAAAATTAAATGTTTATCTCACAAAACCCATAAGGTTAACATGTTTGATCACGTAGAATCGGGTGAGATATCTAGGACCTAAAAGTAGATGTCACTATCCTTCTAAATAAAACTTAAAGTGCTTTCTAATTTATTCAAAATTATCTCTAGTTTTCAAATTAATTCAGTTTACTGTACCCTACTTTTTCAATTCTAACAGTTTTTTTTCAAAATATTGAATTTCATGTTAAATATCACAATAGACTTGTTTTAAATAGAATCTAAGGCCTGTTTTGATTGGTCAAACATAGTCAACTAAGTTAAACATGATCAAAATAATCAATCCTAGTCAACACTGAAATACCTTAAGGAACTTAGATAAAGGTCAGACTGTATCGGATACAGGGGGAGTTCTACTTAATCTTTTTTTTTCGAAAAATTCAGATTTTTCATGTTCTAAAAACTTATTATCATTTCAAAATAAGGTTTTCAAAAACTGATTCAAAAACCTTCGTATACTACTATCTATTTGAAAAACTATCATCACTTCAAGATGTTTTTCGAAAACTGTGCTATCATTTCAAAGTTATGTTTTCAAAAATTTATCTCCTTGAAAGTTATCATACTCAGAAGGTTGTTCAAACTTTTTTTGATTTTGATAAACCCTAAAGACACAAAGGAGGTATACTTAATGATATACAAGGATCCAAGGATGTGTCAAATTTAGGGGGAGTCTAAACCAAAAGAAATTATTTCTAATAAATATTTTCTTTGGCAATTATTGTTTATTATTCTTTTGATCTGAACTGAACCCTAAGAACTCAGAGGAAGAATACTTGTGGTCAACAAGCTTCCAAGGATGGTGTCAAGTTTAGGGGGAGGTCAAATTAAAAGAGTTATTAAACATTTCTAAATAATATGTTTCCATACACTAAATTATCAAAATTGTGTCGAAAACATAAATAATTTGTCTTACAAAAATTTATTATTTTTGTCACTTATAAAATCATTTTTAAAATAATATTTGCTTGAGTCTTGAGAACTTCCCAGACACATAGGAAATGTCCTTGTAGTTGACAAGGTTTCCTAGGATTGTGTCAGACTGAAAAAGAAACCAAGTCAAGTAAAGTATTATGTTTTCAAAATAACATCAAAATTTCTTTTCTTAAAATATTATCTTTCAAAGAGTACTTATATTTTCAAAAATGCATAATATCTTTCAAAGAGTACTTATATTTTCAAAAATGCATAATATCTTTTAAAGAGTACTTATATTTTCAAAAATGCATAATATCTTTTAAAGAGTACTTAGATTTTCAAAAATGCATAATATCCTTTAAAGAGTACTTACATTTTCAAAAATGCATAATATCTTTCAAAAGTACTTCTATTTTTCAAAATACAATGCCTTCAAAAGTACTAGTACTTGTCAAGGCAATAGTGTTCTATGTGCGTGAACTTTCTAAAAGACTTACCTACAAATACAAAATATTTTTTTGCTTCTTACTATGCATTCAAGAATTATGCTAAGTATTTTTATGTTTTCAAAACTCATAAGCTCTGATACACAAATTTTAAACTTCCTTCAAAATATATTTTTTAAAAGTTCTTTATTGATATATGACCTAGGGGGAGAGTAGAAAAAGTGAAAATTAAATTCTTCCTTAAACTTCTTCCCTTTTTCAAAGAAAATTTATTTTAGAAATGGTCTAAAAACATAAGGAGAAGAATTTCACATTAAGGGGGAGAGAAAGGAAAGAAAGAAATTTTTTTAAAATGCTTCAAAAGTTTTCTAAGTGTTTCAAATTTTTTAAGTGCATGTCTTCTCCTAAGTAAATTTTTTTTCGTAGTAAATAAAATTTGTCTGAGCAAAAACTTGTTGAAAAATTTTGCCAAATATTTCTAAAGTTTTTGGTGAAAAACTGGTCTAGAAATTTATTAAAAAACTTGTTTTCCAAAATGCACAAAAGTGTTTCCAAACAAATATTTCTAAGTGTGCAAAATTTTTGGTAAACAAATTTTTTTTGGGAAATTCGCCTTCAAAATTTTGCCTAAGTAAAATTTTATTCGCAAAAGCCTTATAAGTAAAAGTTTTTTAACAAAATTTAGATTTGCAAAAGTTCTCAAAATCTTACCTTGTTCACCTATGTTTTTGATATATGTCAAAGGGGGAGGAAAGGTCAAAGTTAAGTGTTTTAACACAAGAACTCAGGGTTTTAGGGGGAGTATGAAAAATAAAGAATTTTTTCAACATCTATTCTGTTCATACTTCATTGTGGTTTTATCTTCTGTTATTAACTGTTATAAGTGATTTTTTCTTCTGTTATTAACTGCTATAAGTTTTTACTTAACTTTGAATTTTGTTGCCATAAATCAAAAAGGGGGAGATTGTTGGTGCAGGAAGCACCATATCGAACCTTGTTTTGATATTGGCAAAGGATTCAAAGTTAAGTGTTATTTGTGATCTAATGTGCTCATGAAGTGTGCAGGAAACAAAAGTCCTAGCGAAGGGATGCTAGGCACCTGGCGAAGGAATGCCAGGAAACAAAGTCCTAGCGAAGGGCTGCTAGGCACCTGGCGAAGGGCTGCCAGGAAACAAAGTCCTAGCGAAGGACTACTAGGCAACTGGCGAAGGACAGCCAGCATCCAAGCCCTAGCAAAGGACTGCTAGGTAACTGGCGAAGGACAGCCAGCATCCAAGCCCTAGCAAAGGACTGCTAGGCAACTGGCGAAGGACTGCCAGCATCCAAGACCTGACAAAGGACCGTCAGGCAAAAGTCCAACCAAAGGAGCGGTTGGCATCAGGTAAATTCTCCCGAGAGGAGTAGGTGAGGACGCGTTCCCCGTCGAGGGAACAGTAAGCGTCGGTTCGACCTAGGGCTCCATTTTGGAGACCAAAGTCAGAACCAAGACAGCTAAGGCTGTATAAACTAATAATTATTTATTTTATTATGTTTTGGACTAACCCTGGATGCAGGACCGAAGGAACGTGTGTCTGCAACTCAGAGAGCCTCAAAGGAGTGAGGCAGCAGCTGAGCAGGGCGCCCTGAGTGTCCAGGGCGCCCCCAAGGTGAACCAGAACCAAGTGAAGCAAAAAGGGCTTCGGCTGCCTATTGGGCAGGGCGCCCTCAGCAGCCAGGGTGCCCTCAGCAGCCAGGGCGCCCTCAGCAGCCAGGGTGCCTTGGGCCCAAGTCTGCGAAGCCTCATCTTTATCCACAACCGAGATTTCTGCGCGGAAGAAGTCAGCCAAGGTGCCCTCTGCGACCAGGGCGCCCCCAGAGTCAAACTTATCCCTATTCAGATGGGATAACTGTTGACCGAGCTAAATCTGGATCGGCTGACACGTGGCAGGGCGCCCCCAACGTCCAGGGCGCCCCTAGGTGCTATAAATAGCACCCAACGCCCAAGCCTTCGACAACAACTTCGAAACAACGCTTCTATGCTCTTCTGCTCTCGCGCTTCGCCCCGGAATCCTTCCAACTCGAGCCGACGACGTCCTGCTGCTCCGGAAAAAGTCGATCTTCCTCGGACGTCGGTAAAAAGAGCTATTTAAGTTTACTGTACTAAATTCTGTAATAATTTTCTGTAAACTATTTGCGCCTGATATAGAATTGCCCAAAGTAAACGGTCAACGATCGTGGGCCTTGGAGTAGGAGTCGACACAGGCTCCGAACCAAGTAAATCGAACTGTGTCTCTGTGTTTTCAATTTCCGCTGCGTACTTGCTCTAAGCTTTCCGAAAGAAAAACGATTTCCGATATTCACCCCCCTCTATCGGTTTTCACGATCCAACAGAGACCCTGTCATCTCATTCGGCCCAGATGACATAGACGACGTGGAGACCCCTCACGAGGACGTCTTGGTAATTCTTGCACACATAGCTAATTATGAAGTTAAGTGTGTCTTCGTGGATACAGGTAGTTTTGTGAACATCCTGTATAAGGCGACCCTGGAACAGATGCAGATCGACGAGGACGAGTTGCGACCGATCTCTACTCCACTCTTCGGCTTCACTGGATACCGAGTGCAGCCAATTGGGTAAATCTCCCTATCCCTATCATTGGGAGATGACATGCTGGAGAGGACGAGGAGGACTCCTTTCCTGGACGTGGATGTGAAGGACCGGTGCCGTCGATAGGGGGGGTGAATATCGACCGAAAACTTCTCGCGGAAACTTCGTAGAAAAACTTGTTGGTTCGTTCTTAAACAGAGCGTTAGTGCAGCGGAAAATAAACAGAACGAAGAAAAACAAGACAACACAGCATACACGCGGGATTTATTTACTTGGTTCTCGACCCCCCAGGGTCAGTACGTCCAAGGCATATGTACTCGGCGTGAGTCCACTATTGGTCTCCTTTCCAGAATTTCCGGAGGCGGAGAAAACCCATCTTACAATACAATAATTGCAATCACAAAGATAGAAAAATTACTTGCAGAATATAAATTCAAACCAAAATGATTAAGGTCGAAGCCTCGGCCGATCTGGACCTCCGAAGTGCCGCGCACTTCCTTCTAGAGCCTCCCGGTCGCAGAGCCTCGTCGTTAGCACGTTTCTTCCGTTCGGAATGCTCAGAATGAATGTGGGAAGTTGTGTCTGAAGCTGAGGGGATAAAACCCCTTTTATAGTGCCCATGGGGGCGCCTGATCCGTTGGGGGCACCTGACACGTGCCTTCACCTGCGAGAACCTCAATCCGTAGCTCGGTCAGCGCTTATCCCCTTCGATTCAGCCCCTGGTTTGACTGGGGCGCCCGGGACCTCCTGGGTGCCTAGCTTGACTTGGTCCAATGGCTTCGTGGCAGATTTGCTTCGATGACCGCTTTGGCTTTGACCTTGGGTGCCCGGGACCTCCTGGGCGCCTAGCCCAGTGTGGTTTTGAAGCAGTCTTGCTTCTTGCTATTTTGGCCTTTTACCTTGGGTGCCCGTGACCTCCCGGGCGCCTAGCCCAGTGAACCACCCCACTCCTTTGGGGCGTCTGAGCTGCAGAAACACAATCATTCGGTCCCTGTAACCAAGGTTAGTTCCAAAACAAACCAAGCAAGAGTGTTAGTCATTATTTACAACCGTAGCTGTCTTGGTTCTGACTTCGGATTTCCACGAAACCCTAGGTTGAACCGACGCAAGTTCCCACCCCCGAGAACGTGCCTTTCACCTACTCCATTCAGGAGATGGTTGCCACCTAGTCCTTCGGGTGAACTTTTGCTTAGCTTCCGATACTCTCGGATCTCGAGACGTCCAAACCCTGACCCGTCTCTACTTCTATCCTTAGTCATCACTCAGCTAAGTTGCTCAGTCCCTCGGACCAAGACTTCATGCCCAAACCCTACGTGCAGGACTTCGGTGCCCAACCCTCGGCCAGGTCTTCGTGCCCAATTCCTCAAACCAGGTCTTCGGTGCCCAACCCTCGGCCAGGACTTCTTGCCCAGTCCTCGACCAGGACTTCGTGCCCACCTTCCAAGCAAGTCTTCGGTGCCCAGCCCTTTGCCAGGACTTAGTGCCCAATTATTCGAACCAGGACTTATTGCCTAGGTTTACTAAGACTTTGGTTCATTTTGTTACTCCTCTCTTAACTCCCCTTCCCTTGTTCAATGTATCACTGACTTAAACATATTGTCAAACATTAAAACACTTAGAGGAGGACATCACTGATGCAACTTGCACCAATAATCTCTCCCTTTTTGATGTTTGATAATATCTTAAGTTAGATTGGTTGAAAGGGCTAAATTTTAACTCTTGGGATCAAATGAAAAAAAATGATCTAGGTTTTGAAAATCCATTTTGATCCTCTGGGGAAAACTTCCACTCACTCTCCCCCCTTTTTGAAAAAACATTTTGATTATTTTTGATCCTTTGGTAAGAGAGTAAAAATTTATTTCTAACTTAAGCCGCATCTCTCCCCCTTTGTCATACATAAAAATAACCAAGAATACTTGCACCAACAATAAAAGATGTTCTTTTGAAGGTACTTAGTATAATTTTTGAAAGCATAGTAAAACTAGGTACTTAAATTTCTAAATTTTTTTTTTGAAAAATATTGTGCAATTCTGAAAAATATTTTGTATTTGTAGGAAAATGTTTGATCTGAAAAAAATTTCCTTAACAGAAATGTTGTGAAAATACTCTTGCTAGTTTTTGAAAAAATATCTGTACCTTTGAAAAATATTTTGATCATTTTAAAAAATGTAAGTACTTTTTGAGATGTATTGAGTTTTTGAGAACCATGAAAGTACTTTTGAACAAAATTATGTAATTTTTGAAAAATATTTCTAATTTTGGAAAATATAAGTATTTTTGAAAGATATTATGCATTTTCGAAAAATATAAGTATATATATATATATATATATATTTTAAAAATGTAAGTTCTATAAAAAGTATTACTTGACTTATATTTTGAAAGTACTTAGAAAAATATAATATTTTACTTGACTTAGTTTCCTTTCCAGTCTGACACAATCCTAGGAAACCTTGTTAACTACAAGAACATTTTCCTAAGTGTCGTGGAAATTCTCAAACCCAAGTAAATATTATTTCAAAAAAAAAACTGTTTTGAAAATGATAGAGATTGAAAAAATTAAGAAAACAGTACTTTGAAGAAAACTTATATTTTCAAACATGACTTAATAATGCAGCGCATGAAAATATATTAAATAATTCTTTGTAATTTGACCTCCCCCTTAACTTGACCCAGTCCTAGGAAGCTTGTTGACCATAAGTACACTTCCTCTAAGTCCTCAGGGGTTGGTTCAGACCACAAGAATTATTTAATAATTCACAACAAATAATTGCCAAAAAAAACTTGTCAGAAAATCTTCATTTGATTTAGACTCCCCCTAAATTTGACACATCCTAGGAGTCCTTGTAGATCATGAAGTGGACCTTCCTCTGTGTCTTTAGGTTTTATCAAAATCAAATAAAAGATAATTTTCAGGTAGAAACCACAATTTGGGAAGCAGATAATTTTTAAAGTATAAGCTTTTTCGAAAACATGTGTGATAGAAATTAAGACGCAGTTTTCGAAAAATATTTTTAAAGATTAAAAAGAAAAAAAATACTCCCCCTGCATCCAACACCGTTTGACTCTATCTAAGTGCCTTAAGGAACTTTAGTGTTGACCTAAGAGGCTTGTGTCTAATTGTGTGAGTCAAACAATTTTTGAAAGGATATACTTTTGAAAAATGTATAATATGTATACCAATCAGACAAACATGAATTCCATAAAAATATTATTATGTTGAAGCACTATTTTAAAAATATATTTTTAGAAAAATATCTTAACAATTTTGAAAAATATTTTTCAATTTATTAGTCCTTAACATCTCACCCATTCGAGATATCTCAATACATCAATCATGGTTGCCTTATGGGTGCATTGTGAGATGCTTGAATTATTTTTCTTTAATTTATTATTAAATCTAAGATTTAATTGAAACTAGTGTTAGATTCAAATCTAACAATAGTAAAGTGAATTTGATTTTCAGTAATTGACTTCCAGGTCTTGGTGAGGCACAAGACTTTCTTTGGCCGTAGCCTTATTGGATCATCAACCCTTTCCTTGACAAAGCCTTTTACTGAAAATTCATCTTTAAGTTACTTCTTGAAAGATTTTGGTCTAACTAGTTTAGGTCTTAGATCGGTAGCTTCGGCTAGTTCCACCAGACTAAACCGACCAAGTAGAATATACTTGACCTTATTAGAAGGGTTTCCCTAACGTACTATCATCTCACCTCCGCCTAATACTAAGTTGTTCCAGTTTCAACTATTCGTTATCCTATAGCCGTTCTAAATTATGCATAAAATTAAACATGAATGACATGACATAAATTAAAAATAGCAGATGCATGACATAACAGTTATGCATGAGTCAAACAATTCAAATCATTTTATTTATGTTTCTAATAATGTATCAAATTCCCGATTTGATACATAATGTGTGAACCCGCGAATATGCCAACCCACTTTGACATATTTAATTTTGTTAACTTAATTGTTGCGGTTTGGGTAAGATTTTATGTAGTTTGAGTTTAAGTTATTTAAGAATTAATTGAATTAATTAAGAATTAATTGGGATTTAATTAGTTTGAATTCGAATTTATTTAATTGGAATTAATTAAGATTTAATTTGAATTTGAATTAATTAAGATTTAATTTGAATTTTAATTAATTAAGATTTAATTTGAATTTGAATTAATTTGAATAAATTAAGATTTAATTTGAATTTGAATTAAATAATATTTAATTGAATTTGAATTAATTAAGATTTAATTTGAATTTGAATTAAATTGAATTAATTAAGATTTAATTTGAATTTGAATAATTAAGATTTAATTTGAATTTGAATTAATTAAGATTTAATTGAATTTGAATTAATTAAGATTTAATTTCAATTTGAATTAATTTGAATTAATTAAAATTTAATTTTAATTTGATTTAATTAAGATTTAATTAATTAATTTGAATTTGAATTAATTTGAATTAATTAAGATTTAATTGAATTTGAATTAATTAAGATTTAATTTGAATTTGAATTAATTAAGATTTAATTTAAATTTGAATTAATTTAAATTAATTAAGATTTAATTGAATTAAGTTGAATTAATTTGAATAATTAAGGTTTAATTGAATTTGAATTAATTAAGATTTAATTTTAATTTGAATTAATTAAGATTTAATTTGAATTTGAATTAATTATGATTTAATTTAAATTTGAATTAATTTGAATTAATTAAGATTTAATTGAATTAAGTTGAATTAATTTGAATAATTAAGGTTGAAATGATTAATTAATAGTTGTGGGTTTAAGTTCATAACTTTCATTATTTCGAAAATCTCTGACTCATCCACTATTTCTTCCTTATTTATCTTTTCAAGTTTTCCTAATAATTCAGGTTTATTTGAATCTTTGTGATTTTTATTTACTATGGCCTTGATCTCAGAAAATTCTATCTCCTCCTCATCCTCAAAATCACATCCTTTAATATCTTCAAAATAGGTGGAGTAATTTGGGCCACTAGTTAATGTTTTGTAATAATTTTCAATATTATCTAGAGATTTGACAATTAAATTATCATCTAGGAAGATTTCATCTCCATTACCCTAAGAAATATCGTTTGAATTATCCTCAAGAATTTCAAAATTATCCTCAATAATTTTATTATTAGTTTCAGGATTATCCTTTGGAATATTTTTAAGACTTTCAAATTCGAATTCAGAATTATCTTTAAGGTTTTCAAATTTGAATTCAGAGTTATCCTTAAGGTTTTCGAATTTGAATTCAGAGTTATCCTTAAAGTTTTCAGAATTTATTTCTGGATTATCGGAATTAAAATTGTCAGAATTTTCAGTATTAATTTCAATAATTTTATCAGGTCTAATTTCAAAATTAATTTTAATAATTTTATCAGATCTATTTTTAGATGTAAAATTAAGATTAATTTCAGAATTAATTTCAGCATTATCTCTAGGAAATTAAGAATTAATTTTACAGATTAATTTATTGATATTGATAATTAAAGAGTTAATTTTTGATAGTTTATTATTGTCTACATTATCTAGTTGATCATGCAAGACATTAATTTGCCTATTTACACAATTTAATTTTTTAGAAAAATTATCTAAATAATTTACATAAGAAAGTACAGGAAATTTAAAAAATTTTGGAACATAAATTTTACGTACCTTTGCCAGACACTTATTTTTGTAGTGTCCGTATTTCTCGCATTTGAAGCATCTGATGTGGTCGTTGTTCCTCCAGACTTCGGGCGCTGGTGCCTCCTTTGCCGCCGGTGAGGAACGATTCTTACGAGTAGGGCACTGACTTTTATAGCGCCCTCTCTCCCTGCACGTGAAGCATATAATATAGAATTTAAAATTTGACATTTAAAAATAATTATACCTGATTCACCCTTGGGCTCCCCCTCAACTCCTGGCGTCTTTGCTCCGTCGGCGGTTAGTCCGGTGAAGAGCGGTCTGGCTCTGATACCACTTGTAGGACCGGTGCCGTCGATAGGGGGGTGAATATCGATCGAAAACTTCTCGCGGAAACTTCGTAGAAAAACTTGTTGGTTCGTTCTTAAACAGAGCGTTAGTGCAGCGGAAAATAAATAGAACGAAGAAAAATAAGACAGCACAGCAGACACGCGGGATTTTTTTACTTGGTTCCCGACCCCCAGGGTTAGTACGTCCAAGGCATATGTACTTGGCGTGAGTCCACTATTGGTCTCCTTTCCGGAATTTCCGGAGGTGGAGAAAATCCGTCTTACAGTACAATAATTGCAATCACAAAGATAGATAAATTACTTGCAGAGTTTTGTTTCTCGTTTGGGTTGATGGACACATCCATGCCCGGATTGAACCTCAACATGTTCAAACCATGGAATTAGTTTATGATTAATATAGTTGGAGTCAGAGGTCAATCCTTAGTTTTGGTTGTTGGACACATCCAAGCCTGACTAAACGGTTGAATGAGCTCCAACCATATTAAAACTATTTCTTGATTAATGGGCTAGCCTTAAGCTTGGAGCATCGATTTATTGTGCCACAGCCAAGGTCGATGTAAAGAGAGGTGCAGTTGGGTGCTATGTATATTGTTGCATACTTGTTAATGAGTTAACAAACCAATGATTTATGTAAACATTCAATTAGTTGATAGCATAATGTGATAGTTACATATGTATAATATATAATCGGTATAATTACCTACCTTCATAGCTAAGAATAACTTGATGGACTCTAGCCATGGTTGTTCTTATCTATGGTTGGATATCAACCTATTTGGAGATGTTCCTACGATCTCCCGAATTGATAAAAAGGGTTATTCAATTCGAAAAATAAATAGGATTTAATTAATGTATATTGATGCATTCTTTATCATTCTCATCACATAACCTCAATTAGTATTTCTAGGATAATCACCTGATCATGTCTTCTCTGAATTTGCATTCCATTTTGGACACCAATAAGCTGACTGTGCCAAACTTCATGGACTGGCTTCGAAACCTGAGGATAGTCCTCAAGGCAGAAAAGCTTGCTCATGTCCTTGAAGAACAACTTCCCAACCATCCTCCTGAAGATGCAACTCCAGACCAGTTAGTGGCCTATCAGAAACATATGGCCGATTCTGAACTTGCGAGTTGCATCATGCTGGCTGCTATGGTACCTGAGCTACAAAAGCAGCATGAGCATATGGATGCTCATACCATCGTCTTCCATCTTCATGAGCTGTTTGACGAGCAGGCGAGATTCGAAAGGTTTGAGGTCTCCAGACTCCTCTTCACCTCTAAGATGCAGGAAGACACTTTTGTTTTACAGTTTGTGTTGAAGATGTTGGGGTACATTGAGCGACTAGGCGCACTCGGATTTGCAATGGATCACGAACTAAGTATTGACTTAATTCTGCATTGTTTGCCCAAGAGTTACTCACAGTTTGTGATGAACTATCGGATGAACAAACTGGAGACTACCATTCCTGAGTTGCTTAACCTGCTGAAGACTGTAGAACCTTCTGTAAAGCAGGATCAGAAGACGGTACTGTTAGATGGTTCCTCAAAGAAAGGCTTTAAGAGGAAGTCCAAAGAACAAAATAAGGGAAGGAAGAAAAAGGCCAAAAAGATTGAAAAGGCACTTGCCATCACTGCGGCAAGGAGGGCCACTGGCGAAGAAACTGCAAGGTTTATCTTGAGTCCTTGAAGAAGAAGGCATCCGATGCCACATCCTCTTCAGGTATCTTCGTTATTGAATGCCACTCTATTTCCTCGGACACCTGGGTACTTGATACTGGGTGTAGCTCACATATATGTAATGACATACAGGGGCTAAGGAATAGAAGAAGACTCGTCAAGGGAGAAGCAAATTTGTGAGTTGGAAATGGAGCAAAGATTGCTGCTGTTGCCATCGGAACATATTTGCTAAAGCTCCCTACTGGACTTGTCTTAGAATTGGATAATTGTTATTTTGTTCCTTCGTTAATAAAGAACATTGTATCTATTTCATGCTTGAATGAAAAGGGTTAACATTTAACTTTTAGTAACAATTGCTGTTACATAACTTTAAATGATGTTCTTTATGGGACTGGAACTTTATGCAATGGTATCTACACGTTAGATTTATCCGGTGACATTTTCAATATCGAAGTTAGCAACAAACGTGCTCGAATAGATAATCAAATAGACTCCTATATGTGGCATTGTCGTCTTGGCCATGTAAGTAAGAAACGCATGACCAAATTACACCGATGTGGAATTCTGGAATCATTTGAACCCGGTTCATTTGATACATGCAAATCATGCTTAAAAGGCAAGATGACCAAATTACCCTTTTCCGGAAAAGGTAAACCAGTGGGAGAATTGCTTGGTCTAATACATACTGATGTATGTGGACCAATGTCAACTCTTGCACAAGGAGGTTATAGCTACTTCATTACCTTTATCGATGATCACTCACGATTCGGGTATGTGTTCTTAATGAAACACAAATCTGAAGCTTTTGAGAAATTCAAAAAGTTCAGAAGTGAAGTGGAGAAACAGCTTGGCAAAAGTATTAAGATACTTCGATCCGATCGAGGTGGTGAATACTTAAGTCAAGAGTTTCAAGATTATCTTAGGGACAATGGGATATTGTCTCAATGGACTCCGCCATATACACCACAGCATAATGGTGTATCTGAGAGGCGTAACCGAACCTTGATGGACATGGTTAGATCTATGATGAATCATGCAACTCTTCCAAAATCCTTTTGGGGCTATGCGCTTAAGACAACTGTTTACTTACTAAACAGAGTCCCGACCAAGGTAGTCTCTACTACTCCATATGAGACGTGGAATAGTAAGAAACCTCATTTATCTCACCTAAAGATATGGGGTTGTCCTGCTTATGTAAAGCGGACTGTATCAGACAAATTGGATGATAAGTCTGATAAATGTCTATTTATTGGATACCCTAAGGAAACGAAATGTTACCAATTCAATCATCCCTTGGAACAAAAGGTGTTTGTTTCAAGGCATGATGTATTTCTAGAAAAAGGATTTCTTTTACAAGAAAACAGTGGGAGTAGCATTGAACTTGAAGAAGTTCAAGAAACTCCAATAGACATTACAGAGACACTTAGTCTAGACCCACAACCAATAACTCATAATGATGAGCTATCAGTTGAACCTAAAACAACACCACTTCTTCGTAGGTCTGATAGGACACACAATATTCCATAGAGATACGGATTTCTCATAAGTGAATCGAACGACGTGTTACTCATTAACGATGACGAACCTATCAATTATGAAGATGTTTTGAAAAATTCAGAAAGGGATAAATGACTTGAAGCCATGAAGTCGGAAATGGATTCCATGTACAAATATCAAGTATGGGACTTGGTTAACCCACCTGAAGGGATTAAGCCCATAGGGTGCAAGTGGGTTTTCAAGAAGAAAACCGACATGGAAGGTAATGTTGTTACCTTTAAGGCTAGATTAGTGGCAAAAGGATATCGTCAGAAACAAGGAATTGATTATGACGAAACCTATTCGCCAATAGCTATGCTTAAATCCATTCGGATGCTCCTGGCCATAGCAACTCATTATGATTATGAGATATGGCAAATGGATGTGAAAACAGCTTTCCTTAATGGAAACCTGCTTGAGGATGTATACATGATACAACCTGAAGGTTTCACATCGGTTAATAAAACCAAAGTATGCAAGCTTCGACGATCCATATATGGACTAAAGCAAGCATCCAGGAGCTGGAACATCCGTTTTGATGAGACAATCAAAGAGTTTGATTTCTCACAAAATCCTGACGAACCTTGTGTGTACAAGAAGGTTAGTGGGAGTGCAGTCGTATTCCTAGTGTTATATGTCGATGACATATTACTTATAGGAAACGATATATCAGTCTTACAGTCAGTTAAAATTTAGTTGTCCAAAACTTTCTCCATGAAAGAGCTGGGAGAAGCAACCTATATCCTTGGGATTAGAATCTATAGAGATAGATCAAAACGATTGCTGGTCTTTCACAGTCTACATATATAGACCGAGTGCTAGAAAGGTTTAGCATGTCGGAATCCAAGAAAGGTTACCTTCCCATCAGGCATGGGATCAACATTTCGAAGTCTATGTGTCTGCGCACAGAAAACGAGAGGATTTGCATGAATAAGATTCCTTATGCATCCGCGATAGGATCTATCATGTATGCTATGTTATGTACTAGACCCGATGTATCGTATGCTCTGAGCGTCACAAGCAGATACCAGTCTGATCCAGGAATGGATCATTGGGCGGCTGTCAAGACAATCCTCAAGTACTTACGAAACACTAAGGATGTGTTCCTAATATATGGAGAAGGTGATATGGTAATACGTGGGTATATAGATGCCATTTTCTAGACAGATAAGGAAGACTCCAAATCTCAGTCGGGATACGTATTTATTTTGAATGGAGGCGCAATAAGTTGGAAGAGTTCCAAGCAAGACACCGTAGCGGATTCTACCAAGGAAGCGGAATATATTGCAGCTTCGGAAGCAGCAAAGGAAGCAGTCTGGATCAAGAAGTTTGTCTCAGAACTTAGTGTGGTTCCAACCATTGATGAAGCAATACCGGTTTACTGTGACAACAATGGAGCTATTGCACAAGCGAAGGAACCAAGGTCTCATCAGCGATCCAAACATGTGCTTCGCCGCTATCATCTGATCAGAGAGATTATAAGTAGGAATGATATACAAATTGAGAAAATTCCCACTGAAAGGAATTTAGCGGATCCTTTAACTAAGGCCTTGCCTCAAAGCAAGTTTGAGGGTCATGTTAGAGCCTGTGGTATTGGGTACCGTAGCGATTGGCATTAGGCCAAGTGGGAGTTTGTTAGTGATATGAGAGAAGTGTCCTAAGGCAATCGCCTTATGATTGTAATCATTTATTTAATAAATGAATATTCACTATTTGAGTATACATGTTTATGTATTTGATTGAGATCTTAAACTCATTTACTGAATGTCCGCAATACAATTCACAGCATGAGAGAATTTGTGATGAATTCACAACTAGTGATTATCTCTACATGTGCAATTGTGAAGTATTGAAATTGTCCCTAGTCGATGAATTGATAAATACGGACACTATCAATTCTGTTGAGACTAGCATGGGTTATTCTCTAATCAGCTGATTCTCACTGGCTGGTGACATTGAGATGTCCGGAGATAAACATGAATGCTAGTTAAGGGAACTAGTTCATTGGAGTGACTGGCTGTAAAACTTCATATAGTAGTCTACATATAGATATGTCAGTGAAGTTCTTACTGCAGCTTAAGTGCGATGTTTCTTTGACTTGCGGTGTTCAAGTCATCTTGGTCATGGAGACTTATACTTTGACATCTTAAGCAAGCATCTCCAAGGAGTCGTGGACCCAGGATGATTGGGTATAAGCCGAAGTGCCCGAAGATGTTTGAACAGCCTACAAAGGATTCACTACTCCTTGCGAGGAGATGTATACCCAGGCCTATCGTCGGATTGTTATTCGAAGCCTCTGGCCAGAGCATGACATGTTTAGAGTATGAATCTCTTAAATACATGAGAGTAATTAGAATCCATAGGACGAGAAAACGTTACTTGGGCTAGGTGTGACGTAGTCAGCCTAGTGTGGACTGACACACATAGACTATGTCCTGAACCAAGTGGGTATAAGATGGTGAAGGGAATGGGGCACGATTCATTATAGCTGCTGAAGGGTTTCAGAATTGTTTCTGAGGTCAACCGTTGATCTTTCGATTAATTGGGGATCATGATGTACTACTAGGTGCCACTCATGATCGTTCTATAATTGATTGATTAATTATAGACGGTCAACATAAATCGAAAGCCTATTTAGTCACACGCACTACGAGTAATCCGAGGGGTTTAAAACGAGTTGAAAATTGGATTTTCTAATCAAAAGAGATTAGGTTTGGTTGAGCCAAACGATAAGTAGAATCTGAATTTTTCAGAGACGCATCGGAAGCATAAAATGGCTAAGTCTTTTGAAGACTTAATAGATGAATTAAATAAGTTTAATTCATTGGGGCGTGACTTGGATGGGACGGCCAAAGAGGGCCTCCATCCTCTTTGCTTGGCCGGCCACAACAAAGGGTGAGAACCAAGTTTTTGGTTCAATTTATAAAATAAACCAAGTGTGGTTTGTTTTATAAAATTATGGATGATATAAATTTTTTATATAATAAACCAAGGTTTGGTTTATTTTTCATGGAAATTAAAATGAACCATGGATTGATTTATTTTATAAAATCAATCATGGATTGATTTACCATGATAAGGAAATTTATTCCATAGGAGAGAAGATACTTGATTGATTTTTATCATGAATTAAAATATGATTTTAACTATGATATAAAATTAAACTTGGCATGATGGAATAAGTTATTCCATATTTGAGAGGCTTGATGGTTGAGAGGCCACTATATAAAGGACCCAAGGCAAGGCTTGGGTGATAATCGATGAGATGAAGGCATATGCTCTCTCCCTCTCTTTCTCTCCTTCTCTTCTCCCCTTCTTGCCGTGCGCCAATCAGCCCCAAGAAGGAGCACCAGCCGACTATCCTTTTGTGGTTAGTCTTCCAACTTCTCTCTTGGTTTTTCTCGTCGCGTTCTCGGAGAATCTAGTAGTTCTCGAGAACACGAAACTCGTGGCTTTGCGAAGTCATCCCGAAGATACTCGGCGTGGACGCGAATAGAGGTGGAGCTTCCAAGGGACACTTACGGTTGGATCTCGTCCCTTCCTTCGAGCTACGCGAGGTAATACGTAAATTAGTTTATGTTTCTGCAAAATTTTAAATATATGATCATGTCTACACAAGATAAATTGCATGCTTAGATGTGTGGTTAAATAATTAGAGAAATTATTTATGCTAAACCTTCCGCTGCACGTAATTAATTTTAAAATTACGAACCCGCATCCATGTCAACATGCACCCGGTCCCAACACCTGTAACCAAGGTTAGTTCCATAACAAACCAAGCAAGAGTGTTAGTCATTATTTACAGCCGTAGCTGTCTTAGTTCTGACTTCGGATTTCCATGAAACCCTAGGTCGAACCGACGCAAGTTCCCACCCCCGAGAACGTGCCTTTCACCTACTCCATTCAGGAGATGGTTGCCACCCAGTCCTTCGGGTGGACTTTTGCTTAGCTTCCGATACTCTCGGATCTCGAGACGTTCAAACCCTGACCCGTCTCTACTTCTGTCCTTAGTCATCGCTCAGCTAAGTTGCTCAGTCCCTCGGACCAAGACTTCGTGCCCAAACCCTACGTCCAGGACTTCGGTGCCCAACCCTCGGCCAAGTCTTCGTGCCCAATTCCTCAAACCAGGTCTTCGGTGCCCAACTCTCTGCCAGGACTTCTTGCCCAGTCCTCGACCAGGACTTCGTGCCCACCTTCCGAGTAGGTCTTCGGTGCCCAGCCCTTTGCCAGGACTTAGTGCCCAATCTATGATCAGGACTTAGTACCCAATTCTTCGAACCAGGACTTATTGCCTATGTTTACTAGGACTTTGGTTCATTTTGTTACTCCTCTCTTAACTCCCCTTCCCTTGTTCAATGTATCACTGACTTAAGCATATTGTCAAACATTAAAACACTTAGAGGAGGACATCACTGATGCAACTTGCACCAACAATCTCCCCCTTTTTGATGTTTGACAATATCTTAAGTTAGATTGGTTGAAAGGGATAAATTTTAACTCTTGGGATCAAATGAAAAAAATGATCTAGGTTTTGAAAATCCATTTTGATCCTCTGGGGAAAACTTCCACTCTTCTCTCCCCCCTTTTTGAAAAAACATTTTGATTATTTTTGATCCTTTGGTAAGAGAGTAAAAATTTATTTCTAACTTAAGCCGCATCTCTCCCCCTTTGTCAAACATAAAAAAAACCAAGAATACTTGCACCAACAATAAAAGATGTTCTTTTGAAGGTACTTAGTATAATTTTTGAAAGCATAGTAAAACTAGGTACTTAAATTTCCAAAAATTATTATTTTTTTGAAAAATATTGTGCAATTCTGAAAGTGAAGGCCATCCTCGATATACCCTCTCCTCGCAACTTCAAGGAGGTACAGAGGTTGAACGGCAGGATCGCTGTCTTGTCCAGATTCATCTTCAAGTCTGCCGACAGGACCCTGCCCTTTTTCAAGATTCTGAGAAAGGCAGTCAAGTTCGACTGGGAAGACCAATGTGAGAAGGCATTTGCAGATCTGAAAGCCTATCTGGTCGAGCTCCCCGTCCTTTACAAGCCAGTGGAAGTGGAGACATTGTTCGTCTACCTGTCCGCGGCTGAGCAATCGGTGGGCTTTGTGCTTATCTGAGAAGAAGGCACTGTGCAGTATCCGGTCCACTTCTTCGGACACCACTTGAAGGATGCAGAGACATGCTACACCATAATGGAGAAGTTGGCTTACGCTTTCGTGTTAATGGCCCGAAGGCCCAGATCATATTTCTTAGCACACCCAATCGTGGTTCTCACCAACAACCCGCTGGGATGAGTTCTCACCAATCCGGAAGCCTCAGATCGGCTGATCAAATGGCCAGCTTAGCTAAGTGAATACGGGATTGAGTACCAGCCCCGTACTGCCATCAAGGCACAGGCCCTTTCGGATTTCATGCTCGAAGCTGTTTCGGAGCCCGAAGCCGAGGGAGTCTGGAAGATTTATGTCGACGGGTCATCCAACAACAAGCACAGCGAAGTCGGGGTGCTAATGGTTTCCCCCCGGGGAGATACATTGCATTTATCTATCCGACTCCACTTTCGAGCCACCAACAATGAAGCTGAATATGAAGTGATCCTAGCACGGTTGCAAGCAGCCACATGTGGGAGCTAGTCGCGTCATCCTACATTCAAACTCACAGCTCGTTGCCCAACAAATAAAGGGCGACTTTGAAATAAAGTGCAAGCGCTTGCAGAGGTATGTAGCCATTTACGAGCAGCTAAAATCCTCTTTCATAGTGATTATTCTGCAATGATTTCCCGAGCGGATAATGTCAAGGCGGACGAATTAGCCATGTTGGCTAGCTCCATTTTTGCATGGCAGCTGGACGAGCCCAGTACCACTGAAGAGACTGTAGCTCATATTGTAGAAGAAGCTGAAGGCAATACCACAATTGATTGGAGAGATCCATATGTGGAGTTCCTACGCAGCCAACTGACGATCAGGGAGTCCGACTATTCCATCGCCGAGCTTCCAGATTTACACTGGTCGAAGATCAACTATACAAGATAGCTTTTGCCTGGCCACTCCTCAAGTGTGTCAGGCCGGAGGAAGCCGACTATGTAATGCGAGAAATCCATGAAGGCATTTGTGGAAGCCACAGTGGGGGAAGGTCTTTGTCTAAGAAGATTATCCTATCAGGGTACTTTTGGCCAACATTAACATATAACTCACTGACTGACGGAGCTGCTACGAGTCTCCACAGTATCTTGCTCATTTGATCAGTGGGGAATGGACATTATGGGTCCATTTCCAATCGGACCCCAACAAAAGAAGTTTTTGTTGGTTCTGGTAGATTATTTCTCTAAATTGGTGGAAGCTGAGCCTCTTGCACACATCCCAGAGATGAGCCTCCTTAGCTAGCCGTCGGATTTCCTGGAACCCCTGCACAAAGATGCAGACATGATTAGTGACATCCGTGTCTACACATCAGGTACCGGTAGATATCACCGTTAAACATGTTACAATGACAAAAGATGAAAATATACTTGAATTATTACTCTGAGGCGGGGACAGTCCACCTTCCAATGTCTAGACTGCTTGCACACAAAGCACTTGCCTTTCGGCTTCTTTATGAAACATTGAGGTCCCTGTAATCCTGCTACTTTCTTTGCCCCAACATGTTTCTTCTTCTTCTTTCCTTTTGGTTTAGAAGTAGAAACCTCTTGAGCAATGAATGTCTGTGAGCTCTGAAGAGAAAACGCTTCTACCGCCTCGAGTTCTGTCAGAAGTTCTGCCCACGAATATGAACACTTGTCCATATTGTAGCTTAGGCCAAACTTCTCAAAACTCTTTGGTAGAGATTGGAGGATGAGATCGACCTGAGTTTCCCCATCGATTTGTGCTCCAAGGATTTCCATCTCTTTCAGCCAAGCCATCATTTTGAGAGTGTGTTCCCTTATAGGCATACCCTCAACCAAGATGGTTGTTGTCAAGTTCTTCATGACCTCTTTCCTAGCAGCTCGATTTTGATGCCCGAAGAGATCATCGAGTTTGGATGTTTTATCACTGGTAAAGGAAGAAGCCTGATTTTGATGACACTCAGTCCTCTCGTCTGCTTCTAACCATTTCCTAAAATATTCAAACTCCTCTTCATCATTAATCTCGCTAGGTTTTTCGGTACAGAACTCGACAAGATCACATTTGGGTTCCTCGGCAATGGAGATAAAGTCCAGATTTAATTCCCAATCCATGTTATTATCAGGGGCAATAATTTCGTTTTCTCTTTGAATTAAGTCAAGTGGGTCTAGATCCATTTTAAAATACCTAAGAATCACAACAATCACACACTTTAGATTTTGAAAATAAATTGACGCCTCAAAATAATAAATTTTCAAAATCAACTAACACCTCAAAACACCGAGAATTTCGTATGCCATGTTAGTGTGGACGTATACGAATTCTACATTAGTGAGAGGAGGTTTTACCCATTAATTTTACTATCTTGTCATCCTAACTTTCTGACAAGTAAAATTAATAGTTGGTCCTTTTCGGCCCTACAAATAATAGCAGTGACTCCGTTGGGGAGGATACTAAAATTTGTATCTAAGTTTTTACCATTACACGATACTAAGAAAATTATTTCTAATTATGTGTTTTGTTGGATCGGAATAAATCGATAGAGGAGGGGGGGTGAATATCGATAGAAAATTTTACGCATCGGAAAAGAGTAAAACAAAATCGCTAACACAGTTTGTTTTACTTGGTTCGGAGTCGCGGTCGGCTCCTACTCCAAGGCCCATGGTCCTTGATCGTTTACGATGGGCAATTCTATATTTGAAGGGCGTTTACAATTTTGAGTACATATATAGAATTAAAAAGACGTCACAACACTTAGGAAATTTAAACCTTTACAAACAACCGGAGTGGATGGAATTTCGGAGCAGCGGGTCGTCGTCGGCGCTTGAATCGCAAGTGCAGAGCGTGCCGGAGCGTAGCGCTTTGAGCAAAAGTGTTGAGAACGAATTGAGCGAGTTGTACTGAAGCCTTGGGGGTGAACCCCCTTTTATAGTCGACTCCTGGGCGCCTGTGTTGAAGGGGGCGCCTACACGTGGCCTCTCCTGTGCGAACTCCAATCCGCAGGCTCGGTCAGCGCTTATCCCCTTCATTGAGGCGGCTGAGCTGTCTGGGGCGCCTAGCTTGACTTGGTCCAAAGGGTTTCATGGCAGTTTGCTTCGATGGTCTCAGTTTGGCCTTGCACTGGGGCGCCTGTATCCTTACAGGCGCCTAGCCCAGTGAGGCGCCTCCTTCCAATGAGGTGCCTAAGCTGCAGAAACACCGTCCATTCATTTCCTGCAACCAGGGTTAGTTCCAAAACACAAGAAGCAAACATACAATATATGTTAGACATTATTTACAGCCTAAGTTGTCTTGGTTCTGACTTTGGGTCTCCCAAATGGAACCTAAGGTCGAACCAACGCCTAATGTTCCCTCCACGGGGAGCGCGCCCTCACCTACTCCTCTCGGGAGAATTTACCTTTTTTGTCAACCGGCTCCTCCGGTTGGACTTTTGCCCAGCTTCACTCACCAGGTCTTCGTGCCCAATCCGCGACCAGGTCTTCGTGCCCAGCTTCACTCACCAGGTCTTCGGTGCCCAGTCCTCGACCAGGTCTTAGTGCCCAGCTGCACTCACCAGGTCTTCGGTGCCCAGTCCTCGACCAGGTCTTAGTGCCCAGCTTCACTCACCAGGTCTTATTGCCCAACTTTAGGTTAGGACTTAGTTGCCCAGCCCGCGGCCAGGACTTAGTGCCCAATTCAATGAACCAGGATTTAGTGCCTAGTGTACCTAGAACTTTCCTGCATACTTAATCAGCTTGTTAGATCACAACCAAATCTTAACTTCTGAACCCTTTGCCATTATCAAAACAAAGGTTTGACTTTGGTGCTTCCAACACCAACAATCTCTCCCTTTTTGATTTATGGCAACACGGTTTAAAAAGTTATGTTTAAAAATGTATTATAGTAATCTAACAATACTAACAATAGATTTTAACTCCCCCTGAAGTTTTCAATGTCACGCGGGTTTTGTAAACTTTCTAAGTACTAATTGTTTTTCAAGTTTTTAGCAAAAAAACTTAAGTTTTTGACTAAATGTTTTTCGAAAATAAAGCAATTGTAATCATGAACACTTAGGCAATTTTTGAAAAGGTTCTGTAAGCCTAATTTTTGCTTCAATATTTTGAAAATTTACTTAGGCAAAACAAGTTTTGAAAATAGATTTTTCTTGACAAGTTTTCATTTTGAGATTTTGAAAAAAATTTCCGAGCTTAGAAAAATTTGCTTAAAAATATTTTCACAAAAGGAATTTGTTAAAAAAAATTACTTAGCACATTTGCCAACAAATTTTTGAAAAATAGTTTAGCTCAGGCAAATTTGTTTACTAAGAAAAAAACTTCTTTAGAATTATTTTTCAAAATACACTTAGAAATTTTGAAGTCTTTTCGAAGTATTAAGAGCACTTAGAATTACTTTAAAAGTTTGACAAATACTTAGAAAAATTTTAGAAACATTTTTAAGCACTAAAAAATTTTAGAATAAATTTGAAATACTCAAAATAGTTTAAAAACACTCTTTAAGTACTTAATGAACTTTGAAGTATTTAAACACTGGAAAGTACTTGAAAACATAGCACTTAGAACTTTCTACTTTACTTTTTGAAAAAAAATTTGAAAAATTTTGAGAAATTTTCCCTCTTTCTTTTGTTCTATCCCCCTTTGCCATATATCAAAAATAAAAAATTGATACTAATTACAACAAATAAATTAGAGCTAGCAAGAAATTTAAATTTTGTATTGAACCAACTCTAATGAAAAAAAAACTGGACCAAACTAAATTAAACCAATCTTGTTCGGGTCTTGTCTAACCATGTTAGCTACTTACTAACTGTCATAAACAGTAGCTTTCGCTAGGGTTAGTCAAGTTAAGTGACCTGATCAAGTTAGATTTTCTAAGCTTGACACTTAATCTGATTGCTGTTCAACTTGTATTTATTGCCCCAATTACTGCAGATGCACTGACTTAAAGCATCTTGAATCAAGGCATAGACCTAAGCATCTCAACCCAGTCTAGGTTATCAATCAAAAGTACCCTAAGGTGCTTGTGAGATGCTGACTTCTAGATCTATAGGTGCATGCAGTTCTAGGGTTAGGGCCTAAGCTAAGTCCATTTGCGAAAAACCCTAGTTTTGAAGGGGGTAGTTTTTGAAATAAACTAAGTCGGAAATCATTTTAAATTTCAAAAACTTGATAAATGAAATGATAAATTTGCAAATTTAAAAAAATAAGAAAAATAGAAGATTTTCAGAAAACAATATAAATCAGTCCTACTCTACTAAGCACAACCCTAAGATTCAGTTATGAAGTGAATGACTAAGCAGTTAAAAAAAACTCAACAGATAAGTAAATAACCAGTAGATAAGACAGCAAAGTCAACTGGTCAACATAAGGACCAGTAAAGTCAAACACATGTCAACCCTACAGGGTAGGGCAAGTCAAATAGTATCAGTACAGTCAGCTAGCTGGAGAATCACTCAGGTCTATGAGGAGGGGCCAGGGGGGTCGAATGGACCAGGCTGCCATGACCGAACATGGACATCATTTCGTTGTATCGAGCCTCGTTTGTCTCACGATCGGCTCGGAGGGCATCCATGTACTCAGTGTGATGGGCCTCGTTTGCCTGGTGTTCGGCTTGAAAAGTGTCCATGTACTCAGTGTGGTAGGCCTGGTTCACATTGTGTTCGGCCTGAAGAGCGTCTATAAATTCAGCGTGTCGGGCCTCCATCTCTTCTCTGAGACTGTGCATCTCTGTCTTAGTAGTGCCAGGCGCTGGTCGGTGGTCGGTGGAGGAGGCTCCTGCAAGTGCTCGTTGATCTCGGCTGCGAGATCGGCTACATCAACCTCCACCTCCTCGTCCGAGTCTATCTGGGGTTGAGCCCTCTGGCGTCTCCACGAAAGAACCCCGGTGGCCGAGACATCTATCCCCGCTAAGGAAAAGTTCCTAGCCCGATCTCGTCGAACTCGGTCATTGGGGTTACCTCCCCAGCGGTGATATCGCGACCGTAGTGGTGAAGTAGGGAGGTGATGATGTGGCAGTAGGGGGTTCAGACTCGGGAATGGGTAGAAATGCTGGAGGCATAGATGATCGTGTGGAAAATGTGAAGGCCAATGTTTAAATCGAGATGATGAATCATAGCATAGAGAAGGAAAGTATGAAAGGGTCGCATGGTCGCGATATCTCGAGTGGTTAGTGGAAGGACACAGCGGATTATGACTCTATAGAGAGCATAATGCTGAACCCGGAGATCGACGGACTGAAACCTCTGTCTCGTCGGGTCTCGGATATCCCGAAGAAGTAGGAGTAAAGTGTGTCCAGGGAAATGTGAGAATAAGGGGCACTGAAAGGCAGGTCAGTAGGAGGATAGCAGCAAAAGGTAGACTGGGAGGATCGTAGACCTAAAAATCGATTAAATAAGGTTGGTGAGATAGTAAGTGGCATTCCTTGAACGATGGTCGAGTAGCAAAGGTCATCTACTTTGACCAGATTGTTATAAAATTCCGCACACAGGGTTGTGTTAACTGGATGCGTGCAGAAAACAAGATGGTCAAGTTGATAGAAATTGATGGCGTCCATTGCTATTGGGCAAGATTGAGTAAAGAATTGTCGATTTAAGAAGCTAGTTTTGATAGGTTTGTAGGTGGTCTGGGCAAATTTATTAAATAATTCTAAGTTAGGAACCTAGGATCCGGGCTAGGCTCGGCCACAGGGTTAGGTTGGGTAACGCGACGTTTTCTAAACGAATAAGAAAAATTATGCATTTAATAAGCGAGATAATCAAATAATTAATTATAAATGCATAATTAAAATGGTACCGGGGAGGCATTGTCGAAGTAGGGCGTTTGAGGGCACGAGAAAGACTTTCGGGCGCCTTGGGAAGAAGAGAAATGAAGGAAGAGTTCGTTTGGTGTGGGAGATGGAGAGGGATTGAAGGCTTTATATAAGGTTACACGGGCGCCCGTGATCATTGAGGCGCCCGAGAGCCTCTCGGGCGCCCTAGTCAGGTGTCAGCTGCTTTTGGCAGCTTTGGCTGCCTTGAATGACGATAAAGTATCAGGCGCCCGTGAGGTCCCGGGCGCCGTGCTGACCAACTTTGACCGTTGACCAGTTTGACCGTTGACCAGGGTTGACTATGTTGACCAAGTTTGACCAGGTTTGACTAATCAGAAATAAGTTAATTATGTGCTAGATCTTAATTTGATAAGTCAATTCTCAACTTAGAATGAATTTTTGAGAAGATTCGAGCAAAAAGTATGTAAGACTAGAACTTTTTAGCTAATCTTTTAAAACTTATGATATGAAAAACTTGTGCACATAAGAAAGCATATTACAGAAAATGTTATAGAAAAGCAAGATTAACTTTGACACAGGTATCTATGATTTGGTTAAAATTTGTGTTAGATTCAAATTTAACAAATAGTAATTTGAATTTGAATTTCGAAAATTGGCTTCCAGGTCTTGGCGAGGCACAAGGCCTTCTTTGGTCGTAGCCTTATTGGAGCAACAACCCTTTCCTTGACAAAGCCTTTTAACGAAATTTCATTTTACTTCTTGAAAGATTTTGGTCTAACTAATTTGAGTCTTGGATCGGTAGCTTCGGCTAGTTCCACCAGAACGGCTTCCCCAACGTACTATCATCTCACCTCCACCCAATACTATGTTGTTCAAATTTCAACTTAATCATTTGTCCTTAGTGTAACCAGTCCTATATCTAAGCATTAAATGAAATAAACCAAACAGGTAGGCAGAAAAAACAAGTTATTCAAGTTACGTCATAATTGGAATAGTATTCTGGTTTTTTAACATTCGCAAGGTTGTGGATTAAGTTTTCTAGCATATTAACCTTAATTTTCAGAGTCTTATTTTCTTGTTCCAATTTCCTTAAATTTACCTTAACTAATTTATATGAATTAATCACATTATTCGAGGTAAATACAGGATTGTCAAATATCGTAAATTTACCTTTCTCGATTGTCTGTCCGGTGTTCTTGAGAGTTTCGTCTGGCGAAGATCGATTCTTGCGAGTGGGGCACTTACTCTTGTAATGTCCTATTTCTCTGCACTTAAAACATATTATATGATCTTTGAATGTTGAGTTTGCCTTATTACCGTTTAATTCTTGGTTGGGAGTCTCCCCCTTGATTTTGGTCGTCTTTCTTTTCTGTTCCTTCAGCTTCTTGTAGTGGTTACAAAGCCATCAGATCAATTGAGTTTATCTCCTTCACTGTAGTCAGATTCGAATCTGAGTCGGACTCGAGTACTGGTTGCACCTTCTCCTTTGGTGGTTCCTCTGAAATTCTTCCTGTAATAGAAACTATACCTTCCTCGACCATTATAGTTTTAGTTTGATTATTTAATTGTAACTCTGAAGAGGATTCAAAGTTGATTACCGCTTTTGTTTCAGTCAATTCATTTTCTGATTCTAGCTCGAATTCACAGTCTGGTACGGATTCTGTTTCATCTTCTGATCCGGAGTCATCTTCGAAGTCGAGTGTCGACTCTGTCTCGGCTATTTGGGCTTGAGCTGAGAATGCGAGATAGTTTACTTGATCTTCCTCTTCATCAGAGTTCTCCTGATGTAGGTTGATCAGCTTCTCCCACATTTCTTTGGCACAGTTGAATGATCTGACCCGCTTCAATTCTTCTCTGGTCAGGCCGCATTGTAAGATTACTGTTGCTTAGCATCAGTTTCGATCTTCCTCAAGGTTGGTTCGTCCAATTTGTCCCAGGCGATTGATGTTCCATTTTTGTGGGGAACGTGAACCCAGTTTGGATTATTGACCATAAGTCCAGATTGGCCTTCAGGTGTGATTCCATCAGGCTTTTCCAAGATCTGAAGTCCTCGCCAGAGAATAGGGGTGGACGGGCACTATCCCATTCTTGCATGGCCATTGAACTTTAACTGAAAAAGAAATAGCAAAAAACATGTTCCAAGATTGAGTCTTGGATTAGTAGTGTGGGACGAAATTAATAATAAAGCAAAAAGATCGAGTGGTGTTGCACCAACCTTGATTAACGAGAAAATGCGAGCGAAAAGAATTAAAAAAATTCATAAATCTGAAAAAACTTCTCAAACTGGTGGTTGCACCAAGTTTGAGTCACCCGCTCTGATACCACTTGTTGGATCGGAGTAAATCGATAGAGGGGGGGTGAATATCGATAGAAAATTTTTGGACAGTTAGAGAAATTACGTAGCGGAAAAGAGTAAAACAAAATCGCTAACACAGTTTATTTTACTTGGTTCGGAGTCGCGGTCGGCTCCTACTCTAAGGCCCACGGTCCTTGACCGTTTACGTTGGACAATTCTATATTCGTAAAAGTGATTACAGTTTCGAGTATAGATATAGAATTGGAAAAAGCAATTACAACACTTAAGAAAATTAACAGTTTTACCGACCACCGAAGTGGATGGAATCTCAGAGCAGCGGGTCATCGTCGGCGCTTGAATCTCGAATGCAGAGCTTGCCTGAGCATAACGCTTGAGCGAAAGTGTTGAAAGCGAATTGAGCAAGTTGTTCTGAAGCCTTGGGGGTGGACCCCCTTTTATAGTGACTCCTGGGCGCCTGTGTTGAAGGGGGCGCCTACACGTGGCCTCTCCTACGCGAACTCCAATCCGCAGACTCGGTCAGCGCTTATCCCCTTCATTGAGGCGCCTGAGCTGTCTGGGGCGCATGTATGGACACAGGCGCCTAGCTTGACTTGGTTCAATGGCTTTCGTGGCAGTTTGCTTCGATGGTCTCGGTTTGGCCTTGCACTGGGGCGCCTGTATCCTTACAGGCGCCTAGCCCAGTGAGGCACCTCCTTCCAATGAGGCGCCTGAGCTGCAGATACACAGTCCCTTCGTTTCCTGCAACCAGGGTTAGTTCCAAAACTCAAGAAGCAAACATACAATATATGTTAGACATTATTTACAACCTAAGCTGTCTTGGTTCTGACTTTGGGTTTCCCAAATGGAGCCTTAGGTCGAACCGACGCCTAATGTTCCCTCTACGGGGAACGTGTCCTCACCTACTCCTCTCGGGAGAATTTACCTTTTTTGCCAACCAGCTCCTCCGATTGGGCTTTTGCCTAGCTTCACTCACCAGGTCTTCGGTGCCCAGTCCTCGACCAGGTCTTAGTGCCCAGCTTCACTCACTAGGTCTTATTGCCCAACTTTAGGTCAGGACTTAGTTGCCCAGCCCTCGGCCAGGACTTAGTGCCCAATTCAAATGAACCAGGAGTTAGTGCCTAGTGTACCTAGGCCTTTCTTGTACACTTAATCAACTTGTTAGATCACAACCAAATCTTAACTTCTGAACCCTTTGCCTTTATCAAAACAAAGGTTTGACTTTGGTGCTTCCGGCACCAACAACATATGGTGGTTGCATTTAGGGCTAGGGAAAAAAGAAGAGTTGGTGAGGGATCATCCCAACAGCAGTCCTTAGATCCTGCAGCACCTCGGTTCCATTCCGAGGCTTGCCGGCGGGTATTTAACAATGTTGACTTCATTTTGATGAATTATAGATATCTCAATCAAACATACTTTCAGGAGATTACTCCTCACATAATTGAGATTATTACACATTTTGGGTTAGAAAAGATAGTATACTATCAGCATTATATCAACTTTGACCTATGAAAGGAGTTTTATACCAATTTTACATGTGTTAATACCAATGATGGGACGTATGAGTCTATGGTACAGGAGTTACCATTCCTTTTACACCTGCATTATTAGGATCATTTTTAGGGTGTAGGATTTCAAATAACCCATTTACATGTTTCCCCAATGTCACTGAGCCATTGACCTTGCCCAATGTCACCATTGATCAAATTCATCGTCATTACTTTGAAAATCCTCGACCTCCTCTGGAGCGTATCTTCATAGCTAGGTGCATGAGTCTAGTGAGCAACATCCTGTATAAGATTGTCCTAGACTGCATTCTGCCTATTGTCACCAAGGGGAGGTCAAAGATTTGACTACCTCACTTGGTGATGATGTATGCTTTAGAGAGGAGACTAGACAATGACATCGCCCGCCATGTATTTGCATCTATTGTCCATTTTTCGCATGACGTCAATAGGAAGCTCTACATGCCATTCGGTCATATTTTGACCAAATTCTTTGTATCTAGAGGTATTAGAGTCACTAGAGGTCAGATCCATCAGCTGTCTAAGGACTACGACCAGATAGGTTCTCGGCAGCTCTCCTTGGCTGGGATCGAGAGGTGGCAGGGGTGATAGTCTGGCGACGTTGTCCTGCTTCATCCAGCTCTGATGATGATGAGGAGGCTGCTCCTGCTGCTGCGCCTGCTGCTGCTCCTGTGGGGATTATAGAGGAGCAGTTCTCCCAACTAGAGGCAGAGGTATTGGACTCAGGGTGGACTTCCAGAGTTTTCAGGGGGAGGTTCATGGTCTCCGGGAGCACTTTCAGAGTTTCCAACAGTGACAGGATGACATGTATGACATGATGTAGTGCTGGAACCTTAGGTATCAGGCCCCTCCTCCTCCTCCTCCTCCTAGCAATGACGTATAGACTCAGCATAATTCGAATGTGATAGTGTTGAGAAGATGTTTTGCTTGAGCATGTTCTTTTATTCTCTCTCAAACACTACATTTCATATTGTATTATTTGAGATTTCGGGGTTATGACCCTTGTAGTATTTATCTATGGTTTCATATGAAGTTTTAATTCACTTCTTAGATTTGCTTATATGAAATGGTTTTACTTTAATTATGAAGTATGCGTGCATGATATATGTGACAAATTTCAAATTACCTTGTTATTATGGTTGTATGAAAAATTTCAATATATCTTCTATCTAGAGATTATGGTATGAAGGGGGAGCCTTCATCATTTGTTTTGTCTTGAGTATTTATATGAGAAAAAGGGGGAGGTTTGAAAATATTTCTATGTTTTAAATGGTATAGGATAAACTTGGAAAACACATGATTTCAAATCTAGGATAGAAGATTGATACAAAATGGAATGTTTACAAAGAATTAGAAATTTGGTCAAAAAGTCAAGCATATTTGGTATTTTCATGAAAATATATTTTTCTGAGTTAGAATACATCTTAAGAAATATGCTTGCAAAATTTCAGAATTTTTCAAATTTTATGGAATTTGTTAGGGGTTTCTGAATTTCGGCTGAAAATTCAGACTGCTGTGTATCAGTCGATTGCCCCTGGGGAAGTCGACTGATCTTTCTGTAGGTTTGCAGATCGAAGGCACCAGTCGACTGGTAACTGACGCAGTCGACTGGTGCTACTGTTTTCTGATTTCTGGTGGGTTTTCAGAAATAGGAAGGTGTTCTCATTGATACCAATGGTAAGTATTTCTTAGGGCAATCGTTTTGATGGTGTCAAAGGGGGAGAACTTGTGGTTTAAGTTAGGTTTAACTTAACTTGTGGTTATGGAAAATTAAAAATTATGTGGAGGGCATAGGTTAAGGGGGAGGATACATGTTTATGCTGCTTAACTTGCTATGTTTGTAATTTTCAATTGTTGTTTATACACCTAACTTAAACATATTGCCATACATCAAAAAAGGGGAGATTGTTGGTGCAATCGACCCAAGTTTGATCTGATAGATCATGGGTTTTGATGTGTGTGTCAATATGATTAAGTTAGGGTTTCATGTTGATCTAATATGTGTATGTGGGTGTGCAGGTTTGCAGGATACACATAGACTTAGTTGGACGTCTTCGGGTATGGTGAAGGATGGTGTGAGGAGACAAGACGTGGGCTTGTATGCATCCGAGGGACCGTGGACAAAGCAGGGACGATAAGCCGAGAGAAGCAGACTTCAAGGCATACGCAAAGGATGGCATGGGAGACAAGTCGTGGGCTTGCGTGCATCTGAGGGACGAGAGCCAAAGTCGAAGAGGGCTTGAAGGCAACAGATCGAGGCTGCTGGAGCAGGGACGATGAGCTGAGGGAAGCGGACTTCGAGGCATACGTGACGGATGGCATGGGAGACAAGTCGCGGGCTTGCATGCATCCGAGGGATGAAAGCCAAAGTCAAAGAGGGCTTGAAGGCAACAGGTCGAGGTTGCTAAATGATGAGTCAACTGAGTCGTGAGGATTCGAGTTCTGAGAGAACTATACTCGGGAAGGGAAATCCTAGGGTTCGAGTGCTGAGAGAATTGTACTCGGGAAGGGAAACCTTAGGTGACAGTCGACTGATGCTTGATTAGTCGACTGAGGTAGAACAAAGAAAGATCAGTTGACTGATGCTTGATCAGTCGACTGGCGCACTCGACTGGTGTTGACCAGAATGCGAATCGTCAGGCTATGACATTCAAATTCGCGAGGACTAGTCAACTGCCCCAAGGCCAGTCGACTGGTAACGGTCAGAACAACATTGAACACTATTTAAGAGGGCTCGTTTTTTGTTGTTCTTCCTTGGTGAAACAAGCTTGGTAAAAGCCTATTAGTAGCCTACTAGTGCTCAGTTCGTGTCAAAGGATTGTGACAAGGTTTCTCCACCCACAAGGAGCGGCAAGAGCTAGCCGGAGGTGTTCCGGGGAATCATCCACCGAAGGATCGTGATCGTCCACCTTACGGACAACCGTGGAGTAGGTGTTTCATCTCCGAACCACGTAAAGGTAATATGTTAGCATTGTTTAGTTTAGGTTTGAGATTTTCGCTTGCGCTTACTAACCATTGTAGGAAGAAAATTGAAAAGAAAGCTATTCACCCCCCCCTCTAGCTAAACGGAAAGGTCCCAACAAGTTACCTTACCAAACATCAGGTCCTGTTTGGCTAACCCTTTGTCACTTTGATTAGACCTTAGTATATTATCAAACATCGAAATACTAAAGGTTGACTGTTCATAACTGATGTACTTTGTACCAACAATCTCTTCCTTTTTGATGTTTGACAATAATCTTTTGTTAGATTAGGTCTAAGGGTTCTAGGTTTAAAATTTGGGAGAAATAAAAAAAAAATCTAACTTAAGTACTCTCTCCTCCTTTGACACACATAAAAAAAAAGAAAAATAACAAATATTTTATGTTAAAAACTTACACCAACAATATGATTTTTGAAAATATTTAAGTTTCTATAAGAAAATATAATTTTCAAAAAATCTTTTTTTTATTATCAAATTGAAGTACCTTATCAGAAAATATTTTAAGAGATGCTAAGTACTTGATTAAAATTTAGAAAGATTATTACTTTATCAAATTAAATTTCCATAAATCTGACACAATCCTAGGAATTTGTTGACTATAAGAACATTTCCTTTGTGTCTTAGAGATTTGTAATCAAGATAAAGTATTTTCAAAATATTTTGATCTTTGAAAACTAAGCAATTATTTGAATTGACTTTCTACCTAATCTGACACAATCCTAGGAAACCTTGTTAACTACAAGGAAAACTTTCCTATCTATCTTGGAGATTTTTCCAAACTCAAGATAAAGTATTTTCAAAAATATTCAAGAGACAAAAGGTTTTCAATATATCTTTTTTGAAAAATGAGAATATTATATTTTTAAAAATAAAGTGTTTTTCAAAGGATAGTGTTTTTTTTTGAAAATATAATATGTTTGAAACTTCTACAGTTTCTTTTAATTTGAACCTCCCCCTAAACCAGACATAGTCCTAGGAAGCTTGTTGACTACAAGTTGATCTTCCTTTGAGTCGTAGGGTTGGATTCAAACAAAAGAATTTAAAAAATTTAAGAAGTATTTCGAAGTTTTTGAAAATATAGTGTTTTTGAAACTCTCAATGTTTCTTTTAATTTGAACCTGTTGGGATCTATGGGCAAAAAATATTTAAAATTCACACTGGAAATAAGATCCCTCGAGCGATGCCCTTCGCTTATGCCGCTTATCCAAAGTGAATTCACAAAAACCCTATCGTATAGGTATACCTTTCGCTTATACCTTTGAAACTCATATAAAGTGAATTTACAAAAACCCTATCGTATAGGTATACCTTTGGCACATGCCCTTCGCTTATGCCGCTTATCTGAGGTATGCCGGATCTCTTGCATGTTCAAGTGCCCGTGCCTCTATGCGTATCCACACGAACATGATCTTTGTCTCGGAGAGGAACCACCTTAGTTGTGCTAGTAACTTGGGATGGTTCACAAAGCACAAGAACCTCCACTAGGGAGTTTTGGACAAGGAGGAAGAAAGAAGAAGAAGAGAAGTACTCTCTCTAGCCTTTGACAAGGGGGGTATTTATACTCATCTAATAAATACTAAGGGTCTTTGACCCTTGAGCTCCTCTCATCTTAATGCTAATAAAACCCAATGAATTCCAAGCCTTTTGGTATCCCTTGAGACTCTTAATATTCTATTCATCTAATGCATAGAATGCTTCTTAGCCTTCCTCTTAAATAATTTTCATTAAACCATTTAATGAATATTATCCATAATTAAGTGGTTGAGTCTAATCTAGATGAGTCTAACTCAAATTAGACTCAATCTCATAATCCAATTGGATTCACTTGAGTCTAACTCAATTAATCCAATTCGGATCAAATCTTAGTCAAACTAAGATCAATTAATCTACGAAGCATCGTGTCCTTAGTGTATGACCCAATAGGTTCTCGTAACGTTGGCAATATGTCTAAACCACTTTAGACACATAAGCAATGAGCGGCATCTAGCAATGCATCATTGATACCCAAGTGATGAGAAAGTCGAGATCCGACTTAACCTCCGTGACTATGACAATGTATGACCTTGTCCTTCTATCCTTGATATCTAGATTGACCAATGAGGCATAGACCATGTCATCCTCAATCAATCTTTGTGTTTCTTGATCCCCGAGTAGACTCACTCAAACAAATGAGCTCAATGTCTCATATTGACTCATTTGAGCATGGCCATGGGTTTTAGTAGTCCTACTCGATCAAGGGGCCCACAGATATCACTCCCGTCATATGGGAGGGATAGATCCCATATACATCACTTACATCCCTCTGTATAATTTATTACATACCCAATGATCGCCTTTATAGTCCACCCTGTTACCGGTGACCTTTGACGATACCAAAGTATATAACTCCTTATGTAGGGAATCATAATGACTTCAGGTCTAAGGACTATTCCTACTAATAGTCACATGAGAAAGTTTATGACACTCATATGACAATCTATGAAACTTTCTCGTGGCGGTCAATTCAGTACACATTCTCTAATGTATACCCATGTGTCAACTTGATATCACATATCCATGACTTGTGAGCTCAAATCATCAATTGACCTACATGCTAGTCTCCATGCATTAATATTATCCTTGAATATTAATGCTTGACTAGGAATGATTTAGTATAGTGTTCTCCACATCATCTCACTATCGATTCAACCAATCGATATGATGTAGATAAGAACCTACTAGCCAAGGACATTATTGTTAGATCGGAGAAAATCGATAGAGGGGGGGGTGAATATCAATCTAGAATTTTTCGGAAAAATAGAGCGATTACGCACTAGAAAATAACAAAATAATCGCGAACACAAGTTGGTTTTACTTGGTTCGGAGTCACGGTCGGCTCCTACTCCAAGGCTCACGGTCCTTGACCATTTACTTTGGGAGTTTCTATATTCAGAAAATTCTTTTACAACTTCAAGTACAGATATAGAATTGGAATTGAAATTGCAACACTTTTCATAAATTAAATTTACCAACGCCCGAGGTGGATCGAAGTTTGGAGCAGAGGGTCATCGTCGGCACTGGAATCTCGAAGTCGGAGCTCGTCGGAGCGTAGCGCTTGAACGAAAGTGCTTGGAGCATTGTGAGCGAAGTTATTCAAAGCCTTGGGGGTGAACCGCCTTTTATAGCACCCATAGGGGCGGCTGGGCTGATGGGGGCGCCTGGTACATGGCCTCTCCTGCGCGAACTCCTATCCGCAAGCTCGGTCAGCGCTTATCCCCATCACTGGGGCACCTGGGCTGATGGGGGCGCCTGTGTTAACACAGGCGCCTGAGCTGACTTGGTCCATAGGCTTCGTGGCAGTTTACTTCGATGGTTCTGTTTTTGCCTTGACCTGGGGCGCCCGTATCCATCCGGGCGCCTAGCCCCAGTGAGGCGCCTCACTCCTTTCACACGTTCCTTTGTTCCCTGCAACCAAGGTTAGTTCCAAAACACAAGAAGCAAAATATGTTAACCATTATTTACAGCCTAAGCTATCTTGGTTCTGACTTTGGGTTTCCCAAAAGGAATCCTAGGTCGAACCGACACCTACTGTTCCCTCGCACGGGGAACACGTCCTCACCTACTCCTCTCAGGAGAGTTTATCTTTTGCCAACCGGCTCCTCCGGTTGGACTTTTGCCCAATCCTCCCGATCAGGTCTTCGTGCCCAGTCCGCCACCAGGACTTCTTGCCCAACTTTCGGTCAGGTCTTCGGTGCCCAGCCCTTTGCTAGGACTTCTTGCCCAGTCCTCGACCAGGACTTCTTTGCCCAACTTCCGATCAGGTCTTCTTGTGCAGTCCTTGACCAGGACTTCTTGCCCAGCCCTTTGCCAGGACATCTTGCCTAGTGTACCTGGGACTTTTCCTGCACACTTAGTAAGCTTGTTAGATCACCTTAACACCTTAACTTCTGAACCCTTTGACATTATCAAAACACAGGTTTGACTTAGGTTCTTCCTGCACCAACAATCTTCCCCTTTTTGATTTATGGCAACATGGTTCAAAAGAGTTAAGTTAAAAAGATAACAAGTAAAGAAGTACAAAACATTCAGTTTTCTCCCCTGAAATGAATATTCTTCCCCTGAGTTTTTCAAAGATATGTGGGTTTTTGTAAACCTTCTAAGTGCTTTAGATTTGACAAAACAAAGGTTTGACTTAGGTGTTTCCTGCACCAACAATCTCCCCCTTTTTGATTTATGGCAACATGGTTCAAAAGAGTTAAGTTAAAAAGATAACAAGTAAAGAAGTACAAAGTGTTGAAGTATTTATGCTTTAGAAAGAAATATCAAGCCTTCTATACTTAGAAAATTTTCCAAAAGGTTTTTCCATGCTTTTCATACTTAGAAAACTTTGCAACAAGTTTTTCACACTTAGAAAATTTTCAAGTCTTTTCATACTTAGAAAACATTGCAAAAGGTTTTTCACACTTAGAAAATTTTGCAAAAAAATTTTCCCAAAAAAGTTTTTCAAGTCTCTTTATACTTAGAAAATTTTGCAAGAAAATTGAATTAAAAAGTTTTTCAATTCTTTCCATACTTAGAAAATTTTGCAAGAAAATTTTCCCAAAAAAGTTTTTCAAGTCTTTTCATACTTAGAAAGTTTTGCAAGAAAATTTTTAAAAAAGGGTTTCTCAAGTCTTTTAATACTTAGAAAGTTTTGCAAGAAAATTGAATTAAAAAGTTTTTCAATTCTTTCCATACTTAGAAAAATTTTCTTGAAAATACTTCGTGCACCAAAAATACTTCTAAAAACAGATTTTCACTTCGAACCAGTTAAGTACTTTTAAGCACTTTAGTTATTTACTTTACTTTTTGAAAAAGAGATAAAATTTGAAAAAAATTTATCCTTTCCTTTCTCTCCCCCTTTGCCATATATCAAAAAAATGATACTAATTATAGAAAAAAAATTAGAGCAAAAAAATGAAGTTATGTATTAAACCAACTCTAATAAGTTTAAGTATAAACTGGACCAAACCAAATTAAACCATTCTTGTTCGAGTCCTGTCTAACCCAGTTAGCTACTTACTAACTGTTATAAACAGTAGCTTTCGCTAGGGTTAGTTAAGTTAAGTGTTTTGATCAAGTTAGATTTTCTAAGTTTGACACTTAACCTGATTGTTGTTCAATTGGTATTTATTGCCCCAATTACTGCAGATACACTAACTTAAAGCATCTTGAATCAAGGCATAGACCTAAGCATCTCAACCCAGTCTAGGTTATCAATCAAAAGTACCCTAAGGTGTTTGTGAGATGCTGGCTTCTAGATCTATAGGTGCATGCAGTTCTAGGGTTAGGGCCTAAGCTAAGTTCATTTGCGAAAAAGCCCTAGTTTTGAAGGGGATAAGTTTTTGAAATAAAACTAAGTTGGAAAATCATTTTAAATTTCAAAAAATTTGATAAAAGAAATGATTTTACACAAACAGTTAATTAATAGATAAGAAAGTAAAATAATTTTTTGAAAAAAAATATAGAGGAGTCCTATTCTACTAAGCATAACCCTAACTGCCTTCCTAGTGAGCTAAACTTGGACTCAAGTAAGGGTTTGGTAAAGATATCTGCTAAGTTTGACTTTGAGTCCACATGCTTAAGGACTATTTCACCCCTGACTACATGATCACTTACAAAATGATGTTTAACTTCTATATGTTTTGTTCTAGAGTGTTGAATTGATTTTTTGTCAGGTTGATTGAGCTTATGTTATCAATGTAGACTTGGATTTAGGTGTAGTCAAGCTAGAAGTCCTTAAGAGTGTGCATCATCCATAAGAGTTGTGTCACACACTCTCCTAAGGTAACATATTCTGCTTCAGTTGTAGATAGTGCTACGCAGTGTTGCTTTCTACTGCACCAGCTGACTAGACTATGTCCTAAAAGTTTGCAGCTTCCACTTGTACTTTTTCTATCTAATTTGCACCCAACATAGTCAGAGTTAGAATATCCTGACAGTTCAAAGGTGGAAGTCCTAGGATACCAAATCCCTACATTTAGGGTGCCCTTAATGTACCTAGTACTCTTTTTAGGGCAGCTAAGTGGGATTCCTTAGCACAAGTTTGGTACCTAACACACATTCCTACAGAGAATAGGATATCAGGTTTGTTAGCTGTAAGGTAAAGTACACTTCCAATCATACTTCGGTATAGCTTAAGATCTATAGGTTTACCTTCAGGGTCACTATCAATTTTGACATTTGTGGTCATAGGGGTACTTATACTCTTAGAGTTATCCATTTTAAATTTCTTTATTAACTCTTTAGCATACTTGGATTAGTGAACATAATTATCATCTCTAGTTTGTTTAATTTGCAATCCTAAGAAAAGATTGAGCTCACCAACTAAACTCATTTCGAATTCATTTTCCATTATTTTTACAAATTCCTTTAGAAAGTTTGAGTTGGTGGATCTGAAAATTATGTCAAAAACATAGATTTGGGCAAAAAAAATGTCTTTTTCTAAGTTTTTAACAAAAAGGGTGGAGTCAATTTGCCCTTGGTTAAATTCCTTAGAAATAAGGTAAGTTGATAGGCGTTCATACCATGCCCTAGGTGCTTATTTTAACCCATAAAGTGCCTTTTTAAGTTTGAAAACGTAGTCAGGTTTTTCTAGGTCTTCAAACCCTGGGGGTTGTCCTACATAGACTTCTTCTTTGATGAACCCATTTACGAAGGCAGACATAACGTCCATTTGGTATAGCTTGAACCGTCTATGGGCTGCAAATGCTAACAACATTCTTATTGACTCAAGTCTGGCTACTGGGGCATAGGTTTCATCATAGTCTAATCCTTCGACTTGACTGAACCCTTTAGCTACTAGGCGGGCTTTATTTCTAACTATTTCCCCTTGGTCATTTAGTTTATTCCTAAACACCCACTTAGTATCTATAATAGACTTGCCCTCAGGTTTAGGTACTAGTTCCCAGACTTAGTTTCTTTCAAATTGGGCTAACTCCTCTTGCATAGCTATGATCCAATCAGGATCAGGTAGGGCTTCCTCTATAGTCTTAGGTTCAATTTTTGAAATTAGTGTTATCTGGATAAGATTTCTATAGGAAGACCTAGTTCTGACTCCTAAGGTTGGATCACCCACAATTTGATCAGAAGGGTGACTGAGTATAGGTTTCTTGGTTCTTATAGAACTTGGTTCAGCCTCAGGTCCGGCTAGACGGTTCAGTTCAGTGTTCTGTTCAACTACTTGAGTTGGTTCAGTTGACATAGTAGTTGGTTCAAGAGTTAGTTCATTTAGAGGTTCAATTAGTGGTTCAATTGATGATTCATTGTCTTCCTTATCAATATTTGATTGGTTCAAGTTTTGTTTATCAGATTTTGGATTAGTTTCCTCATCAAAGATTAAGTTCATCGTTTCTTCAATTTTGTGAGTTTGTTTATTGTAAAACCTGTAGGCCCTACTAGTTGTCGAATATCCTAAGAAGACCCCTGCGGTTGACTTAGACTGAAATTTACCTAGGTAGTCCTTGGTGTTCAAGATATGGGCTTTGCACCCAAACACCCTTAGGAATGTAGGTTAGGCAGTCTATGATAATATAGTTCATAAGGAGTTTTATTATGTCTTTTGTTATTAGGACCCTATTTTGGATATAGCAAGCCGTACTTATTGCTTCTTCCCAAAATTGGTTAGCTAGGTTAAACTCACTGAGCATGGTCCTAGCGGCTTCCTGAGAGTTCTATTTTTTCTTTCTACTATCCCATTTTGTTGGGGGGGGTCTAGGACAGGAGAATTCATAAATATATCCATTTATTTTACAGAATTCCTCAAACCTTTGATTCTCAAACTCTCCCTGGTGATCACTCCTAAGTCTTTTAATTTTGGTATCATTTTTATTTTCGATTATCTTGCATAAGTCAATAAACAGGTTTAGGGTTTCATCTTTAGTTTTTAGGAACCTCACCCAGGTAAACCTAGAGTAATCATTAATAATAACTAAGCAGTACCGATTCCCGCTTAGTGACTTGGTCCATGTGAATCAAATAGGTCATGGTGAAGGAGCTCAAGTGTGGTTTGGGTTAAATCTGATTGAATTGGCTTGTGGTTAGACTTGGTTTGTTTGCCTTGGTTACATGAGTTACAGATTATGTTTTCAAAGTTCTTAATTTTTGATACCCCTTTAATTAGACCAAGTTGGGTAATTTTAGAAATTAGTCTAACATTTGTGTGACCTAATCTCCTATGCCAAAGGTTGGATTCTTCTAATTGAGTCAGGAGACATTTTGGTACTAAAGGTAGATTGATAGTATAAACATTATTTTTCCTAGTACCCTTAAGCATGATTTCTGAGTCTTGAAGGTTTCTAATTAGGCAGTCAGAGTTGGTAAATGTAACTACATAGCCAGTATCACATAGTTGACTTATACTAAGCAAATTGAACTTGAAATTCTCAACCAAGAGTACCTTTTTAATCACAAAATTAGATTTGAGTTCAATGTTAGCTGACCCAATGACTTTGAGTGTAGCATTGTTGCCAAATGCTACTGAGCCTAGGTTCTTGAACTTGATTTTGGTGAATTTCAATATATCTCCAGTCATGTGTCTGGAGCATCCACTATCCAACATCTATTGTGTTGGGCCAATCGCCATGAGATGATCTGGAGGATCATGAGGTTTTGATGTGTGCCATCAATATGGTTAAGTTAGGGTTTATTGTGAACTAATATGTGTACATGAGTGTGCAGGTGTACAGGTACACATGGACTTGGTTGATGTCTTCAAGTGAAGGATGGCATGGAGGCAAGCTGGAGGCTTGCGTGTGCATCCGAGGGACCGTTGGATAGCAAGGATGATAAGCCGAGGGACACGGACTTCGAGGCGTACGTGAAGGGTAGCATGGAGGCAAGCTAGAGGCTTGCGTGCACATCCGAGGGACGAGGGCCGAAGATGATGAGGGTGTGAAGGCAACAGTCAAGACTGCTGGTGAGAGTCAACCGGGTTGTGAGGATCTGAGTATGAGTGTTTGTACTCAGGAGCTAAGCCGGGAGGGTTCGAGTGCAGAGAGACATGTACTCAGGAGTGAAACCCTAGGCTTAGGTGTGTACCAGTCGACTGGCCCATGAGCAGTCGACTGGTGTCAGCTGGAACAGGCTGGCAGATTCGAACGTTGTACAACAACGGTCGAATCTGAGTGGGACCAGTCGACTGCTCCAGGGGCAGTCGACTGGTAGCGCCTGTTTTAGATTCGAGCCATATTTAAAGGGGCTCGTTTCATGCTTTGTTTTCTTGACGAATCTTGTCTTGGTTAAAGGCAAGATAGTAGTCTTTGTGCTCAGGTCTTCTAAAGGTGTTGTGTTGAGGTTTCTCCACCCACAAGGAGCGACGAGGGCTAGCCAGAGGTTATCCGTGGATTGATCCACCGACGGATTCTTGGATTAGTCACCCGTCTGGGGTGGATACCATGTAAATCTTCAGTGTTAGCATTGGATAGTGTTTATCTTATTGTTTTATTGTATATTCCGCTGCGCAAACTAACCGTGTAGGTAGAAGAGATTCGAAAATCGCTATTGACCCCCCCTCTAGCGGACACGATTGATCTATCAATTGGTATCAGAGCGAAGGACCGCTCTTGATCGGACTAATCGCCGAGGGAGCACACGCTAGAGGAAGAAGAACCATGGAAGATAAGCTAGGGGACGATATCAACTCACCACCACCATACGAGCATGGAGACTTTGATTATTGGAGAGCTAGGATGAAGATGTGGCTCGGCATGGATTAGGAGTGCGTAATGGTGTTAAGGAACCATTTGAGACCCCTAAGTACAAGCATGGAAAGAAGCTCCGACCTAGGTATTGGACCAAGGAGCAACAAGAACAAGCAAGGGTCAATGAGAAGGTAATCAATATTTTGGTTGAGTGATGTAGGGAATTATAAAAATTCGTATGCGTTGTGGAGTAAATTGGAAGAAGTTCATAAGACCCCTACACAAGCTCAACTAGTAGAAAAGCCCGAAGAAATAAGCTCAAGTGTCCAAGAAGACCCAAGAGAAAAAGAATTATCAAGTTAAGTGGAGGAATCGAGTGAGAAAGGATCCATCTCATCCGAAGAGGAAGAAGAAGTATCAACACCAAGGGTTGAGGGGGAGGAGAGACCCTCATCCACACAAGAGCAAGAGAAAGCCTCTATCTCCACCAAAGCAAGGAAAAAGGAACACATTATATGCTTTGGTTGCAACAAAAGGGGGCACTACAAGGATAAGTGTCCACTAGGTAAAATCTAAATTAATGTCAAATTTTTTTAATTCTAACATGGGGTGTAGGAATGAGAAGGCTAAAAAGGAGAAAAGAAAAATTCGATGCTTCACATGCGGGGAGCTAGGGCATTACCATACAAAATGCCCAAGGAAAGGAGAGTTGAAAAAGATGGAGCACCTTAGAAGATGAGAGAAAGAAGAAAGAAAAAGGAGCTCACGTCAAGGGGGAGCTACAAAGGTAAGGGAGGTAATCCTTAACTCAATTTATGCTCTAAATGTGTGTATGAATGATAGAAATACTAATAGTTGCTTGCCTAGATGTAACTTTGGTTTTAAATATCATGATAGAACCAAAAACACTTTTACGTGCCAAAATATTCAAAATTCTATGTTTCATAATAAACCTAGGAATTCTAGGACTAAGGACCAAGGCATAAACCCTAAGAAAGGGAGAAATATGCCTAGAAAAATGGGTAGACCTAGAAATGATCAAGTTAGGTCTAGTGATCCTAAGGTTAGGAAGTTAGAAAAGGAAAATCAAGTTTTAAGAGCAAAACTTGATAAGTTAGAAAGAAACCTAGGTAGAGTCATTCAAGGGTCCAAGGGATTGAATGGGATACCAAAGGACCAAAATCATAGGAATGGTAGGCCGGGTCTAGCATACCACCCTAGGAGGGCAAATGTTAGTAAAATGCCAAATTCAAGGATGCCCTACAACTACGGTAGAGAAAAGTCAAAAATGGCAAAGAAAAGTCATTTAAAGGAAAAGGAATGGAATTGACAAAGAAAAAGGTTTATAGAGTCAAGAGAGTGATAGTGAAAGGTCAAGAAGCACCGGAGGAGCACCGGTGTGGTCTTGCCTTTGTAGATGAGTTACCTAGGGAGGTAACTAGGGCTAGAAGCTCAAGGGAGAGGGAAGCCAAAATGGGATCCATGGTCAATGGATCTCAGGTGGTTTCCTTCTAGGAGACTAGATAGGCTATAGAGTATGCCAAAAGGTTTAAAAGGCTAAGGTTAGCCTTAATCCTAGAGAATTGGCACACTAAAGGGAGAGTTATGGAGAAAAAGATTGAAAATGAGATTATAATTGAGAGAAAATGGTTTTAATGTGAAAATACCATATAAGTTGATACTATTAGTGTATTATGAATAAGTATGGGAGGAAGCATCAAGAAGAGGTCCAAATTAGAACTTCTAGTTAAGTTTAAATGACTCATTTTGGATAGTTTTGAAATTTATACCAATCGTGGGATCTGGAGTGACATTATTTGAAATCACATTTTTCCCAAGTAGAGCTAGGATCCACAAATCTCTCCACGAAATTTCAGATTTTTTGGAGATTTATGGAATTAGTTATGTTTTTCTGAAAATTGGCTGAAAAACTAGGATTCAGGTATCAGTCGACTGGCTCAGAGCCAGTCGACTGGTCCATAACACAGAACCTTCTATGAGTTTTACCAGTCGACTGCCCTGGGGGCAGTCGACTGGTCACGACTAGAAAAAATATTCTGTGGGTTTTACCATTCGACTGCCCTGAGGGCAGTCGACTGGTACGCGGATTCTATAAAAGCAAAAGGCGCGCGGGGGGCAGCCAAAACCTAGGGTTTTGGCGTGCCACCCCGGCGATCCTTCCTCTCCCGAGCTCCTCATTCGTCCTCAGACTCTACCAAGCCCTAAAATCCCTCCCTAAGCCTTCCTCTAACCCCGATCTACTCCTAGGGTTAGTTAAAACTCCTCTCCTCAAGTCAATCTCTCAAAATCAACACCATGAAGAGGTTAGCGAGCCCCAGGAGAGGATAGATTTAGGGAAGAGGTTTGAGGAGAATGAGTTTATCCAAATGAATTGTAGGTATTTAAATAAAGCTTACTTTCAAGAAAAGGCACCTTAAATCATTGAGATGGTCACTCATTTTGGAATAGAACAGCTAGTATATTGTCAACATGATATTAATGTTGACTTATGCAAAGAATTCTATGCCAACTTGACTTGTATTGACTCGGAGAATAATCTGTATGAGTCTAGAGTAGCCGGTGTCACCATTCCCTTTTCAGCCATGGTTTTGGCTAGTTTTTTAGAGTGTCGGGCATCAAATAATGTAAATACTTATTTCCCCAATGTTGTTGAGCCGCTTGAGTTTTCGGATGTGACCATCGATCAGATTCATTTGCATTACTTTAGGAGACCTAGGCATGAGTCTGAGCGCATTTTTGATGTCATGCCTATGAGTCCCTTTAGTCATGTTTTGTACAAGATTGTTGTAGAGTGTCTCCTACCCATCGTCACTAAGGGAAGGGCAAGGATCCGATTGCCTCACCTAGTGATGATGTATGCCCTTGAGAGGAGGTTGGATATAGATGTCTCTCTTCATGTATTTACCTCCATCTGTCATTTTTCCCAAAGTGTAAATGGGAAAATATACATGTCATTTTGCCATGTTTTGACTGAGTTTTTCCAGTTGTGGTTTGGTATCCGCGTCACTAGTGGTGAGATCAGGCACCTGCCCAAGGATTATGACCAGATCGGTACACGTCAGCTATCGTTGGCGGGCATTGAGAGTCGGCAGGGGGCATTTGTCTGGAGGGAGCGTCCAGAGTCGTCCAGCTCAGATGAGGAGCCTGCAGAGATGGTTACACGTGTGGAGTTTACTCAGCTCCGATCAGATGTTCACGGGCTTTCGGAGGACGTTCATGGCATCCGTGAGGAGATCCACGGAGTCCAGCAGACATAGACAATGATCCAGGGGGAGGTTCATGGCCTCACGGTATTCTGTCAGGAATTCCAGAGCCGACAGGATGACATGTACGAGATGCTACGATAGCTGTATCTCGCTTATCAGGCCCCTCCTCCTCCTCCTCCTCCATGCAGTGACGACGACATGATCTGATAGGATGGTGCAGCTTTTAGAGCAGTTCAGTGTTGAGAGTGTTGTTCTTTGATGTATTATTATTATACCTCTTAAACACTTTTTATTCTGGTGGTATATCATTTGGATGGCTGCAGGGCTTTAGCCCCTGCTACTTTCTCATGTTTTATGTATGATACATTTATGTCATGCGTTATTATGTAGTTTTATGTCATGTGTGATTTTGACTTGAATTATTATTTTATGATATGATACATGATTTGAGTATTGAAACTAGTAAATTGTTATTGATGATACAATTTTTTTAAGTTAAAATTTTCATCTATGCTTTCATGATGTACTTTGAAATCTCTTATTGATTGTTTTGTCTAAATTTATTGATTGTATTGAATGAACAAGATTTCTATAGATAAGAGCATGAGAAGGGCTTTTTCATGATTCTCTAGAGTTAAGAGAGAAAGAGGGGGAGCTTTTGTCAAAATGAAAATATCTATATGAAAAGGGGAGGTTTGAGAACCATTCTATTTGTGGAATAATGATGATAAGGGTTGGCAAACACATAGAAGAATGAATGGAATTTAAAATTGATACAAAAATGACAAGTTAAGAGGATTTTTGAGTTTGTACTAAAAGTCAAGCACGGTTGATGTTTTTCATGGAAATATATTTTTCTAGGGTAGGGAATACTCTAACAAATGTGCTTGCAAAATTTTTCATTTTTCTAGAATTTTATACGTGTGTCTGAATTTCGGCTGAAAATTCAGAAACTGCCGTATTAGTCGACTGCCCTGGGGGCAGTCGACTGGTAGTTTGGGCAGAATGAGTTTTGGTGATTTTTGAGGGGGTTTTCAGAAATCTGGTTGATTCTATTTGGCACCAAGGGTAGAGTTGCTTGGGGCAATCTTTTGATGGTGTCAAAGGGGGAGAACGGGTGTTAAGTTAGGTTTGGGTTAAAACTTAACTTTGGTTAGTTTGTGAAACTTTGGAGTTAAGTTGGGATAACTTAACCGGTTGTTGTGAGTTGAGTTAAGTTGTGAGAACTTAATTTGGTATAGGCAATGAGAATTGAAAATTGGGAGAAAGCATAGGTTAAGGGGGAGGTTGCCTCTTATTTGTTATGCTTTGTGTTTTCAATTGCTATTGCTATTGTCATTAATATTGTTGTTATGTTTACCTAACTTAACATATTGCCACACATCAAAAAGGGAGAGATTTTTGGGGCAATCGACCCTGAGATGATCTGGAGGATCATGAGGTTTTGATGTGTGCCGTCAATATGGTTAAGTTAGGGTTTATTGTGAACTAATATGTGTACATGAGTGTGCAGGTGTACAGGTACACATGGACTTGGTTGATGTCTTCAGGTGAAGAATGGTATGGAGGCAAGCTGGAGGCTTGCATGCGCATCCGAGGGACCATTGGATAGTAGGGATGATGAGCCGAGGGACGCGGACTTCGAGGCGTACGTGAACGGTGGCATGGAGGCAAGCTGGAGGCTTGCGTACGCATCCAAGGGACGAGGGACGAAGATGAAGAGAGCGTGAAGGCAACAGTCAAGACTGCTGGTGAAGAGTCAACCAGGTTGTGAGGGTCTGAGTATGAGTGTTTGTACTCAGGGGCTAAGCCGGGAGGGTTTGAGTGCGAAGAGACATGTACTCAGGAGTGAAACCCTAGGCTTAGGTGTGTACCAGTCGACTGGCCCATGGGCAGTCGACTGGTGTCGGCTGGAACAGGCTGGCAGATTCGAACGTTGTACGGCAACGGTCGGGCAGTCGACTGGTAGCGCTTGTTTCATATTCGAGCCCTATTTAAAGGGGCTCGTTTCATGCTTTGTTTTCTTGACGAATCTTGTCTTGGTTAAAGGCAAGATAGTAGTCTTTGTGCTTGGATCTTCTAAAGGTGTTGTGGTGAGGTTTCTCCACCCACAAGGAGCGATGAGGGCTAGCCGGAGGTTATCCGCGGATTGATCCACCGACGGATTCTTTGATTAGACACTCGTCCGGGGTGGATACCAAGTAAATTTTCAGTGTTAGCATTGGTTAGTGTTTGTCTTATTGTTTTATTGTATATTCCGCTGTGCAAACTAACCGTGTAGGTAGAAGAGATTCGAAAATCGCTATTCACCCCCCTCTAGCGGACACGATCGATCTATCACATTGGTCCAAATCTTCATGTTCCTACACATAAAATTTTTATTGATTTGGATCCAATTAGAGTCAAGGATAGCTTTAAAATTGATTTTCACATCCTAGTCTGTCTCACCCAGTCTAGTGATATCAATCACGTTAACCTTATAGGTTTTGTGAGATAGGTTTTAACAAAAATAAGGATTTTAACTTGAAAATCATGGTTTAAAAAAATATTTAATCAGTTTAAGTTTATTTTGAAAAATTGTGTTGAATCTAAGATTAATTGAAATTTGTGTTAGATTCGAATTTAACTAGTAAAGTGAATTTGATTTTTAATAATTGACTTCCAGGTCTTGGCGAGGCACTAGGCCTTCTTTGGCCGTAGCCTTATTGGATCATCAACTCTTTCCTTGACAAAGCCTTTTATTAAAAATTCATCTTCAAGTCACTTCTTGAGAAATTTTGGTCTAACTAGTTTGGGTCTTGGATCGGTAGCTTCGGCTAATTCCACCAGACTAAACAGACCAAGTAGAGTATACTTGACCTTATTAGAAGGGCTTCCCTAACGTACTATCATCTCACCTCCACCCAATACTAGGTTTTTCAAATTTTAATTAAGTCATTTTGTCCTTAGTCTAACCAATCCTAAGTCTAAACATGATGATTTGCAGAAGGAAATAAACAAGTAAGCGACGATCTGGAGGATCATGATATTTTAATGTGTGGACAATATGGTTGAGTTAGGAGTTATGTTGTTTTCATATGTGTACATGAGTCTGCAGGTGTACAGATACACATAGACTTGGTTGATGTCTTCAGGTGAAGGATGGCATGGAGGCAAGCTGGAGGTTTGCGTGCGCATCCGAGGGGTCATTGGATAGCAGAGATGATGAGCCTAGGGACGCGGACTTCGAGGCATACGTGAAGGGCGGCATGGATGCAAGCTGGAGGCTTGTGTGCGCATCCGAGGGACGAGGGCCAAAGATGAAGAGGGCGTGAAGGCAACAGTCAAGACTGCTGGTGAAGAGTCAACTGAGTTATAAGGGTCTGAGTATGAGTGTGTGTACTCAGGGGCTAAGCCGGGAGGGTTTGAGTGCGGAGAGATTTGTGCTCGGGAGTAAAACCCTAGGCTTAGGTGTAGACCAGTCGACTGGCTCAGGGGCAGTCGACTGGTGTTGACTGGAACAGCTGGCAGATTCGAACGTTGTACTATAACGGTCAAATTTGAGTGGGACCAGTCGACTGCCCCAGGGGCAGTCGACTAGTCGTGACTGTTTTCATATTCGAGCCCTATTTAAAGGGGCTCGTTTCCTACTATCTCGTTTGACGAAACTCGCTTAGGTAAAGTGAGTTAGTAGTCTTTTGTGATCAAAGAGCGTTCGAAGTGCTGTGGCGAGGTTTCTCCACCCACATGGAGTGACAGATCTAGCCAGAGGTTATCCGGGGGTTAATCCATCGAAGGATTCTTGGATTAGTCACCCGTCCAGGGTAGATACCAAGTAAATCAGGTTGTTAGCATTGTATTCATATTTATTTTACATATTATTGTTTCCGCTGTGCAACTAATAACGTAGGTGAAGAGATTCAAAATCGAAAAAGTGCTATTCACCCCCCTCTAGCACGCCGAAAATAATCCATCAGTTGGTATCAGAGCTAGGACCGCTCTTGATTGGAATAACCGCCAAGGGAGCGAAGCGAAGCTAGAGGGAATGATGGAAGATAAGCTAGGGGACGATATAAACTCACCACCAACGTATGATCATCAGGATTTTGATTATTAGAGAGATAGGATGAAGATGTGGCTCGGCATGGATTGGGAGTGCGTAATGGTGCTAGAGGAACCATTTGAGACTCCTAAGGACAAGCATGGAAAGAAGCTCAGCCTAGGTATTGGACTAAGTAGCAACAAGAACAAGCAAGGGCCAATGAGAAGGTAATCAATATTTTGATAAATATTTTACGTACTAATATTTTGAGTGATGTAGGGAATTATAAAAATGCATCTGAGTTGTTGGATAAATTGGAAAAGTGTCATGAGAACCCTACACAAACTCAAGAAGTAGAAGAGCTCGAAGAAATAAGCTCAAGTGTCCAAAAAGATCAAAGGGAAGAAGAATTATCAACATTATCAAGTAAAGTGGAGGAATTGAGTGAAAAAGGATCCACCTCATCTGAAGAGGAAGAAGTATCAACATCAAGGGTTAAGGGGGAGGAGAGACCCTCATCTACACAAGAGTAAGAAAAGGCATCAAACTCCACCAAAGTCAAGTCAAAAGAGCATATCACATGCTTCGGTTGCAATAAAAAGGGGCACTATAAGGATAAGTGCCCACTAGGTAAAAAAAAGGTAATTCCTAAGCCAAATCCATTCAATTTAAATCTAATATGGGTTGTAGGAATGAGGAAGCTCAAAACAAAAGAAGGAGAATTCGATGCTTCACATGCGGGGAGCTCAGGAATTATCATACAAAATGTCCAAGAAGTGGAGAGCTCAAGAAGATGGAGCATCTTAGGAAATGGAAAAATGGAGAAAGGAAGAGGAGCACTCATCAAGGGGGAGCCCCAAGGTAAGGAAGGTACCTTCTAACTCTACTTATGCTTCAAATTCCTTCATGAATACTCAAAATGCTTGTATGAATGATAGTTGCTTGCCCATGCGTGTTTTTGGTTTTAAATATCATGATAGGAGTGGAAACACTTTTGTGTGCAAAAACACTAAAAAGTCTATATTCCATGATAAATCTAGAAATTCGAGGGCTAAGGACCAAGGCATAAACCCTAAGGGAGGGGGAAATATGCCTAGACAAATAAGTAGACCTAGAAATGATCAAATCAGGTCTAGTGATCCTAAGGTTAGGAAGTTAGAAAAGGAAAATCAAGTTTTAAGAGCAAAACTTGATAAGTTAGAAAGAAACCTAGGTAGAGGTATTCAAGGGTCCAAGAGATTGAACATGATATCAAAGGACCAAAATCATAGGAACGGTAGGCCAGGTCTAGGATACCACCCTAGGAGGGCTAATGTTGATAAAATGTCATATTCGAGGATGCCCTATACCTATGGTAGAGAAAAAGTCAAAAATGTCAAGGAAAATCCATTTAAAGGAAAAGAGAAGATATTGACCAAGAAAAAGGTCTATAGGGTTAAGAGAGTGGTAGTGGAAGGTCAAGAAGCACCGGAGGAGCACCGGTGTGGTCTTGACTTTGTAGAAGAGTTACCTAGGGAGGTAATTAGGGCTAGGAGCTCAAGGGAGAGATCAGGAAGCCAAAATAGGTTTCATGATCAATGGATCTCAGGTAGTTTCCTTCTAGGAGATTAAAGAGGACTATAGAGTATGCCAAGAGTTTTAAAAGGCTAAGGTTTGTCTTAATCCTAGAGAATTGGCACACTAAAGAGAGAATTATGGAGTAAAAGGTGAAATTGGAACTTTAATTGAGAAAAATTGGTTTTAATGCCTAACTACCATATAAATTGATGCTAAGAATGGATTATGAATGAGTATAGGAAGGAGCATCAAGGTGAGGTTAAAATTAGAACTTTTGGGAAAGGTTTCATGATACAATTTAAAGAAACTTGAAGTTTGTACCAATCTTGGAATTCAGGATAATTTTGGTTGAAATTATATTTTTCCCAAATAGAATTAGGATCCACAAATCCATCCGTGAAATTTCATAATTTTTGAAAATTTGTGGAATTAGTTAGACATTTCTAAAGTTTGGATTGGAAATCTGAAATTCAGAATATCAGACACCAGTCGACTGGTCGGAGGCCAGTCGACTGGGAAAACCCACAGTATGTAATTACACTCTGGACCAGTCGACTGCCTCAGGGGCAGTCGACTGGTAAAACCCACAAAATGTAATTACACTCTGGCTTAGTCGACTGCCCCAGGGGCAGTCGACTTGTACACGGGTTTTATAAAAGAAAAGGGCACGCCGGGGGAAGCCAAACTCTAGGGTTTTGGCGATTTCCCGGCGATCATCTCCTCTCCTAAGCTCCTCCTTCGTCCTTAAGCCCTTCCAAGCCCTAAAATCAGTCTCTAAGTCCTCCTCTAACCTTGATCTACCTCTAGGGTTGGTGGAAAACCCCTCTTCTCGAGTCATTTTCTCAAAACCAACAACATGAAAAGATTAGCAAAGAGGTATAATGGTTTAAGGTTTATTTCTTCATTTAAACTTTGTATTGATACTAATATGATGGTTTGTGTATGTTTTCTTTGGTATTTTCTCTTTTGGGGAGGCTATCTTGGTATGCATGCATGTGTTTGGTATATTAGGGTTGTGTCTAAGAGATCTAGGGGTGAAGGTTCATCCCGTCCAGGTCCACAAGCTCCAGAAGAGGCAATATTTAGGAGCTTAGAGTGTAAAAAGAGGTTTGAAGAGAATGGGTTTGTTCCATTGCATTGTAGGTACCTAAACAAAGCATATTTCCAAGAGAATGCACCACAAATTATTGAGATGGTGACTCACTTTGGCATAGAACAATTGGTATACTGTTAACATGATATTAACATTGATCTATGCAAGGAATTCTATGCAAATTTGACTTGTATTGATTCAGAAAATGATATTTATGAATCAAGAGTGGCTGGCATTACCATTCCCTTCACAGCCATGATTTTAGCCAATTTCTTAGAGTGTTGGGCGTTAAACAATGTCAATACCTATTTTCCCAATGTTATTGAGCCGCTTGAGTTTCCAGACGTCACCATCGATCAGATTCATCTGCAATATTTTAGAAGACATAGGCATGAATCTGAGCGTACCTTTGATGCAAAGCCCATGAGTCCATTTAGCCATGTTCTATACAAGATTGTTGTAGAATATATCTTACCCATTGTTACTAAGGAAGGGCAAGGATTCGATTGCCTCACTTAGTAATGATGTATGCTCTTGAGTGACGGTTGGACATAGATGTGTCGTTGCATGTGTTTGCCTCAATTTGTCATTTTTCCCAGAGTGTTAATGGGAAAATCTATATGCCTTTCTGCCATATGTTGACTGAGTTTTTCCAGTTACGATTCGGTATTCGTGTCACCAGTGGTCAGGTCAGGCACCTGTCGAAGGACTATGACCAGATTGGCACACGCCAACTGTCCTTGGCAGGTATTGAGTGTAGACAGGGGCATTTGTTTGGAGGGAGCGCCTGGGGCCGTTGACGCAGATGAGGAGCCTGGCGAGCTGGTCACACGTGCATAGTTCACCCAGCTTCGATCCGATGTCCACAGGCTTCAGGAGGAGCTCACATCATTTGTGAGGATATACACGGACTTCGGCAGACGGAGCAGCGGCTTGAGACAAAAGTTGATAGGATTACCAGCCGCCAGGATGATATATACAAGATGATGCAGCAGTGGCATCTCGCTTTTTAGGGTCCTCCTGCTCCTCCTCCTCCTCCTCAAGGCGATGACGATCACATGTTCTTCTGACCAGTGGATGCAGCGTTTGAGAGTGATTCTAGTGTTGAGAGTACTATCATTGGTTGATGTATTATACCTCTCAAACACTTTCTATTCTGATGTTTGTATTTATTTGGATGACTTCAGGGCTTTGGCTCTAGATATTTTTTTAGGTCATATGTCATGGCTATGTCTATGTGTATTGCATGAAACATCTATGTATTACTCCATTTTGTAGATTTATGGCATGTGACCTGTTTCATTAGTTTTCTATTGGGTTATTGAAATTTTATCATGACTAGATGCTGTTTTGAAAATTGCTTGAAAATCTCTAAGTGCTAATGGATGGTTCTTTTATGATCGTTATATATGTGTTCATGATATGTTTGAAATTTTATATTGTTATATGGTTTGATTGGAAATCAAATAATGGTGTTATATATAAAAGGGATGATCATTTAGACTCAAAAGAAAAAGAGGGGGAGCTCTTGTCAAAATGGATACATTTATATGAAAAAGGGAGTTTGGGAATCATTTTAAATGACAAATGGAGTTGCTAGAGAATGGCAAATATAGGATACCATGATTAGAACTCTATGTTGATACAAAGTTGACTTTATTTGAGAAGTTTTGAGTTTGTACCAAAAGTCAAGCATGGTTGATGTTTTTCATGAACCAAATTTTTCTAAGGTAGGGAATACCTTAACAATCGTGTTTGCAAAGTTTCACATTTTTTTGATTTTTTGGAATTTATTATGCGTTTCTGAATTTCGGCTGGAAATTCTAAAAGTGCCGTACGACTGGTAGTGTGGGCAGAATGGGAGTTTGTAATTTCTGAGGTTTTTTTTTAGAAATCTGGTTAGGTTCTTTTTGGCACCGAGGGTAGGGTTGCTTGGGGCAATCTTTTGATGGTGTCAAAGGGGGAGAATTTGGGTGTTAAGTTAGGTTTGGGTTGAGACTTAACTTTGATATTGTGAAGTTCAATTTTGGGAAAACTTAACTGTGGGATTAGCAATAAAAATTGAAATTTGGGAGAAAGCATAGGTTAAGGGGGAGGTTGCTTCCTGTGTATTATGCTTTAATTTTTCAATTGCTTTTGCTATTATCATTGCTATATATGTTTACCTAACTTAACATATTGTCACACATCAAAAAGGGGAAAATTGTTGGGGCAATCGGCCCTAAGATGATCTGGACGATCATGATATTTTGATGTGTGGGCAATATGGTTAAGTTAGGAGTTGTGTTGTTCTCATATGTGTACATGAGTATGCAGATGTACAGGTACACATGGACTTGGTTGATGTCTTAGGTGAAGGATGGCATGGAGGCAAGCTGGAGGTTTGCGTGCGCATCCGTGGAGCCGTTGGATAGCAGAGATGATGAGCCGAGGGATGCGGACTTCGAGGCGTACGTGAAGGGTGGCATGGAGGCAAGCTGGAGGCTTGCGTGAGCATCCGAGGGACGAGGGCCAAAGATGAAGAGGGCGTGAAGGCAATTGTCAAGACTGCTGGTGAAGAGTCAACTCAGTTGTAAGGGTCTGAGTATGAGTGTGTGTACTCAGGGGCTAATCCGGGAGGGTTTGAGTGCGGAGAGATTTATGCTCGGGAGTAAAACCCTAAGCTTAGGTGTAGACCAGTCGACTGGCTTAGGGGCAGTCGACTGGTGTTGACTGGAACAGCTGGTAGATTCGAACGTTGTACTATAACGGTCGAATTTGAGTAGGACCAGTCGACTGCCCCAGGGGCAGTCGGCTGGTAGTGGCTGTTTTCATATTCGAGCCCTATTTAAAGGGGCTCGTTTCCTACTATCTCGTTTGACGAAACTCGCTTGGGTAAAGTGAGTTAGTAGTCTTTTGTGATAAATGAGCGTCTGAAGTGCTGTGGCGAGGTTTCTCCACCCACAAGGAGCGATAGATCTAGCCGGAGGTTATCCGGGGGTTGATCCACCGAAGGATTCTTGGATTAGTCACCCGTTCGGGGTGTATACCAAGTGAATCAGGTTGTTAGCATTGTATTCATATTTATTTTACATATTATTGTTTCCGCTGTGCAACTAACAACGTAGGTGAAGAATTCAAAATCGAAAAAGTGCTATTCACCCCCCTCTAGCACGCCGAAAACGATCCATCAACACTTACAGAGCACAATGAACACACAAACAGAAACACTTCACCGAGCTCACTCAGCACAACTCTCACGCAAGAGCTCCCCGCTCTTCGTGTCTGCTTGCTGATGGACTCGCCAAGCTCTCCTCTACTTCAAGGTGCTCAAGTTGTAGAAACTTCAAAGGATGCTCAAGAGTATGCTTCAAGGTGCAGAATCAATGAAAGTTGTCGCAATATAGACGATGCTCCAAGTTCTTGCTGAGGCTTCTTCGCTACCCGCTCATAAGCCTCTGCCCAAGACCCAGGTCACAGACGCTCCTCTGCAGCTCCCAGCTGCTCACCTGCAACTGCCCCAGCTACACTGACCCCTCCTGGGCTCCCTGAATCCTCTCCAGTCGAACCCCAGGTCAGCTCCTAGCCATTGCATCTCGCGCCAGAAGATGTCGTATCCTGTGAAAGGAAAACTGCCAAACCTAATGTAGCAAAAGAGCCCAGTTGACCCTCCTTGAGTAATCCTGAGTTACCTGCACACTTAGCAGTTGTTTAGTACAGCAAATCAACAGAGGATCAATTATTAGAAGATATCAGTAGTGATCAGAAGAAAATCAGATCGCAATCAGAACTCTGACAGCGTTTTTGAATTAAAGCTGTCAGCTACTGATCGGTCCTCAGACCGATCAGAGAGGACCCTGATCGGTCACCAGACCGATTAGGGTAAGCCCTGACCGATCAGGTTCCTGCCTGATCGGTCCACAGTGAGAAACCAAAAATCGTGGACTCCTTGAGATCGGTCACCCTGACCGATCAAAGCTCGTGGATCGGTCACCGGACCGATCCAACACTCGCTGGAGAAATTCCAGCTCTCGCAGGTCAAAGCCTCTGATCGATCACCCGACCGATCAGGTTCTGCCCTGATAGGTCTGGTGACCGATCAGGTCACTCCCTGACCGATCAGGAGCCATCTTGATTGGTCAAGGTGAGAAACCTCGCGACAATTTGATCGGTCATGAGGACCGATCAAGGTTCCCTGATCGTTCACCGGAACGATCTGAAGCAACACAGAAGCCAAACCAAAAGCTTCTGTTCTCTCCCTGATCAGTCACCAGACCGATCAAACTCCCCTGGATCGGTCACCAGACCGATCCATAACAGGGAGTTCATGCCAACTCCCTGATCGGTCACCAGACCGATCCAGCCTCGACCGAATCAACCTTAAGTCAAGAGAACAGGCTCCCTAGCCTTCTCTGACTCGTGCTAAGTCCCCCAGACCAAGTCTCCGTGCCCAACTTCACTCACCGGGACTTCATTGAACCTAGCTTCACTCACTAGGACCTGGCTTCACTCACCAGGACCCAGCTTCACTCACCGGGATTTCATTCACCTGACTTCACTCACCAGGACTTCCAATCACCTGGCTTCACTCACCAGGACCCGGCTTCACTCACCGGGGTTTCCGTAACCTGGCTTCACTCACCGGGACCTGGCTTCACTCACCAGGGTTTCCATCACCTGGCTTCACTCATCGGGACCTGGCTTCACTCACCAGGGTTTCCAATCACCTGACTTCACTCACCAGGACCCGACATCACTCACCGAGGTTTCCGTAACCCGACTTCACTCACCGGGAGTCGTGCCCAGTTCCCGACCAGGACTTAAAACAGACTCATCTCATTAACCTAAATTAAAATCGGTGTCAACACCAAAATAACAATCAGGGTCAGACTGCATCAACAGGAAAGTCAGCAAAGGAGACCATTAGTGGACTCACGATTGAGTGCTTAGGCCTTGGACATACTAACCCTGGGGGTTGAGAACCAAGTAAAACCTGTGTGTCTACCTTGTGTCTTTCTTTAGTTTATTATATTTTCCACTGCGTGCTAACCTGAAAGAAAGACGATTAACGGGAGTTTTCCGACGTATTTTCGAAGAATTTTTCAAGTCAATATTCACCCCCCTCTATCGACCGGCATCGATCCTACAAATGCATCATTGCTACCCAAGTGACGAGAAAATCGAAATCCGACTTAACCTCTGTGACTATGACAATATATGACCTGGTCCTTTCATCCTTGATATCTAGATTGATCAATGAGGCATAGATTGTGTCATCCTCGATCAATATTTGTGTTTCTTGATCCCCGAGTAGACTCACTCAAACAAATGAGCTCAATATCTCATATTGACTCATTTGAGCATGGTCATGCATTTTAGTAGTCCTACTCCATCAAGGGGCCCACAGATATCACTCCCATCATATGGGAGGGAAAGATTGTTGGGATCGATGGCTCGGCTAGAGGGGGTGAATAGCTCGGTCACCCCAAGTCACAACTCTCCCTACAATGCTAGCACTCACGGAAACAATAATAATAAAATCAAACAATCGCTAACACGTTACCTTTACGTGGTTCAGAGATAAAGCTCCTACTCCATGGCTGTCCGTAAGGTGGACGATCCCGATCCGTCGGTGGATGACTCCCCGGAAGACCTCCGGCTAGCTCGTGTGGCTCCTTGTGGTTGGAGAAACCTTGCCACAACCCGAACAACACTCCTGAGCTCTTAGACTACTAATTGGCCTTTAACTAAAGTCAATTTCGTCAAGAACTCTCAACCAAAACCGAGCTCTCTTAAATAGAGCTCAAGGCTGAAAGAGGCGTTACCAGTCGACTACCCCTTGGGCAGTCGACTGATCCCTCAGCCAACGACTAGTTTTCCAAACCAACCAGTTGACTGCCCCATGGCCAGTCGACTGATCTTTCTGTGGACTTTATCATTCGACTGGTCTACCCTTAAACCTAAGGTCTCCCTTCCCGAGTACATTTCTCTCAGCACTCGAACCCTAGGATTTCCCAAGTACACTTCCCTCAGCACTCGAACCCTCACGACCTAGGTGACTCTTCATCCAGCAGCCTCGATCTGTTGCCTTCAAGGCCTCTTTGACTTTGGCTCTCCTCCCTCGGACGCATGCAAGCTCACGGCTTGTCTCCCCATGCCATCCTTCGTGTATGCCTCGAAGTCCGCTTTCCTCGGCTCATCGTGAAGGATCGTTTATGGTGTGCTAGAGGGGGGTGAATAGCACTTCTTCGGATCGTTTCGATCTCTACAGAGTTGTTAGCGCAGCGGAAACAACAATATGCAAAGTAAATAAGAAATAACAATGCTAACAATACCAGATTTACTTGGTATCCACCCCGGTCGGGTGACTAATCCAAGAATCCTTTGGTGGATCAACCTCCGGATAACCTCCGGCTAGATCTATCGCTCCTCGTGGGTGGAGAAACCTCGCCACAACACTTGGATGCCCTCTGATCATAATAGACTACTAACTCACTTTACCCAAGCGAGTTTCGTCAAGAAAAATAGTAGGAAACGAACCCCTTCAAATAGGGCTCGAATCTGAGAACAGCCGCTATCAGTCGACTGCCTTGGGTAGTCGACTGGTCCCACTCAAATCCGACCGTTACAGCACAACGTTCGAATCTGCCAGCTGTTCCAGTCAACACCAGTCGACTGCCCCTGGGCCAGTCGACTGGGACACACCTAAGCCTAGGGTTTCACTCCCGAGTACAAGTCTCTCTCGCACTCAAACCCTCCCGGCTTAGCCCCTGAGTACAAGCACTCATACTCAGCCTCTCTCAACCTAGTTGACTCTTCATCAGCAGTCTTGACTGTTGCCTTTACGCCCTCTTCATCTTTGGCCCTCGTCCCTCGGATGCGCATGCAAGCCTCCAGCTTGCCTCCATGCCACCCTTCACGTACTCCTCGAAGTCCGCGTCCCTCGGCTCATCATCTTTGCTATCAACGTCCCTCGGATGCGCACGTAAGCCTCCAGCTTACCTCCATGTCATCCTTCACCTGAAGACATCAACCAAGTCCATGAGTACCTGTACACCTGCACACTCATGTACACATGTGAGAACAACACAAATCCTAACTTAACCATATTGCCCACTCATCAAAATATCATGATCCTCCAGATCATCTAAGGTCCGATTGCCCCAACAATCTCCCCCTTTTTAATGTGTGGCAATATGTTAAGTTAGGTAAACATATAGCAATAACAATAGCAAGAGCAATTGAAATTCAAGCATAGCACACAAGAGACAATCTCCCCCTTAACCTATGCTTTCTCCCAAATTTCAACCCTTATTGCTAATCCCAAGTTAAGTTTACCCAACTTAACTCTAAAGCACAACCAAGCCTAGTTTAAGTTTCAACCCAAACCTAACTTAACACTCAAGTTCTCCCCCTTTGACACCATCAAATGATTGCCCCAGGCAACCCAACCCTTGGTGCCAAATGGAACTTAACCATATTTCTGAAAACCCCTTCAGAAATCACCAAAAACTCATTCTGCCCACATTACCAGTCGACTGCCCCCATGGCAGTCGACTGATACGACAGATTTCAGAATTTCAGCCGAAATTCAGAAACTAATAAAAAATTTTAGAAAATCTGGAAAAATGTGAAACTTTGCAAGCACAGTTGTTAAAGGTATTCCATACCTTAGAAAAATTTGGTTCATGAAAAACATCAACCGTGCTTGACTTTTGGTACAAACTCTAAGGTTCTTAAATTATGTAATCTTTGTATCAAGGGTGACCTCTACTCATGATATCCTATACTTTGCACTTTTTATCAACTCCCATTGACATTTAAAATGGTTCCAAACTCCCCCTTTTTCATATAGACAAGAGCCCCTTTTCTTTTCCTTTTACATCTAGATGACCATCCCTTTTACACATATCACCCTTATTGACTTCCAATCAGACCATGTTTGATAACAAAATACCATGCAAATTTCACATCATATTATGAACATATGTAGAATGATCACAAAATCACCATTCATTAATACTTCAACATATCCAAGCAATATTCAAAATGACATCTAGTCATGATAATACTTCCATAGAAACACAGGAAGATAAGTCATATGTCGTAAAAGCAACAAAATGAAGTAATACAAAGAACCTAACATAGTACCTAGGGCCAAGGCCCTGACATCATTCATATAAATACAATCATCCGAATATGAAGCGTTTGAGAGGTATAATGAAACATCAAGAAAAATACTCTCAACACTAAAACCCAACAACTACACCATCCGATCAGAAGTACATGTGGTCATCACCATCTGAGGAGGAGGAGCAGGAGCAGGAGGACCCTGATATGCTAAATCCCTTCGCTGCATCATCGCATACATGTCCTCCTGCCTGGCCATAAAACCCTGGCAGAAATCTGTGAGGCCCTGTACCTCCCTCTGAGTCGCCGCCTGACCCTGCTGGAGGCTCTGAATATCCCCCTAGATGGTGTGGACATCCGCACGGAGCCCATGAACATCCTCACGGTACTGAGTAAACTCTGCACGGGTGACCAGCTCTGTAGGCTCCTCATCTGCACCAGCGACCTCTGGGCGCTCCCTCCAAGCAAATCCCCCCTGTCTAAACTCAATCCCTGCCAAGGATAATTGGCGGGTGCCAATTTGATCATACTCCTTGGACAGGTGTTTGACCTGACCACCGGTGCCACGAATGCCAAATCGTAGCTGGAAGAACTCAGTCAACACGTGGCAAAAGGGCATATAAATTTTCCCATTCACACTCTGGGAAAAGTGACAGATGGAGGCAAAAACATGCAACGACACATCTATGTCCAATCGTCTCTCAAGAGCATACATCATCACTAAGTGAGGCAGTCGAATCCTTGCTCTCCCCTTAGTGACAATGGGTAGGATGCACTCTACCACAATCTTATACAGAACATGGCTAAATGGACGCATGGGCTTAGCATCAAAGGTACGCTCAGATTCATGCCTATGTCGTCTAAAGTAGTGTAGATGAATCTGATCAATGGTAATGTTTTCAAACTCAAGTGGCTCAATGACATTGGGAAAATAGGTGTTGACATTGTTAGACGCCCGACACTCTAAGAAACTGGCTAAAAATATTGGCGTGAAAGGAATGGTAACGCCGGCTACTCTTGACTCATAAATATTATTGTCTGAATCAATACATGTCAAATTTGCATAGAACTCCTTGCATAGATCAATGTTGATGTCATGTTGGCAATAAACCAATTGTTCTATGCCGAAGTGAGTCACCATTTCAATAATTTGTGGCGCTTTATCCTCAAAATAGGCTTTGTTAAGATACCGACACGGTAACACAACAAACTCATTCTCCTCGAATCTCTTCTTGCACTCCCGGCTCCTAAATAATGACTCCTCTGGAGCTTGGGGACCTGGTCGGGATGAACCCTCACCCCTAGACCTCTTAGACACAACCCTAATATCCCAAACACATGCGTGCATACCAAGAAACCCTCCCCCCCCAAAAGAGAAAATATCAAAGAAAACATACACAAAACATCATATTAGTATCAATGCAAAGTCTAAATGGAGAAATGAATCTTAAATCATCATACCTCTTGATTGCTTTCTTCATGATTTTCGGTTTTGAGAGAATGGCTTGAGAAAGGAGGTTTTCAACAAACCCTAGAGATAGATCGGAGTTAGGGGAGGCCTTAGGGACAAATTTTAGAGCTTGAAAGGGGCGAAGATCGAAGAAGGAGCTCAAGAGAGGTGATGATTGCCGGGAAATCGCCAAAACCCTAGAGTTTGGCTTTCTCCCGGCGCGCCCTTTCCTTTTATAAAACCCGCGCACCAGTCGACTGCCCCTGGAGCAGTCGACTGGGCCATCACGTAATTACATTCTATGGGTTTTGCCAGTCGACTAGTGTCTGATGTTCTGATTTTCAGTTTTTCAGTCCGAATTTCAGAAATGCCTAACTAATTTCATAAATTCCCAAAAATTCTGAAATCTTGTGGGGATATTTGTGGATCCTATATTTACTTGGGAAAAATATAATTTTAGTCAAAGTCATCCCAAATCCCAAGTTTGGTACAAACTCCGAGTTTTTCTAAAAAATATCATAAAACTCCTCCCAAAAGTTCTAGTTTGGACCTCACCTTGATGCTACTTCCCATAATCATCCATAGTCCATTCATAGCATCAAGTTATACGGTATTTAGGCATTAAAATTGATTTGTCTCAATTAAAATCCTAATTTCACCTTTTTCTTTATAATCCTCCCTTAAGTGTGCCAACTTTCTAGGATTAAGACTACCCTTAGCCTTTTAAACCTCTTGGCACACCCTATAGTCCTTTTCAATCCTCTAGAAGGAAACCACCTGAGATCCATTGACCATGGATCCCACTTTGACTTCCAGAGCTCTCCCTTGAGCTCCTAGGCCTAATTACCTCCCTTGGTAACTTTTCTACAAAGGCAAGACCACACCGGTGCTCCTCCGGTGCTTCTTGACTTTCCACCATTACTCTCTTAATCCAATAGACCTTTTCTTTGGTCAATTTATTTTCTTTCCCTTTAAATGGCTTTTCCTTGCCATTTTTGACTTTTTCTCTACCATAGTTATAGGGCATCCTTGAATACGATACTTTATCAACATTGGCCCTCCTAGAATGGTATCCTAAACCCGGCCTACCATTCTTATACTTTTGGTCCTTTGAGATCATGTTCACATCCTTGGCCCCTTGAATTACTCTACAAGTTTTCTTTCCAACTCATCAAGTTTTGCTCTTAAAACTTGGTTTTCCTTCTCTAACTTCCTAACCTTAGGATCACTAGACCTAATTTGATCATTTCTAGGTCTACCTATTTTGCTAAGCATATTTCCCCCTTTCTTAAGGTTTATATCTTGGTCCTTATTTCTAGAGTTTCTCGATTTATCATGAACCATAGAATTCTTGGTGTTTTGGCATACAAAATTGTTTCTATCATGATATTTAAAACCAAAAACACGCATAGGCAAGCAAGTGTTATCAATTCTATCATTCATACACACATTTCGAGCATTCATGAAAGATCTTGAAGCATGAGTGGAGTTAGAGGGTACCTTCCTTACCCTTGGTGCTCCCCCTTGATGAGTGCTCCTCTTTCTTTCTTCTTTTTCCCATTTCCTAAGGTGCTCCATCTTCTTGAGCTCTTTACTTCTTGGAGATTTTGTGTGATAATGCCCAAGCTCCCCGCATGTGAAGCACCGAATATTCTTTCTTTTGTTTTGAACTTCCTCATTCCTACAACTCATATTAGATATAACTTGAAAAGATTTGGGCTTAGGAATTACCTCCTTTTTACCTAGGGGGCACTTATCCTTGTAGTGCCCATTTTTATTGCAACCAAAGCATATGATGTGTTCCTTTCTCTTGGCTTTGGTGGAGGTGGAGGCTAGGTTGACTTCTTCAACCTTGGATGATGTAGATGCTTCCTCTTGATCTGGCATGGTTGACGGTCTCTCCTCCCCCTCAATCCTTGAGGTGGAGACCTCTTTCTCTTCCTCTCTTGAGGAGGTTGATGATCTTTCACTTAACTCCTCACTTGATGGCATAGACAGTTCTTCATTTTGGTCCTCTTGGACCCTTGAACTTATTTCATCATGCTCTTCCACTCATAGAGTTGATGTAGAGTTCTTATGAATTTCTTCTAACTTATTCCACAATTCGCATGCATTTGAATATTTCCCTACATTAGTCAAAACGTGGTTAGGCAACATATTAATCAAAATATTTATTACCTTCTCATTGGCCCTAGCTTGTTCTTGTTGTTCACTTGTCCAATATCTAGGGCGAAGCTTTTTGCTGTGCTTGTCCTTGGGGATGTCGAATGGGTCTTCAATGGTCATTCTACACTCCCAATCCATCCCGAGCCACATCTTCATTCTATCCCTCCAATAGTCAAAATTTTCATACTCACATGATGGTGGTGAGTTGATATCGTCACCCAATTTGTCTTCCATGGCCCTTATCCTCTAGCAAGTGCTCCCTCGGCGGTTAGTCCGATCAAGAGCGGTCCTCGCTCTGATACCAACTGAAGGATCATTTATGGTGTGCTAGAGGGGGGTGAATAGTACTTCTTCGGATCGTTTCGATCTCTACAGAGTTGTTAGCGCAGCGGAAACAACAATATGCAAAGTAAATAAGAAATAACAATGCTAACAATACCAGATTGGGTGACTAATCCAAGAATCCTTCGGTGGATCAACCCCTGGATAACCTCCGGCTAGATCTGTCGCTCCTTGTGGGTGGAGAAACCTCGCCACAACACTTGGAAGCCCTCTGATCACAATAGACTACTAACTCACTTTACCCAAGCAAGTTTCGTCAAGAAAGATAGTAGGAAACGAGCCCCTTCAAATAGGGCTCGAATCTAAGAACAGCTGCTACCAGTCGACTGTCCCTTGGGCAGTCGACTGATCCCACTCAAATCCGACCGTTACAGCACAACGTTCGAATCTGCCAGCTGTTCCAGTCAACACCAATCGACTGCCCCAGGGCCAGTCGACTGGGACACACCTAAGCCTAGGGTTTCACTCCCGAGTACAAGTCTCTCTCGCACTCAAACCCTCCCGGCTTAGGCCCTGAGTACAAGCACTCATACTCAGTCTCTCTCAACCTAGTTGACTCTTCACCAGCAGTCTTGACTGTTGCCTTTACGCCCTCTTCATCTTTGGCCCTCGTCCCTCGGATGCGCACGCAAGCCTCCAGCTTGCCTCCATGCCACCCTTCACGTACGCCTCGAAGTCTGCGTCCCTCAGCTCATCATCTCTGCTATCAACGGTCCCTCGGATGCGCACGTAAGCCTCCAGCTTACCTCCATGCCATCCTTCACTTGATGACATCAACCAAGTCCATGCGTACCTGTACACCTGCACACTCATGTACACATGTGAGAACAACACAAATCCTAACTTAACCATATTGCCCACTCATCAAAATATCATGATCCTCCAGATCATCTTAGGGCCAATTGCCCCAACACATCGTCCCTGCTATATCCATGGTCCCTCGAATGCGCACACAAGCCCACGACTTGTCTCCATGCCATCCTTCACTGTACCTGAAGCCGTCCAGCTAAGTCCATGTGTATCCTGCAAACCTGCACACTTAAATATGTTGGTGCTAGAAGCACCATATCAAACCTTGTTTTGATATTGGCAAAGGATTCAAAGTTAAGTAATATTTGTGATCTAATAAAGTTACTCAAGTGTGCAGGAAAGTCCTAGGTACACTAGGCAAGAAGTCCTGGTCGAGGACTGGGCAAGAAGTCCTAGAAAAGGGCTGTGCACCGAAGACCTGACCGGAAGTTGGGCAAGAAGTCCTTGTCGCGGACTGGGCACGAAGACCTAATCGGAGGATTGGGCAAAAGTCCAACCGGAGGAGCCGGTTGGCAAAAAGGTAAATTCTCCCGAGACGAGTAGGTGAGGACGCGTTCCCCGTAGGAGGGAACATTAGGCGTCAGTTTGACCTAGGGTTTCATTTGGGAGACCCAAAGTCAGAACCAAGACAGCTGAGGCTGTAAATAATGTCTAACATACTTGCTTCTTGTGTTTTGGAACTAACCTTGGTTGCAGGTAATGAAGGAACGGTATTTTTGTAGCTCAAGCGCCTCAATGGAGTGAGGCGCCTCACTGGGCTAGGCGCCCGGATGGATACGGGCGCCCCAGTGCAATGCAAAAACAAAACCATCGAAGCAAACTGTCATGAAGCCTCTGGACCAAGTCAGCTCAGGCGCCTCATTGAAGGGGATAAGCACTGACCAAGCCTGCGGATTGGTGTTCTCGTAGGAGAGGCCACATGTTAGGCTCCCCCATTAATACAGGCGCCCCTATGGCTGCTATACATAGGGGTTCACCCCCATGGTTTCAAACAATCTCGCTTCCATCACTCTCAACACTTTCGTTCAAGCGCTTCGCTCCGACAAGCTCCGACCTCGCGATTCCAGCGCCCGACGATGACCCACTGCTCCGATCTTCCTTCCATCTCGGGCGTCGGTAACATTTAATTTACGAAAAGTGTTGTACTTTGAATTTCAGTTCTATATCTGTACTCGAACTTGTAAAAGATTTTTACGAATATAGAATTGCCCAACGTAAACGATCAAGGACCGTGGGCCTTGGAGTGGGAGCCGACCGCGACTCCGAACCAAGTAAAAAGAAACATGTGTTAGTGATTGTTTTCTTGTTTTTCGCTGCATAATCGCTCTACTTTCCGAAAAATTTTAAGATCGATATTCACCCCCCTCTATCGATTTTCTCCGATCCAACAAAATACACATATCAAAACACAAGGGTGAATCTAACTTAAACCCTTTGCCCAAACATCAAAACACATGGTCACTCCGGACCATAGATTGTCCCAACAATCTCCCCCTTTTTGATATTTGACAATACGTTTAAGTTAGGGAAAACAAATAGCAAATATAATGCTAATAACCATTTGGACTTACATTGCCAAGGCTTCACCTTGGACTTACACCGCCAATGTATATTCAATTCAAACATGGATCCTATCACAAGGCATCCCCACACCTAAACCCCCCCCCCCACACAAAGTTTAGGACTTTTACTAAAACGGGCTTTTTAAAACCTCTCCAAGGATCCCCCATATTGGACTTACAAATGCTTTTTAAGAACCTCTCCAAGGTTCCCCTTTCGCCACCAACTGAGCAATAATGCTCCCCTTTTACCTAAGCTCCCCCTTGAGCTTGGATTTCTTGCAAAGGCATGTTTGGTTTCCCACTTAAACCCAACACTTCTCCCCCTTTGCCACATATCAAAAAGACTCTAACAATCTCCCTCTTATTGGATTCTTTACCCTCTAATGATCATAAACACAGTGTACTAACCGCCCATAAGATTACCCACTTGTTTTCCATCATTTGAAAACTTTTTGATTGCTGGAAACTCAATTCCAGCCTTTACCAGTCGACTGCCCCTGGACCAGTCGACTGCCCCCTGGACCAGTCGACTGGCACCCTGAAAATCCCAATTTCAACATTTCTGACCCAAATTCAGAAATGCATCAGAAATTCCACAAATCTCCAAAAATTCCCAAATTTTGTGGAGAGGTTTATGGTACCCATATCTACTTGGGAAAAATACATCTAACCATGTATCTATCACCAATCCGAAGATTAGCATAAAATCCAAAACTAGCTAAATGGTTCAATTGAACCTTGACCTAAAGTCCTAGTTTTGACCTCCTCTTGATGTCCTTTCCCATACCAAACCACAATGCATCCCTAGCATTGAATTATATGTCATTTATATATCAAAAACTAATTTTCATGCTATATGTGTTAGTGATATGAGAGAAGTGTCCTAAGGCAATCGCCTTATAATTGTAAACATTTATTTTAATAAATGATAATTCACTATTTGAGTATACATGTTTGTGTATTTGATTGGGATCTTAAACTCATCTACTGAATGTCCGCAATATAATTCACAGCATAAGAGAATTTGTGATGGGATCACAACTAGTGATTATCTCTAAATGTGCAATTGTGAAGTATTGAAAATATCCCTAGTCGATGAATTGATAAAAACGGACATTATCAATTCTGTTGAGACTAGCATGGGTTATTCTGTAATCAGCTGATTCTCACTGGCTGGTGACATTGGGATGTCCGGAGATAAACATGGATGCTAGTTAAGGGAACTAGTTCATTGGAGTGACTAGCTGTAAAACTTCATATGGTAATCTATATAGATATGTCAATGAAGTTCTTACTGCAGCTTAAGTGTGATGTTCCTTTGACTTGCGGTGTTCAAGTCATCTTGGTCATGGAGACTTATACTTTAACATCTTAAGCAAGCATCTCCTAGGAGGTGTGGACCCAGGATGATTGGGTATAAGCCGAAGTGCCCGAAGATGTTTGAGCAGCCTACAAAGGATTCACCACTCCTTGCGAGGAGATGTATACCCAAGCCTATCGTCAGATTGTTACTCAAAGCCTCTGGCCAGAGCATATCATATTTAGAGTGCGAGTCTCTTAAATACATGAGAGTAATTAGAAATCCAAATGACGAGAAAGACACTACTTGGGCTAGGTGTGACGTAGTCAGCCTAGTGGGGACTGACACAAATAGACCATGTCCTGAACCAAGTGGGTATAAGATGGTGAAGGGAATGGGGCACGATTCATTAGAGCTGCTGAAGGGTTTTGGAATTACTTCTAAGGTCAAACCGTTGATCTTTCGATTAATTGGGGGTCATGATGTACTACTAAGTGCCACTCATGACCGTTCTATAATTGGTTAATTATAGACGGCCAACATAAATCGAAAGCCTATTTTAGTCACACGCACTACGAGTAATCCAAGGGATTTAAAACGAGTTGAAAATTGGATTTTCCAATCAAGAGAAATAAGTCGAATCTGAGTTAATCAGAGGCGCAACGGAAACTTAAAATGGCTAAGTCTTTTGAAGGCTTATTGGGCGAATTAAATGAGTTTAATTCACGATCGATTCGGCTCGGTTTGGCCGGCCAAAGAGGGTGATAACCCCCTTTGGTTTGGCCGGCCACAACAAGGGGAAGAAACTAATTTATTTGGTTTAATTAATAAAATAAATCTAGCGCGATTTGTTTTATAAATTATGAATAATTAAATTTGTATAAAGAAATTTATATAAATAAATTTATAGAAATTTATTCTTTTTATGGAAATTAAAATGATCCATGGAATGGTTTATTTTAATTTTATAAAATCAATTATGAATTGATTTTTTCATAATAAGAAAGTTTATAAATTTCTTATAAAATTTATTCCATAATTAAAGGAGAGAAGAATTTGTTTTATTATAAAGTTAGTTATAATAAAACTAGGCATAACGGAATAAGTCATAAGAAATTTATAAGATAAAATTCTTATGATAACTAATTCCATTAATTTCGTTAAAAGAGAGACTTGGTAAGGGAGAGGCCACTATATAAAGGAACCAAAGGCAAGCCTTGAATTCCTAATCGATATAGAGCTATCAAGAGATTAGTTGCTCCCTTTCTCTTCCTCTCCTCTCCTTCCCTCCTAGGGCCGGCGCCCCTTTGTCATCTTAGGGCCGGCGCCCCTTTGCAAACCCTAGGGCTGGCACTCCATCTTCTCCAAGTGGTTGCCGTGAGCCAACAACACCAAGGAGAAGCCAACCAAGAAGAAGAAGAAGCGGATCACATCTCCCTCCTTCCCGGAATTTAGATTCCGTTTCCTTTTGGTTAGTTTCCATTCTTTTCTCTTGTTGTTCTAGTTGTGCCTTCCGAGAATCTAGTAGTTCTCGTCGGCACAAAACTCGTGACTTTGCGAAGTCATCCCGAAGAGAACTCGGCGTGGACGCGAATAGAGGCGGAGCTTCCAAGGGACGCTATGGTTGGATCTCGTCCCTTTTCTTCGAGTTACGCGAGGTACAAAGTAAATTAGTTTACTTTTCCGCAAAAGTTTTAATTTATGATCATGTCCACACATCATAAGGTAGCATGCTAGATACGTGGTTAAAATAATTTGAGAAATTATTATGCTAATTCTTCCGCTGCATGTAAAAATTTAAAGTTTTACGAACCCGTATCCTTGTCGACATGCACCCGGTCCCAACAGTGGTATCAGAGTCGGTTAGTGTTCGACATAATCATATAATTGTTTTGCGGAAAACTTTGTCATGATCTCAATTTTGGAAAATTTTTCAATTATGGAAACTTTCCAATTATAATAAATTTTAGATTTAGGAATTTCAAAGTTTGGAAATCCTCATGAAATTTCGCAAACGTTTGAAATTTTCTAGTTTCTGAAATTTTATAATAATTGTGAAAACTTCCCATCTTTGGAAACTTTCCAATTTTGGAAATTTTTCTATTTTAGAAATTTTCCAACTTTGGAAATATGTAAGTTTTCTTTGTACCGGAAACTTACAATTATTCTGAAAACCTATTATGAAATCTCATGATTTTGGGCACTTTCTTTCAAGAAAGTCTAGACAAATTTATGGACAATTAATTGACAATTAAATTTAAATTAGTTTTTAAATTGACAACAAAATTCTTTATTTTGGATTGAGCCTCGGGGAGCCGTCCAATTTAAAGTTAGTTGTTGTAATTTAATTTCCCAATTTTAAATGAAATTGTCATGTTTAATTTGGTTGCGCTTCCGAAGCAGACCAAATTGGATTTACGACAAATTACTTTTCTTTGGGTATCTGAGCCTCGGGGAGCCACCCTTAGAAAACAATTTGTTGTAATTAATTAAATCCATGAATAAAATATGTTTTAAGAGGTGATGCTCTTACATATTGTTGTCTCCAAAATTAATTAGGAAAATGGTTTCCTATAGAGTTTCTTAAATGAGATTTTCATGAAAATAATATGTGGTTGAATTAAGGGAATTGTCTCTTAATTTAACAAGTTTTGATTTAGAGAAATCAAAGTCTTGAACATATTATTTCCGAAATTGATTATGACAATTTAGGAAATTATTTCCCAAAATAATTCCTTCAATAAAGTATGAAATTAGAATTAGGAAATCCGGTTCCTAATTCAATTAATGAGACTTGATATCTTAAGTCACATACATACTTTATTAAGGAAATCGTTAGTCATGACATGATTATATGTCATGAATGTGCTTAGAAAAGATGAGACCCAAAACCCCTTACAAAATATTAAGGCCAACACCTTCCATTAATATGGTTAGAATCGGAGTTTTGTTTCTCATTTGGGTTGATGGACACATCCATGCTCAACTTGAACCTCAACATGTTCAAACCATGGAATTAGTTTATGAATAATGTAGTTGGAGTCAGAGGTCAATCCTTAGTTTTGGTTGTTGGACACATCCAAGCCTGACTAAACGGTTGAATGAGCTCCAACCATATTAAAACTATTTCTTGATTAATGGGTCAGCCTTAAGCTTGGAGCATCGATTTGTTGTGCCACAGCCAAGGTCGATGTAAAGAGAGGTGCAGTTGGGTGCTATGTATAATGTCGCATACTTGTTAATGAGTTAACAACCCAATGATTTATGCAAACATTCAATTAGTTGATAGCATAAAGTGATAGTTACATATATGTGATATGTAATCGGTATAATTACCTACCTTCATAGCTAAGAATAACTTGATGGCCACAGCCATGGTGGTTCTTATCTATGGTTGGATATCAACCTATTTGGAGATGTTCCTACGATCTCCCGAATTGATAAAAAGGGTTATTCAATTTGAAAAATAAATAGGATTTTTATTAATGTATGTTGATACATTCTTTAATCATTCTTCTCACATAAGCTCAATTTGTTTTTCTAGGTTAATCACTCGATCATGTCTTCTCTAAACTTGCGTTCCATTTTGGACACCAATAAACTGACTGGGCCAAACTTCATGGACTGGCTTCGAAACCTGAGGATAGTCCTCAAGGCAGAGAAGCTTGCATATGTCCTTGAAGATCAACTTCCCAACCATCCTCCGGAAGGTGCAACACCAGACCAGCTAATGGCCTATCAGAAACATGTGACCGATTCTGAACTTGCGAGTTACATCATGCTAGCCTCTATGATACCTGAGCTGCAAAAGCAGCATGAGCATATGAATGCTTATACCATCATCTTCTGTAACGCCCGACCTTATATCTACCCTAAAGGCGGGGTTACGGGTCCATACATTCATATCATCCAGTCATGTTAAACATGTATATCCAACCAAACAGTTACAATACATGAACTAGTAATAAGCATGCTTATTGAAAACTAAATTACCAAGCAAGGTTTTTTTTTTTTTCATTTCATTTATATCTTCATGCATCTACAACCTAATATGGAAATCATTTAACACACTAAAGCAGAAAATCTCAAATAAGCATATAGCAAGAGTTATCTAGTCTTAGACACATGCAAAAGAAGCATATACAAAAGAAGCATTTATAGGCAACCGAAAGTATTAACATCTAGCATTTTACTGGCATGCATACTATAGGAATTAGACATTAACAATAGTATTATCTAACATGACCTAGGTTCCATATTTCTAACAGTAGAGTAGTCACAGTCATCATATATTCAGAGTAAAGTAATACAATTTCAATCGTAATTATGGGAAGCAGTTTAGATTCTAGATAAACTAAGGTAGATAGAATCTTTCATCCTTTCCCGAGCCATCACCACACACATCCTCCAATCTTCCCTCTGCCTCTTCCTTTAGTTCGAGTGTTTCTTACCGCTATCTGCAGCATAAGAAAAATAACAGGAACTAGTAAGCAAAACATGCTTAGTAAGAATCCGGGCCTACTCGCAAAATCCATATCAATACATCATATCATGTACACAATAATCAGATAGAGTTATCAGCATCATAAGCATCTCATCAAAGCATCATAAATATCACATCAATTTATCTCTAAGTACTTTACGGAACAAAATCACATGATGAGAAAATATGTTTTTCAAAACAGTTCCATAACGGTAAGTACTTCAAAATATCATATCATCATCCAGGGCCCAGTTGTCGTACCACATCATCATGCGCGTTCCCTAATAAATTGGGGTAGCGAGCCACCAATCTAATTAGAGCAGGACCCTTCCGTCCTACCAATGCCATGACCTTAACATGCTCATTGGATTTGTTTAACGACCCCCTTCCGAGTCGGGTAGACAACCTTTCAAAGTAAAGTAATTTATCATGCAATTACTCATATAAGTATATGCCTAAAGGTACTCTTAATCACTTCTCAAAGGGACACACCACACATTCGGGTGCTCTTGATCCCCTAGGGACACACCACGCATTCGGGTGCTCTTGATCCCAGTTTCAATAGAGTATCTCCTCTTAGGCATATTATCAATCACATCTCAATCACATCATATTCATGTCATAAGAGTGCCCCATGGGCTATAAGGCATGCTTTTATACCTAACAAGATAGGTCACATAATTTATACACATATCACATATGTAATAGCATGCTTCATGGTCTCATTAGGTACTTCCCAACCCTAGAACTAGGGTTGGCCGAAACATACAAGTAAGGGAATTTGGTTTTCCAAGCAAGCATTCATTCAAGCATTTCTACACACCCTCAAGTACCTTACATGTTAACAATTGAAACATGGTTTATATCTCATATTGGGATTAGCATTCACTAACCCTAATTTGCAAGGGGTGGCCGAATGACAAGGTGGGGTTTCTAGGGTTTTTGGACAAGTCATCATTCACAAAACAACACACATATATGTATACAACATTTTATCTACCATTCTAATCATGGGAACATAATAGGATATCAATCATCACAAAAACTCTAGCCATTCTTCTCTTGGCCGAAACCTACACATGGGGTAACCCTAGAATTTTGTACATAACACCATTAAGAAAACCCATACACATTTACATTAAGTTTTAAGGTATGTATTCTTATAACCAAAGGGACCAAGGCCTCCCTCCAAGGGGGTGGCCGAAAGTCTCCCAAAGGGAAACCCTAGTGTTTTGTTCTCCCAAAAATTTAGGAACAACACATAAGTGTATAGAATCCCTAGGGCACTAACATGTATCAAGATTTAATCAAAACAAACTTCTCTTGGACCTCCAACCATGGGTGGCCGAAACCTTGTGGACACCAAACCCTAGTTTTTGTCTTCTCAAAAATTTGGAAAACAACATACATCTATACCCTAAGTTCTTAGGGATATCCTCATGTATCAAGAAAAGAGCAAAGCCCATTTCATGGTGGTGGCCGAATGGTTACAAGGGAAGAAGGCTCCCTTTTCAACAACAACAACAAGAAAACATACTAATCAAACGAAAGCGATTACACTGCAGGCGAGAGGATACTTACATCCTAGCGCTGGAAATTTACTCTTCTCTTTAAATTGTAGGGTACCCTACACTTGTAGGGTATACAAAAATCTTTTCTTCCAAATCTTCTTTCTAAGACTCCTTGGTCTTGGTAGATGACAAGATCACTTGGATTCCTCCCTCTTGAATTTGCCCTAGGGTTAGAACCCTTGCCTAAGGTTTTCGAAAATTGGAAGAAGGAAGAAGAGAGGTTTCGGTTTGGAAGATGAAGAGGAAGAAGAAAAGGAAAGAAGGAAGTTGCTCCAACTTCCACCTATTTATACTTTTCTCATGAAAAGACATGTCTCTTCACTCTTACCCACTTAACAAGCATGTTCCTTTCTCCTTCTTCATGAAATATTGCTTGGTTCATTGGTTATGACATGGTGAGTGCAACTAGGAGGTCCAAGGTTCAATCCTTGCTTCCTCCACTTTGCACTTTCTTTTTAGCACCATTCATTTCCAAGCCCAATAAACCAAGCTCATCATGAAATTCATAATATGAATAATATTTTATGAATTCAGAATATTTCATAATATCCCAAAAATATTATTTCATAATATTTTTAATATTCCATATTCATAAATATAATATTTCATGCTAACATTTCATGATAATAATATTTCATGAATATAATATTTCATGTATATAATATTTCATGCCTTCATAACATTTTATAGCATGTGATTACATGAAATTCATATCATTTCATTATAATCATTTTCATTTTCATACATTGTCATGAATTTTACATTGCCAAATTCGGGGTGTTACATCTTCCATCTTCATGAGTTGTTTGAAGAGCAGGCGAGATCCGAAAGGTTCGAAGTCTCCAGACTCCTCTTCACAACTAAGATGCAGGAAGGCACTTCTGCCTCGCAGTTTGTGTTAAAGATGTTGGGGTACATTGAGCGACTGAGCACACTCGGTTTTGCAATAGATCATGAACTAAGTATTGACTTAATTCTGAGTTGTTTGCCGAAAAGTTATTCACAATTTGTGATGAACTATCGGATGAACAAACTAGAGACTACCATTCCTGAGTTGCTCAACCTGCTGAAGACTGTGGAGCCTTCTGTAAAGCCGGATCAAAAGACGGTACTGTTAGTTGGTTACTCGAAGAAAGGTTCTAAGAGGAAGGCCAAAGAACAGAATAAAGGGAAGAAGAAAAAAAAACCAAAAAGACTGAAAAGAAACCAAAAGGAACTTGCCATCATTGTGGCAAGGAGGGTCACTGGCGAAGAAACTACAAGGTTTATCTTGAGTCCTTGAAGAATAAGGCATCCGATGCCCCATCCTCTTCAGGTATCTTCGTTATTGATTGTCACTCTATTTCCTCAAATACCTGGGTACTTGATACTGGGTATAGCTCACATATATGTAATGGCATACAGGGGCTAAGGAATAGAAGAAGACTCGTCAAAGCAGAAGCAAATTTGCGAGTTGGAAATGGAGCAAAGATTGCTGCTGTTGCCATCGGAACATATTTGCTAAACCTCCCCACTGGACGTGTCTTAGAATTCGATAATTGTTATTTTGTTCCTTCGTTAATAAAGAACATTGTATCTATTCATGTTTGAATGAAAAAGGTTATCATTTAACTTTTAGTAACAATTGTTCTTACATAACTTTAAATGGCGTTCTTTATGGGAATGGAACTTTGTGCAATGGTATCTACACGTTAGATTTATCCGGTGACGTTTTCAATATCGAAGTTAGCAACAAACGTGCTCGAATAGATAATCAAATAGACTCCTACACTGGCATTGCCGTCTTGGCCATGTAAGTAAGAAACGCATGACCGAATTACACCGATGTGGAATTCTTGGAATCATTTGAACCCCGGTTCATTTGATACATGCGAATCATGCTTAAAAGGCAAGATGACCAAATTACCCTTCTCCGGAAAAGGTAATCCAGTGGGAGAATTGCTTGGTCTGAATACATACTGATGTATGTGGACCAATGTCAACTCTTGCACAAGGAGGCTATAGCTACTTCATCACCTTTATCGATGATCACTCACGATTCGGGTATGTGTTCTTGATGAAACACAAATCTGAAGCCTTTGAGAAATTCAAAGAGTTCAGAAATGAAGTAGAGAAACAACTTGGCAAAAGTATTAAGATACTTCGATCCGATCGGGGTGGTGAATACTTAAGTCAAGAGTTTCAAGATTATCTTAGGGACAATGGGATATGTCCCAATGGACTCCGCCGATATACACCACAGCATAATGGTGTATCTGAGAGGCGCAACCGAACCTTGATGGACATGGTTAGGTCGATGATGAATCATGCAACTCTTCCAAAATCCTTTTGGGGCTATGCACTTAAGACACTGTTTACTTGCTAAACAGATCCCGACCAAGGTAGTCTCTAACTACTCCATATGAGACATGGAATAGTAAAAACCCACTTAACTCACCTTAAGATATGGGGTTGTCCCGCTTATGTGAAGCGGACTGTATCAGACAAATTGGATGCTAAGTCTGATAAATGTCTATTTATTGGATACCCTAAGGAAACGAAGGGTTACCAATTCTATCATCCCTTGGAACAAAAGGTGTTTGTTCAAGGCATGCTGTATTTCTGGAAAGAGAATTTTCTTTTACAAGAAAACAGTGGGAGTGGCATTGAACTTGATGAAGTTCATGAAACTNTTGTTAGTGATATGAGAGAAGTGTCCTAAGGCAATCGCCTTATGATTGTAAACATTTATTTCAATAAATGAAAATTCACTATTTGAGTATACATGTTTGTGTATTTGATTGAGATCTTAAACTCATTTACTGAATGTCCGCAATACAATTCACAGCATCAGAGAATTTGTGATGGAATCACAACTAGTGATTATCTCTACATGTGCAATTGTGAAGTATTGAAAATATCCCTAGTCGATGAATTGATAAATACGGACACTGTCAATTCTGTTGAGACTAGCATGAGTTATTCTCTAATCAGCTGATTCTCACTAGCTGGTGACATTGGGATGTCCGGAGATAAACATGGATGCTAGTTAAGGGAACTAGTTCATTGGAGTGACTGACTGTAAAACTTCATATGGTAATCTATATATAGATATGTCAATGAAAGTTATTACCGCAGCTTAAATGCGATGTTCCTTTGACTTCCGGTGTTCAAGTCATCTTGGTCATGGAGACTTATACTTTAACATCTTAAGCAAGCATCTCCAAGGAGGTGTGGACCCAGGATGGTTGGGTATAAGCCGAAGTACTCGAAGATGTTTGAACAGCCTACAAAGGATTCACCACTCCTTGCGAGGAGATGTATACCCAAGGCCTATCGTCGGATTATTACTCAAAGCCTCTGGCCAGAGCATGACATGTTTAGAGTATGAGTCTCTTAAATACATGAGAGTAATTAGAAATCCAAAGGACGAGAGAACGTAACTTGGGCTAGGTGTGACATAGTCAGCCTAGTGGGGACTGACACACACAGACCATGTCCTGAACCAAGTGGGTATAAGATGGTGAAGGGAATGAGGCACGATTCATTAGAGCTGCTGAAGGATTTCAGAATTATTTCTGAGGTCAACTGTTGATCTTTCGATTAATTGGGGGTCATGATGTACTACTAGGTGCCACTCATGATCATTCTATAATTGGTTGATTATAGACGGCCAACATAAATCGAAAGCCTATTTAGTCACACGCTCTACGAGTAATCCGAGGGATTTAAAACGAGTTGAAAAATTAGATTTTCCGATCAAGAGAAATAAGTCGAATCTGAATTTATCAGAGGCGCATCGAAAGCTTAAAATGGCTAAGTCTTTTGAAGGCTTATTAGGCGAATTAAATGAGTTTAATTTGCGAGGGATTTGGCTTGGTGTGGCCGGCCAAAGAGGGTGCCCACCCTCATTGGTTTGGCCGACCATAATAAAAGAGAGAAACCAATTAATTTGGTTTAAATTATATAATAAATCAAGTGTGATTTGTTTTATAAAATTATGGATAAATAAATTAATTTATATAAAGAGATTTATATAAAGAAATTTATATAAAGAAAATTGTAGAAATTTATTCTTTTTATGGAAATTAAAATGAAACATGAATTGGTTTAATTTTAATTTATAAAATCAATTATGAATTGATTTTTCCATGATAAGAAAATTTCATACAAATTTTATTCCATAATTAAAAGGAGAGATGTATTTGTTTTATTATAAAGTTAGTTATAATAAAACATAGCATAACGGAATAATTCATAAGAAAATTTATAGGATAAATTTCTTATGAAAATTTATTCCGTTAAGAGGAGACTTAGCGATGGAGAGACTACTATATAAAGGAACCAAAGGCAAGCCTTGAATTCCAACAATTAATCAAGAGATTAAGAAGTTCTCTCTCTCTTTCATTCTCTCCCTCTCTCTCTCTAGGGCCGACGCCCACCCTATCTCTCTCTAGGGTCGGCTCCCCTTCTCTCTCTAGGGCCGGCTCCCCTTCTCTCTCTAGGGCCGGCGCCTCTTTCTCCCTCTAGGGCCGGCGCCACCTCCCTTGCCATGAGCCACCACCAAGACGAAGCGGGTCGCGACTCCTTCCTTCCTTTACGGAATCTTGATTCCATTATTTGGTGGTTAGTTTCTATATCTCTCTCTTGATATTCTAGTTGTGTCTTTGGAGAATCTAGTAGTTCTCGTCGACACAAAACTCGTGGCTTTGCGAAGTCATCCCGAAGAGAACTCGGCGTGGACGCGAATAGAGGCGGAGCTTCCAAGGGACGCTACGGTTGGATCTCGTCCCTTACTTCAAGTTACGCGAGGTACTAAGTAAATTAGTTTACTTTTCCGCAAAATTTTAATTTATGATCATGTCCACACATCATAAGGTCGCATGCTAGATACGTGGTTAAAATAATTTGAGAAATTATTTATGCTAATTCTTCCGCTGCACGTAAATATTTTAAAATTTACGATCCCGTATCCTTGTCAACATGCACCCGGTCCCAACAGAATGAAGGTGAGAACTCGAGAGATTGAGAGAAACGAGGCTTGGCAAAGAGGATGATCCAATGGAACAGTAGTCGCTTCACAAATCGCAAGGGTTTCTTTTCCATTTTGTGGGATTTCCTTGAACTGGGTTCAATTGGGTTCGGTTTGGTTCATAAGGGAATTAGGTATTATTTAGGGTGGCTTGGCTTGTATTGGGCTTGGATTTCAAGTCCTTGATGAGAGCTAGATCAATTAAGCCTCCTTGTTAGATGACTCCTTGTGGTTTAGCTTGACCAAGTGCCCATCTAAATCAGTTTAAAATGTCCCTACAAAAACCACCTTAAATCTATGAGAAATAATATGACAATTGAGATAATTTTATACTAAAGCTTCAATACAATCTCCACTCAAAGAATATGACAACAATGGTAAAATAAAATATAAAAGTAACAAAAACACCTCAATTATCATGCCAAAGGATTGTACTAATTGACAACTTGTCAATTACCCCACACTTATCCTTGAACATCTCGGTCAAGTAATCAAAACTAAGAAACAATGAATAAGGTATCTCCCTAGACAATTCTCAATCTTACTTGGAAGGTAATTAAAAGGAATCCATCTAAAACTGTCAAATTTCAAATGTTAAGTTCAATGAACTCGACTCTAATTCTTGGTTAACACATAATGACCTTCATCCAACATGAATCAATTGAGATGAGTTCAACACATTAATCCTTTCAAGGGTATTTTAGTGGCTCTCATCCTAATTTCTAATTCATGTCATAGATTGGAGCTCACTCAAGTCACTTATGTTTCATGCACTACCATATGCTTGCTTGTCTTCTACTCTCCACTACTATCCTTGATATTAGAATTCACACTTATAAAAGCTTATTTGGAACTTTGCATGAATCAATAAAAATTATAGGGCTAGAAGAGAAATGAGAAAGGAATTAAAGATAATGGTGGAAGATATTGGTACAATAGAGTGTTACTTGATAACTTTTCCCACACTCCCTTTCATTCTTTTCTAGCATCCAAACTCAAAACTGATTCACTAAATTCTCGGCAGCAATAGCTTTTGATTTCCAACTTGGCACACAACAGTTAGCACTCAACAATTTCCAATTTACACACCTTCGTTTTAGTTCAATTCTTCCATACACACTCTTATTTGATGCTTTTCTCTCTACTTATCAAAATTTCAGATTACAATTTGCATCTTCCCATTTCTCCCTAACTGTTTCTTACATCTTGAGAAGCTAACATACTTGAAGTCCTATCTAGAAATACACTCAATAACAGCTCAAACTTTGTCACCTATTGTTCGGAAACTCAAATTATAAGTTGGCACAAACCTCATTGCTTGTCCACTGCTTTGACAGTGTCCCAACCACTAGTTTTCCGATTAATTCAGAATTCATCCATTTTCTGTCATTTACAATCAATACCTCTCCTAGTTAACTGAACAAATGCCCAATTTTTGTAATAAACAGATTACATCTCTCATCTGGTAAAGTTTCAATTCCTTGGCACACCATCACAGCTTCATTCCTTAAATATGACTTGATTTGATTCATTTCTGTGCTTCCTTCACTTCTAATTAGGTGCTAATAATTGTCAGCCAAGTAACTATCCAAAACTCTTGGCACACCCACTCAAAACTTGATACTCTTCTTACTCTTATTGTTTACTGCAACTTTTATAGCTCCAACCTTCAATCATTCAGCATTCCCAATCTCAAGTCCTATCTGAATTGTTTAGCTGTAACGGTTCAGATCTACTATGATTCCTTGACTTTACCTCCGCTGAACTCCTAACCAAGTTGCTTCTTTTCAGATTTATTAATCTGAAGCTTACACTGATTATCTGACAGTGAGTTCAAATTTAGTTCAACTTGCCTCTTGATAGAATTTTGCATCAATTCGGGTTCGTAACAATGTTGCAACTGTACATTATTCCACAGATCATTTCTATAGACTTCTACTCCTCTTCTCACTGATCCCATAGAACAACTTCTTCACTATTTCATCACTGCCAAGTTGCTAAAAATCAGCATCCTATGGCCTTCCGAAATTGTTCAAGCATAATGACTTCTTTGTTCGATTCCCATTCAACTTGAATTAGTTGGCTATGATAACAAGTCTTCAAACTGCAACTATAACTTTGAAACATCAAATAATAAAAAGGAAATTACGTGCTCCACTTGGAATTTTTACTGATCAGAAATCCAGCATTGATCACAGAAACTTGGCACACAACTACAGCTTGTTGATACATCAATTGCAACCCACCATTTCTGATTTTTTTCTGACATCTAGTACTCTATCTCTTTTTGATGTCTTTACATTGCATAGTAGGGTTGTAGAAGCTCCTCGTGAAGTTATTGCTATCAAGATTGCAATGGCTCAATTGGTTGCACCTACTGACTTCCAACTCCAACAGTCCAATTCAGTTACAGTTTTTTTTCTTTTCAGCTTCTAAAACTTAAGTTGATTCAAGTTTTAATCTGTGGAACACTTGGACGAATAGAAACTCCATTTGTTGATGAATGAACAAGACTTAAACTTGAATCTTTCACTAATTAACGCTTACACAAAAAAAACTTGGCACAATCTGCCAATGATTCAAGTTCCATTTTTGTATACTTCAGCAGCTCCTTCCTTGTTCTCTTTTTTTTTACAACAATAGGAATTGAGTAGCAACTCAACATTATTCCCAACTGCTTTCAGAATTTAGTTCTGACAATTCTGCAAGTTTCTGTAATCAAACAGGTTCTGAACACTTCACATTCACTACATCTTCATCTATTTTTTTTCATTCATATTGTTTTTCTTTAACATCTGCAACCATGACTCCTGTACCCATTACGTTCAACCACTCACTCTACTACTTTAGACTCTAAACCATGCAACTCCAGAAATCCATAGTTTCCAAAATCAAAATTCTGCTCTGAACATTGGATGTATAAGCTGCTCGAAACCAAATGGAGATGTGCCACCTCCATAAAAACATGTATAATCCTCCCCCACACTTAAACTTTATCTGTCCCGAGCAAAATATCATCAAGTAACAACCAAAGTACCCATATCCAAGCAACTCAGAAAATAGAATATGAAGAATGAAAATATGTGAAGAAATAGCAAGAAACATAATACAATTGTATGAAATAGGAAACAAGTTGATTTACCTCTATAAGTGTCATCCAATCATAGGAGTATGACCTTGAAAGAATCTAAGCAAGTTCTAGCGTGACAATCACATAAAGGCATAACACAATGAAAGCGAAATCCTCACTAGGCAGAAAAGGTATCATCTCAATCTAATCAATCAAGAATCTATCACTACATAATAACTCAAGTATCCAAAGTTTCATCCATGAACTTGAATCCAAAATTTAACAATCAAAGTTAACTAACTTTCAAATAAAACTTCCAAAATGATATAGAGAATCCCTAAGGTGATACAACATATTCCTTGAATCAAAGCCATTTTTTTTCTTTTTTTTTTCTTTTTTTATTATCATTTTTTTATTATTAATTAAAATGACAATTGCTAAGATGGTATTAACAATGAACATTTTATTTAACTTCAAAAGTAACCTCACAAAATCGAAATACTATTTTAAACTAAAATTTATTAATTCAACAAGATAAAGAAATGATATCTACAATGAAAAATTATGCGCAAGATGGAATACACTCCCCTTAAGTTGGGTATTTGGCATTCGTAGAGTCCATTCCATCCACTTCTATTCCTTTGATCTCTTCATGAAATTTCTTAAGTCGGTGGTCATTAACTTTGTAAACTTGACTAGTAGCTTTCTCCTGAATTTCAATCACTCCAAAGGGAAAACCATTAGTAACAAAAAATTGACCTTCCCATCTCGACCTCAACTTACATTTTATCAATTTGAGCCTTGATTTATACAAAAGTACTTTGTCTCCAATTTCAAACTCTTTATTCACAATACGTTTGTCATGGAAGTTCTTGGTCTTCTCCTTATAGATTCTTGAATTTTCATATGCCTCCAATCTAATCTCCTCAAGTTCTTGAAGTTGCAACTTCCTTTCATCTCCACTTTTTGTAGCATCAAAATTGCAAGCCTTCACTGCCCAATAAGCTTTATGCTCAATCTCTACAGGTAAATGGCAAGATTTCCCATACACAAGTCTGTAAGGTGGCATTCCAATTGGTGTTTTATATGCAGTACGATATGCCCATAATGCATCTTCAAGTCTTTTGCTCCAATCTTTCCTATTAGGGCCCACAGTTTTTTCCAAAATTGATTTAATCTCTCTATTTGACACTTCGGCTTGCCCATTTGTTTGAGGGTGATATGGAGTGGAAACTTTATGTATAACCCTATACTTATTAAGTAAAGCCTTCATGTGTTTATTACAAAAATGGGAACCTTGATCACTTATGATTGCTCTTGGAATTCCTAACCTGCAAAAGATGTGTGACCTAACAAAACTAACAACAACAGAAGAATCATCAGTCCTGGTGGGAATGGCCTCCAACCACTTAGATACATAATCAACAGCTAAAAGAATGTACAAAAATCCAAAAGAAGCAGGAAATGAGCCCATGAAATATATACCCCATACATCAAAAATCTCACAAAATAACATTGTTTGTTGAGGCATTTCATTCTTAGAGCTTATGTTTCCAGTTCTTTGGCATTTATCACAACACTTATAAAACATATATGCATCATGAAACAAAGTATGCCAATATAATCCACACTCTAAAACATTCCTAGCAGTTCTTTGTGGTCTAAAATGCCCAACACATTCCAAAGAATGAAAAAAAGTGAGTACAGAGTCAAACTCATGATTAGGTATGCAGCTTCTAATGATTTGATCACTACAAAATTTCCACAAGGATCATCCCACACATAATATTTTGCATCACTTTTAAATTTATCCTTTTGAGCTTTGGTGAGCTGTGCAGAAAAAACATAGCTGCTAAAAAATTAACCAAGTCTGCATACCATGGTGACTCACCATGCAGCTTTAAAAGCTGTTGATCTCTAAAATTATCATCAATTTCCGTGGGGTCTCTTCCTCCTTCTATCCTGCTCAAATGATCTGCTACTAAGGTTTCCTTGCCGCTCCTATCTCGTATCTCCAAATCAAAAGTTGCATGATCAGAAAACACAATCACATGAGAATACAATAAATATGATCTAAATCAATCCAAAAAAAACAATAGAAAGAAGCTCTTTTTCAGTGGTGGTGTAGTTTGCTTGTGCTGAATCCAAACTTTTCGAAGCATAGCAAATCACATGTGGTGATCCATCCACTTTTTACGCAAGCACAACTCCTATACCATAGTCTGAAGCATCACACATCAACTCAAAAGGTAAACTCCAATCAGGGGATCTAATGATAGGTGTTGTAATGAGGGCTTCCTTCAACCTCTAAAAGGATTCTGTGCATTTTTTATCGAAGCAAAACTCCACATCCTTTTGCAACAAATGAGATAATGGAAGAGCAATCTTACTAAAGTCTCTGATAAATCTCCTGTAGAACCCTGCATGACCAAGAAATGCTCGAATTTCCCGTAAGCATACGGGGTAAGATAAAGAAGATATAACACTTATTTTAGCAGGATCTACCCCAATACCACGACTAGAGACTTTATGGCCCAATACAATGTCATGCTCAACCATATAATGATATTTTTCAAAATTGAGAACCAATTCAGTTTCAATGCACCTGTGCAAAACTCTAGATAAATTTTCCAAACATGAATCAAAGAATGTGCCAAAAATAGAAAAATCATCCATAAACACTTCCATACAATTTTCTAACAACTCACCAAAGATACTTACCATACACCGCTGAAAAGTCCCTGGAGCATTACAAAGTCCAAATGGCATGCGTCTATAAGCAAATGTACCAAAAGGACAAGTGAAGGTAGTCTTCTCCTGATCTTCCGAATCTATGCAAATCTGAAAATAGCCTGTATATCCATCTAAAAAATAATAATGGGTCTTCCCTGTCAATCTCTCTAACATCTGATCAATGAAAGGCAAAGGGTAATGGTCCTTCCTTGTGGCTTGGTTCAACTTCCAGTAATCAACACAGACTCTCCACGAACTCTTCACTCTTGTAGGCACCAATTCATTGTCTTCATTTGCCACCACTGTCACTCCTGACTTCTTTGGTATCACATGAATAGGACTCACCCATTTGATATCAGAAATAGGGTAAATGATACCTGCTTGGAGTAGTCAAGTCACCTCTTTCTTCACTACATCAAGAATCAATGGGTTGATCCTTCTTTGTGGTTGTCTCACGGGCTTCACATTCTCCTCTAAATGGATTCTATGCATGCAAATGGCAAGACTAATCCCTGGTATATCAGCTAATGTCCACCCAATAGCTTTCCTATGCTGCTTTAGAACTTGTAACAACTTTTCCTCTTGCTCTATCTCTAAATCCCTAGCAATAATAACCGGCAGGTGCTGGTTTTCTTCTAAATAAGCATACTTCAAGTATTCTGGCAAAGGTTTCAACTCAAGCTATGGTTGCTCAATAGATATGAGTGATCCTTGGGGCTCAGTGCAATCCCCTACAATTACATACCTATCCTCTTGCTCTCCTGATACATCAATCAATATAGGTGATCCCTGGGGCTCAGTGCAATCCCCTACACCTATAGAATCGTCTCCAACTGAGAGTGAATCAAATACAATCTTCAAATTAGCTGCCTCTATAGCTAATGCATCCTTTGCTTCATCTGAGCTAAAATATCCTCTATGAATACCAAGTGAAACTCTATCAGCAAGTAAATTTGCATCAACTAACTCATCTAAAATATCCATGCTCATGATGGAATGATCCTCTCTGGAGTGCTTCATAGTATCAAAAATACTAAATTGCACTACTGTGTCTCCTATCTCCATAGAAAGTGTGTCTGCATATACATCAATCTACGTTCTTGAAGTCTTCAAGAATGGTCTCCCAAGAATAAGTGGAGATCTATGTGCTAGATAATCCCCCTCCATGTCTAAGATATAGAAGTCCGCAGGAAAAATCAACTCTTTCACCTTCACTAATACATCTTCAATGATTCCAGCTGGGTGAGTCTGACTCGTATCTGCTAGCTGAATAACCACTCCTGTAGGCTGCATTGGTCCAATGCCAAGAATGTAAAAAACTAATCTAGGCATCATATTAATAGAAGCTCCCAAATCTAACATAGCATCATGAAAAAAATTCCTCACAATCTCACAGGACACAGTAAATACTCTTGGATCTTCACATTTCTGGGGAATTGAATAAATAAGGGGAGAGACATTCTTTCCTAAACTGACCAATTCATTCCCCTTTAGCTTCCTCTTGTGTACACACAAATCCTTAAGAAATTTGGTATACTTAGGTATCTGCTTGATCATGGTCAACAATGGCACATTTATTTCCACCTTACTGAGTAAATTCACAAGCTCTTGTTACTCTGTCGCCTTCTCCTCCTCTACATTCTTTTTAGCTTGAATTTTACGCTGTGGAAAGGGTAAAGGGACCCTTGGTTTCTCCACTTGAGCTGAAATTTTTGGAAGTGAGTCTTGTGTAGGAATTTCAATTGGTATAGCTGCTGTAGGTGCCTTGTTTTTACTGATTTCTTCTTGTTCTTCCACCAAAATTGCAGGATCAATAGAAGGACTTAGGCTTGAACTAGAGTCACATTCAACTATTATAGAATCCCTTTCTAGACTGTTCTGAGCTGGAAGACAAGTTGCTGAAATTTTTTTAGCAAATTCAGCCCTTTGAGTATTTAGACTTGAAGCAACTTTCCCACTCCTCAAAGTTATTGCACTAACATTTCCCTTAAGATTAGGAGTTGCTTGAGAAGACAATTGACCCGATCCTTAGGTTTGTAATTGATTCATTCCACTTGCTAGTTGTCCAATATGTCTTTCTATGTTTTGAAAGGTGGAATCATTCTTTTATTGCCCTTGTTGTTGTTGTAAAATTTGTTGTTGTTGTAGGATTGGTTGCATCATCTCCTCAAGCCTTTATTGTTCTGCATTAAACCCACTAGAGTTCCCATAGCCTTCTTGATTGGTATGGGACTTTGTTGGCCTTGAAATGAGGCATTACGTTGCTGAAAACCTTGGGTTTGCTGTGAACTATGGAAATTAGGTTGTTGGTGTTGGATCGTGAAAAACCGATAGAGGGGGGGGGGTGAATATCGGAAATCGCTCTTTTTCGGAAAACTAAGAGTAAGTGCACAGCGGAAATAAAAATACGAGACACAGCACAAAGACACAGTGGTTTTTACTTGGTTCGGAGCCTGTGTCGACTCCTACTCCAAGGCCCACGGTCGTTGACCGTTTACTTTGGGCAATTCTATATTCGCGCAAATAGGTTACAATGATTTCAATTACAAAGAGAGTGCAATAAAATAATAATAAAATATTAAGCTCTTCGTTACCGACGTCCGGAGTGTATCGATTCTTTTCGGGGCAGCGGGATGTCGTCGGCTCGAGGTGAGGCGTTTCTGGAGCAAGGTGCGAGCGTAGAAGAGCGTGGAAGCTTTGGAATGAAGTTGATGTAAAGCTTGGGGTCGAGGGGTGCTATTTATAGCACCTAGGGCGCCCTGGACTTCGGGGGTGCCCTGCCACGTGTCAGCCGATCCATGCTTCGCTCGGTCAAGTGTTATCCCACCGGAATAGGGATGAGATTTGACCTCTGGGGCGCCCTGGTCGCAGAGGGCGCCTTGGCTGACTTCTTCCGTGCAGAAATCTCGCTGTGGATAAGCTGAAGCCTCGCAGTCTTGGGCGCGGAGGCGCCCTGGCTGCTGACGGTGCCTTCACTGACGAAGGCGCCTTCGCTGCTGAGGGCGCCTTGCCCAGTAAGCAACTGATGCTCATCTTGCTTCGCTTGGTTCTGGTTCACCTTGAGGGCGCCCTGGACACTCAGGGCGCCTTACTCAGCTGCTGCCTCACTCCTTTGAGGCTCTCTGAGTTGCAGACACACATTCCTTCGGTCCTGCATTCAAGGTTAGTCCAAAACACAATAAAACAATTAATTATTATTTTATACAGCCTTAGCTGTCTTGGTTCTGACTTTAGTCTCCAAAATGGAGCCCTAGGTCGAACCGACGCCTACTGTTCCCTCGACGGGGAACGCGTCCTCACCTACTCCTCTCAGGAGAATTTACCTGATGCCAACCGTTCCTTTGGTTGGACTTTTGCCTGACGGTCCTTTGTCAGGTCTTGTAAACTGGCAGTCCTTCGCCAGTTACCTAGCAGTCCTTCGCTAGGGCTTTAGTGCTGGCAGTCCTTCGCCAGTGCCTAGCAGTCCTTCGCTAGGGCTTGATGCTGGCAGTCCATCGCCAGTTGCCTAGCAATCCTTCGCTAGGGCTTTCTTTCCTGGCATTCCTTTGCTAGTGCCTAGCAGTCCTTCGCTAGGACTTTTCCTGCACACTTGATTAACTTGTTAGAAAACAAGAAAGACTTAACTTTTGACCTATGTTGCCATTATCAAAACACAGGTTTGACTTAGGTGCATTTCTGCACCAACAATCTCCCCCTTTTTGATTTATGGCAACCCTAGTTCAAAAAGTTAAGTTTAAGCAAAACATAACAAAGTTTTATCTTTTGTTCCCTCCCCCTGGAGGGAATCTCCCTCTAGATTTTTCAAAAGTTCGTGGGGTAAAAAAAAACCTTACTTGTACTTTGAAAACTTAGGTTTTAGATTCTTAGAAGTAACTTAAGTTAAAAATACATAGTAGAGTTTTTAAAGCATAATTAGAGTACTTGTTAAAAAAAATTTTAAATCTTAAGTTTTAAAGTACTCAAAATGTTAGCTTAAGTACTTGGTAAGATATAACAAGCTTAAGTACTTAGTAGGTTTTGAAACACTTTAGTACTTAACAATTTTGAAAAACTTAAGCTTTAGAGTAAAAATAATTTTTGACAAGCTTAAGTAAGAACCTTTTGAAAGGCTAGAGTACTTTGCAAAATTTTGAAAGCTTAAAAAAATTTTGAAGCTAGAGTAAAGAGTTTTTGAAGCTAGAGTACTTAGCAAAATTTTGAAAGCTTGAAAAAAATCTAAGCTAGAAAGCTTGAGTAAAGAGTTTTGAAGCTAGAGTAAAGAGTTTTTGAAGCTAGAGTACTTAGCAAAATTTTGAAAGCTTGGAAAAAATTTGAAGCTAGAGTACTTAGCAAAATTTTGAAAGCTTGAAGAAAGAGTACTTAGCCAAAAATTTTGAAAGCTTGAAAAAAGAGTACTTAGCCAAAAATTTTGAAAGCTTGAAAAAGGTACTTAGCCAAAATTTTGAAAGCTTAAAAAAAATTTTGAAGTTAGAGTACTCACCAAAATTTTGAAGGCTTAAAAATTTTGAAGCTAGAAAGCTTTTAAGAACTTAAGTACTTCTTCAAAAAGTTTAAGCTTTTTCATAAAGGATAAGTATGTTTTTGAACCTTTTTGAATAACGGAAAAATTTTGAAAAAAATAATTTAAAATTTTGAAAAAATAATTATTCTCTTTTCCTATCTCTTTCTCTCCCCCTTTGCCATATATCAAAACAGATAAATGCAGCATGAATAAAGAAAATAAATAATAATTTGCTGTACTGAATCAGTTAGATTTACACTAAATCAATCAATTTTCTCTGTTGGGACCTGTCTAACCCAATTAGCTACTTACTAACTGTTATATACAGTAGTTTTTGCTAGGGTTAGTCAAGTTAAGTGTTTCTGTTCAAGTTAGATTTTCTAAGCTTGACACTTAACTTGATTGCTGTATAAGTTGTATTTAGTGTCCTAATTACTGCAGATGCACTGACTTAAAGCATCTTGAATTAAGGCAAAGACCTACTCATCTCAACCCTTTCTAGGTTATCAATCAAAAGTAGCCTAAGGTGCTTGTGAGATGCTGGCTTCTAAGTCTATAGGTGCATGCAGTTCTACAGTTAGGGCCTAGGCTAGGTCCATTTTCGAAAAAGCCCTAATTTTAAAAGGGGGTAGTTTTTAAATAAAAATAACACTAAGTCGAAAAAAAAATGAAAACTGATTTTGAAATTGAGTAAAGCAATTTTTCAAATTCTATTTTAAAACCAATTTTAAGAAAACTTTTAACCTATTCTACAGAACACAATCCTAACTACCTTCTTAGTGAACTAAACTCTGATTCAGGTAAGAGTTTTGTGAATATATCAGCTATGTTGGATTTAGAGTCAATATACTTAAGTACTATTTCACCCCTGGCTACATGGTCTCTAACAAAATGATGTTTGACTTCTATGTGTTTGGTTTTGGAGTGTTGGATTGGGTTCTTAGTTAAATTAATTGAACTTATATTGTCAATAAATACTTGAGTTTGGGTGAAGTTGAGTTGGAAGTCCTTAAGTGTGTGCATCATCCATAACAGTTGAGCAACACATTCTCCTAAGGCCACATACTCAGCTTCAGTTGTGGATAGAGCTACACAGTGTTGTTTTCTGCTGCACCAACTAACTAGACTTTGACCTAACAGTTGGCAGTTTCCACTTGTGCTCTTTCTATCTAATTTACAGCCAGCATAGTCAGAATCTGAGTATCCTGTCAAATCAAAAGTGGAGGTCCTAGAATACCAAATCCCTACATCTAGGGTGCCCTTTACATATCTTAGTATTCTTTTTAGGGCTGCTAAGTGCGTTTCCTTAGTACAGGTTTGGTATCTAGCACACATCCCTACAGCAAACATAATATCAGGTCTACTGGCTGTAAGGTACAGTAGGCTACCTATCATACTCCTATAGAGTTTAAGGTCTACTAGTTTACCATCAGGGTCACTATCTATTTTTACATTAGTGGCCATAGGGGTACTTATACTTTTAGAGTTATCCATTTTAAATTTCTTTATTAACTCTTTAGCATATTTAAATTGATGAACGTAGTTGCCATCCCTAGTTTGTTTGATTTGTAGTCCTAGGAAAAAAGTAAGCTCACCAACCAAGCTCATTTCGAATTCTTCTTCCATTATCTTGACAAATTCTTTTAAGAAGTTGGTGTTGGTGGATCCAAAGATTATATCATCTACGTAGATTTGGGCAATAAATATATCTTTTCCTAGGGTTTTAATAAATAAGGTTGAGTCAATTTGGTAGGTTGATAACCGTTCATACCATGCCCTAGGTGCTTGTTTTAGCCCATATAATGCTTTGGTTAGTTTATAAACATGGTTAGGTTTATCTAAGTCCTCAAACCCTGGGGGTTGTCCTACATACACTTCTTCTTTAATGAATCCATTTAAGAAGGCTGACTTTACATCCATTTGATATAATTTAAATCCTTTATGGGATGCAAAGGCTAACAACATTCTAATGGACTCAAGTCTAGCTACTGGGGCATATGTTTCATCGTAGTCTAATCCCTCTACTTGGCTAAAACCCTTTGCTACTAAGCGGGCTTTATTTCTGACTATTTCTCCTTGATCATTTAGTTTATTCCTAAAGACCCACTTAGTATCTATGATGGATTTGTCTTCTGGTTTAGGCACTAGTTCCCAGACTTGGTTCCTTTCAAATTGGGCTAATTCTTCTTGCATAGCTATGATCCAGTTATGGTCAGGTAGGGCTTCATCTATAGTTTTGGGTTCAATTTTTGATATCATAGCTATTTGACTAAGGTTTCTATAGGAGGATCTAGTCTTGACTCCTAGAGTTGGATCACCCACAATTTGATCAGTTGGGTGACTGAGTCTGGGTTTCTTGGTTCTTCTAGAGCTTGGTTCAGCCTCAGGTCCGGCTGGTCGGTTTGGTTCGCTATTTGATTCGACTCTTTGGACTGGTTCATTTGTTGGTTGTACACTTGATTCAGTTGACTCATTAATTGGTTCAATGGTTAGTTCGTTTAAGGTTTCAATTAATGGTTCAATAATTTGTTCATTATTTTCTTGGTCAGAGTTTGATGAAATTGGGTCTGGATTATTAGATGTTGAATTGATTTCTTCATCGAAAATTAAGTTTGTTGTTTCTTCAATTTTCTTAGTTTGTTTGTTGTAAGCCCTATAGGCTCTACTTGTTGTTGAATATCCTAGGAAAATACCTGGATTTGACTTGGATTGAAATTTTCCTAAATAGTCTTTGGTGTTTAGGATATGGACTTTGCACCCAAAGACCCTCAGGTAATGTAGGTTTGGGAGTCTATGGTAGTATAGTTCATAGGGGGTTTTGTTGTGTCGTTTGTTAATCAAAACCCTATTTTGGATATAACAGGCTGTACTAGTTGCTTCTGCCCAAAATTGATTTGCTAATTTAAATTAGTTGAGCATAGCCCTAGCGGCTTCTTGTAATGTTCTATTCCTTCGCTCGACTATCCCATTTTGTTGGGGGGTTCTAGGACATGAAAAGTCATGTAAATACCCATTTATCTTACAGAATTCCTCAAACCGTTGATTCTCAAATTCTCCCCCGTGATCACTCCTAAGTCTTTTAATTCTAGTGTCGTTTTGATTTTCAATTAGTTTACAGAATTCAATAAATAGGTTTAGAGTTTCATCTTTGGTTTTTAAGAACCTGACCCAGGTAAACCTAGAGTAATTATCAACTATTACTAAGCAGTATCGGTTCCCGCTTAGTGACTTGGCTCCATGTGAATCAAATAGGTCAAGGTGCAGGAGCTCAAGTGTGGTTTGAGTTAAATCAGACTGGATTAGTTTGTGATTGGATTTGATTTGTTTACCTTGATTACATGATTCACATATTAGGTTTTCATTGTTTTTGATTTTGGGGATACCTTTGATTAAGCCAAGTTGGGTAATTTTTGAGATAGTTCTTAAATTGGTATGACCTAATCTCCTATGCCAGAGGTTTGATTGTTCTAATTGTGTTAACATGCATTTGGGTATAAGGGGAAGATTTATAGTGTATACATTGTTTTTCCTAGTACCCTTAAGTATGATTTCTGAGTCTTGTTCATTTCTATTCAGGCAGTTGGAATTGTTGAAGGTAACTATATAACCAGAATCACATAACTGACTTATGCTAAGCAAGTTAAAATTAAAGTTTTCAACCAATAAAACTTTCTTAATAATGAAATCAGATTTAAGCTCAATATTTCCTGACCCAATTACCTTGAGTGTAGCATTATTGCCAAATGCTACTGAGCCTAGGTTTTTGAGTTTGAGCTTGGTGAACTTCAATTTGTCTCCAGTCATGTGTCTGGAGCAACCGCTATCCAACATCCATTGGTCCAAATCTTTATGTTCCTACGCATAAAGAATTTTCTTGATTTGGATCCAATTAGAATCAGGAATAGCTTAAATTGAGTTTCACTGCCTAGTCTGTCTCACCCAAATCTAGGGTTTTCAATCACGTTAACCTTATAGGTTTTGTGAGACAGTTTTGAAAATTTTAAAAATTTTGATTAATTTTGAAGGATAATTAAATTTTGAAAGTTTAATTAATTAATTTTGAAATTTTTGAAAAGATGTTTTAAATCTATACTTAGCTGAAATTTTGTGTTAGATTCGAATTTGACAAAAATTAATTTGAATTTGAATTTCAAAAATTGGCTTCCAGGTCTTGGCGAGGCACTAGGCCTTCTTTGGCCGAAGCCTTATGGGATCACCCTTTCCTTGACAAAGCCTTTTAATGAAATTACATTTTCAAATTATTCTTTGAAAAATTTCTGGTCTAACTAGTTTGGATTTTGGATCGGTAGCTTCGGCTGGTTTCACCAGTCTAAAGAGACCAAGTAAACTTGATTTTATTAGAATTGGTTTCCCCAACGTACTATCATCTCACCTCCACCCAATACTATGTTTTCAAGTTTCAGTTAAGTTTGTTTGGTCCTTAAACTAGCCTAAGTATATGCATGGTAATTGCAGAAATTAAGTAAACAGGCAACCAATCAAGCAATTTAAATCAATAATAACAAGTTTATCTAATAATGAAAATAGTTTTCAGTTTGGCTCCCCCTGGACTAAAGCCACGGTGATGGTTAGACAAGATGTGAATCTTGTCCTTGGGGATTCAATACTGATTTGATCCAGTTGGTTTATTCAGGCACAGTTTAGGTACCCATGCCTGAATTTTTCCTCTGGACTGATTCAGTACAGACAAATATGATCATTGTCGGGATTTGGTTCGGTAGCCAAGTCCGGATCGATTTAGAACTGATTTCTGTTTTCTAAGGATCATGTCAAGACCCTTGGAACCAGATGTAAATCGTTCTAAAGCTATTCTAAATTCCTTAACCTGAGTTTTCAGGGAGGAGTTCTCCTTTTTCAAGTTTTTCAACTTGAATAGAAGTTCCTTCCTGAACCTTCTCGGTTAAGGGTTTAGAGTCAGCTCCCTCTTTCAGGAGTTTTACTTCCTGTCGGATGGATTCGACTCGGAGTTTGGCTTTAGCCAAGTCTCGAGAAAGAAAAGAAATCAACTCACTTAATTGCAACTTATTAAAACCAGTTACCTTTATTTCTCCGTCTTCTGTGAAGGTCAGCTCGCCGTCCTCTTGTTCTGATTCTGACTCGACTTTTTCTGAGGCGGTCAGAGCTAGGAGATTGGACTGAGGTGCCTCTTCTTCTTCTTCTGAGGAAGACTCGTCCCAGGTTGCTTGTAGCGCCTTCTTTCTTCTCGTCTTCTTGGACTCTTTCAGATTTGGACACTCTGTTTTGTAGTGGCACTTTTTCTTGCACTCGTAGCAGGTCACATTAGGCTTGTTCGCGGGTTCAGTTGGTTCGTCCTTTCTTCGGCCGGTTTTCCTTTTGTTGGTTCGGTTCTTCAGCTCCTTGTAGTAGTTTCGAGCGAGCCGGACCAGCTTAGTTTGTTCTCCTTCTTCATCTTCTGAATCTGAGTCAGAGTTAGACTCGGGTTCAGGTTCGGGCTTCTTCTTCGTTGTCTTTTGAGTTTTGCCTGCAAGAAATGCAACACCTCTCTCGACCACATTGGTGTTAGTTTGTTCGTGCAGTTCTAGTTCGGAAAACAACTCATCTAATTTTATTTTAGAAAGATCTCTAGAGACCTTGTATGCATCTACCATAGATGCCCACAAGGTGTTTCTAGGAAAGGCGTTTAGAGTATACCTTATTAGGTCACGGTTTTCAACCTTGTGACCTATTGTGTGAAGACCGTTCATTACCTCCTGGATTCGTGCGTGGAGCTGGGCTGCTGTTTCGTTGTCGGCCATCTTGATAGTGTAGAGTTTATTCAGCAGTAGATCCCTCTTGCTGATCCTGGTGTCTGAAGTCCCTTCGTGCAGCTCAATTAGGTTTGTCCATAGCTCTTTTGCACTGTTGAAAGGGCCCACTCGGTTCAGTTCTTCCTTTGTCAGCCCGCATTGTAGGGTTTGCGTTGCTTTTGCGTCGGCCTCTATTTTGCGCTTTAGAGTATTGTCCCACTCGGAGTAGCTTTGTGGTTGTCCTTCGACGTTTTTGTGGATCTCCAGACCAGACTGGATGATGATCCACATATCCACCTGAGTTTTCAGGTGGACCTCCATGCGACTTTTCCAGTAAGAAAAGTCTTCTCCACTGAAAAGTGGAGGTCTGGCGGTGCTGAATCCCTCATGCATGACCATTGGATCTATAACAAAAAAACTAACAAAAAAAACAAATTTTCCAAGACTAGGCCTTAGATTAGTAGTGCTGGATTAGGAAATAAAATATCGAGGGGTGTTGCACCAACCTCGATTAACAAAAAAAATCGAAGAAAAAAAATATTTAAAAAATTCGAAAATCCGAAAAGAAATTTTCAAACTGGTGGTTGCACCAAGTTTGAATAACCCCACTCTGATACCACTTGTTGGATCGTGAAAAACCGATAGAGGGGGGGTGAATATCGGAAATCGCTCTTTTTCGGAAAACTAAGAGTAAGTGCACAGCGGAAATAAAAATACGAGACACAGCACAAAGACACAGTGGTTTTTACTTGGTTCGGAGCCTGTGTCGACTCCTACTCCAAGGCCCACGGTCGTTGACCGTTTACTTTGGGCAATTCTATATTCGCGCAAATAGGTTACAATGATTTCAATTACAAAGAGAGTGCAATAAAATAATAATAAAATATTAAGCTCTTCGTTACCGACGTCCGGAGTGTATCGATTCTTTTCGGGGCAGCGGGACGTCGTCGGCTCGAGGTGAGGCGTTTCTGGAGCAAGGTGCGAGCGTAGAAGAGCGTGGAAGCTTTGGAATGAAGTTGATGTAAAGCTTGGGGTCGAGGGGTGCTATTTATAGCACCTAGGGCGCCCTGGACTTCGGGGGCGCCCTGCCACGTGTCAGCCGATCCGCGGTTTGCTCGGTCAAGTGTCATCCCACCGGAATAGGGATGAGGTTTGACCTCTGGGGTGCCCTGGTCGTAGAGGGCGCCTTGGCTGACTTCTTTCGCGCAGAAATCTCGCTGTCGATAAGCTGAAGCCTCGCAGTCTTGGGCGCGGAGGCGCCCTGGCTGCTGACGGTGCCTTCACTGATGAAGGCGCCTTCGCTGCTGAGGGCGCCTTGCCCAGTAAGCAACTGATGCTCATCTTGCTTCGCTTGGTTCTGGTTCACCTTGAGGGTGCCCTGGACACTCAGGGCGCCTTACTCAGCTGCTGCCTCACTCCTTTGAGGGTCTCTGAGTTGCAGACACACATTCCTTCGGTCCTGCATTCAGGGTTAGTCCAAAACACAATAAAACAATTAGTTATTATTTTATACAGCCTTAGCTGTCTTGGTTCTGACTTTGGTCTCCAAAATGGAGCCCTAGGTCGAACCGACGCCTACTGTTCCCTCGACGGGGAACGCGTCCTCTCCTACTCCTCTCGGGAGAATTTACCTGATGCCAACCGTTCCTTTGGTTGGACTTTTGCCTGACGGTCCTTTGCCAGGTCTTGTAAACTGGCAGTCCTTCGCCAGTTGCCTAGCAGTCCTTCGCTAGGGCTTTAGTGCTGGCAGTCCTTCGCCAGTGCCTAGCAGTCCTTCGCTAGGGCTTGATGCTGGCAGTCCTTCGCCAGTTGCCTAGCAATCCTTCGCTAGGGCTTTCTTTCCTGGCATTCCTTTGCTAGTGCCTAGCAGTCCTTCGCTAGGGCTTTTCCTGCACACTTGATTAACTTGTTAGAAATCAAGAAAGACTTAACTTTTGACCTATGTTGCCATTATCAAAACACAGGTTTGACTTAGGTGCATTTCTGCACCAACAGTTGGGACTGATTTAATGAGTGAATGGGTTGTTGTAATTGCTAAAAATTGGTTTGAGAACTAGGTGGATTTTGTTGGAAATTACTGCTCTAATAATTCTGATTTTGAGGCTGAAAATTCTGATTTGAATGCTGAAATTGTTGGGGCTGCTGAAGACTTTGATTTTGAAACTGAAAGTTCTGCTGGTATGGTTGTTGATGCTGATATAAACTCTGGGATAATTGTGAAGGTTGAAAATATTGCTGAAAATTCTGAATTGGTTGAAATCCCTGCTAATTTTGTTGAAATTGAGGCTGGAAATGCTGATTCCCTTGTTGAAATTGTGAATAGGGTTGCTGGAATTGTTGAAAGTGTTGTTGTCCTTTCTAAAAATTCTGGAATTGTGACCGATTTTGTTGTAGGAGCTATTGTGAAGTATTTTGTTGATAGAATGAATTACCATACTTCAAATTAGGATGATCTCTCCATCCCGGGTTGTAAGTAGATAAGTATGGGTCATTCCTTAATTGATATTGACCTCTAGTCAAGTTGGCTAATGATTCATCTTGTTGTAAATTTGGACACAAATCCGAATTATGCTCTTAACTGGAACATATGCTACACAACCTCATTACTTGATTTGTAGGTGAAGCTACTGTAAAGTATTGATTTTGGCTCAAATTATTCAAAGTCATTTGCTTCACTAAAGAAGTAAGCTCCACCAAAGAATTTTTAATCTCTTTTTGTTCATTTGAAACCAATTGGGCTTCATTCACCCCTCTAGTAGTAAGGGCCCTACTTCCATATTGTTGAGAGTTCTTCGCCATATTTGTAATCAATTCTCTAGGTTGTTCTGGGGTCTTGTTCACTAGAGCTCCTCCAGCTGCAGCATCAATCATGATTCTATCCATTTGAAATAGACCTTCATAGAAATATTGAATAAGAAGTTGCTCACTTATTTGATGTTGTGGACAACATGAGCACAATTTATTGAATCTCTCCCAATAGTCATATAAGGTCTCTCCCACCACTTGTTGAATACCACAAATGCTCTTTCTAATAATAGTCGTTCTTGAAGCTAGAAAATACTTCTCTAGAAATGCTTTTTTCATGGCAATCCAACATGCAACATGTCCAGTAGGCAAGTAATAAAATCAATCATTAGCTGCTCCAATCAAAGAAAATGAAAATGCCCTTAATTTAATGTCCTCTTCAGAAATCCCTTGGGGCTTCATAGTGGAGCACACTACATGGAACTCATGTAAATGTCTATTAGGATCTTCTCCTGATTGCCCCTGAAACTTGGGAAGTAGATGAATTAGGCCTGATCTCAACTCAAAATCTCCAGCTAACTCTAGATAAGCAATACAAGAGTACTGAAATGCATCATCAGGGGCTGCAAGCTCCTTCATAGTCTTCTGATGTTCTGCCATGAGACTACTTGAATGAGTAGAAATCTTTTCAACAACTTCTGGAACTCTTCCTTGATTTCTCCTAGCTCTTAAGGTTCTCTCAATCTTACGATCAAACTCCACAATATCACCACCTGTAATCCTGGTCATAAATCCAACGAAATGGCAGCAAATGTATATAGAAAGCTAAAGCAAATGAAATATAATCAAAGAATATTAAACTAAACACAAGCTCAAATCAAACAAACTCTACTAATGTGAAGTCCCCGGCAACGACGCCAAAATTTGATGTCCACCACAACTAGTGTCACAAATGGTCTCAAATTGATTAAAGGTCGAAACCACACTCTCACCAATGAAATGTAGAATAGGGGCCTTGAGTCGTATTTTTTTCCAAGGGCTAGTAGTGGTTCGGTTGACTTATTGCTTGGATTAACTGTTGGTGCAAGTTGCATCAATGATATTCCTCTTTAAGTGTTTTAATGTTTGACAATACACTTAAGTCAGTGATACATTGAATAGACAAAGGGGAGCAAAAGAGAAGTAACCTTAGCAGAAGAAAAGTCCTAGTTAATCTAGGCATAGAAACCCTAAGTCCCAGCGAAGGGCTGCTAGGTATTGTGTAACGACCCGGAAAATTCTCTTAATATTTTATTAAAATATTAAGCATGTCTAGATAATTTTCCAAAGGACCTAGAGGTAATAATACAAACTTTGGCCTAGAAAATCCATGTTTTCCCATTTAAATTGGGAAAAAGGGCACTAATGGGCCTTATATGGGCTTGCTAGTACCATAATTATCAGTGGATTTTAGGTGAAAATTGGTATAAAGATAAATAGGATTTAATTAGACATATTAGCAGGATTATGGGTAAGTATTAGTTTAATTTTCCTATTTAATTTGAGGAATTAGGAACTAATGGGCCTTAAATGGGCTCCAAAAATGGGTATTAGTTGGGTAAAATTAATATAAAAATAAAAGAATTTTATTTAGGAATATTGACAAAATTATGGGTCATTTTTGGAGAATTTTCGAAATAAAAGGAGAATTTTCGAAAATAAGAAAAAGGATTAAATAAAACAAAAAAAATAAAATAAAAATAAAGGTGCATGGGTCAAGGATTGAACCTTGGACCTCTTGTGCAACCAATGAATGCTTTAACCAACTCACCTAGCAAGGAATTCTTGTGAGGAAAGGAAATGAATGGTGGTTAAATGGTAGAAGAAGATGAAGAGCCATGGAAAACTCTTCATTCACCACTTTGATGGGTTGTAATGAGGGGAGTTTTGGGAGTTACTTATTCTCTCAATTAAGTGCATTACCTCTCCTCTTCATTCTCATTCTTGCCGAGCACACAAGGGGAGGAAGTCCTTGGAGAAAACTTCACAAAAAGTCTCATCCTCCAAGATCTAAGGTCTTCTCAAGTTTCCAAGGGCTAGGTGTGGTCAAGTCTTCTTCCTTCCTTCCATCCAAGGTCTAAAAAAAAAAATCAAGAAATCTAATGTAAGACTCCCTCACCTGTGGTATAATGGTTTCATATGATTTTTATGATTTTTAGCATGATATATGGGTTAGTTTTTGGATGTGATGATGAAAGGAAAGAAAAACCAAGGTCCTTAAGTTCAAGGGTTTCGGCCAGCATGTTTTAAAGGTCTAAAAATATGTTAAAAATCATGATAATATTATTTAGTGTTCCCTTATGATGTTTAGAAGTTAAGTGAAATTTTTGGGAATTTTTAGAGTGCTCTAGGACACCCTAGAGTTTCGGCCAACATGGAAGAAGTAAAACCCAGAACTTTAAGTTCAAGGGTTTCGGCCAGCATGTTTTAAGTGTCTAAAAATATGTTAAAAATCATGATAATGTCATTTAATATTCCCTTATGATGTTTAGACATTAATTATAATTTTTGGGAATTTTTGGGATACCCTAGAGGCCCCATATGTCTCGGCCAACATGGAAGAAGTAAAACCCAGAACCATAAGTTCAAGGGTTTCGGCCACCATGTTTTAAATGTCTAAAAATATGTTAAAAATCATGATAATGTCATTTAATGTTCCCTTATGATGTTTAGACATTAATTATAATTTTTGGGAATTTTTGGGATACCCTAGAGGCCCCATATGTCTCGGCCAACATGGAAGAAGTAAAACCCAGAACCATAAGTTCAAGGGTTTCGGCCACCATGTTTTAAATGTCTAAAAATATGTTAAAAATCATGATAATGTCATTTAATGTTCCCTTATGATGTTTAGACATTAATTATAATTTTTGGGAATTTTTGGGATACCCTAGAGGCCCCATATGTCTCGGCCAACATGGAAGAAGTAAAACCCAGAACCATAAGTTCAAGGGTTTCGGCCACCATGTTTTAAATGTCTAAAAATATGTTAAAAATCATGATAATGTCATTTAATGTTCCCTTATGATGTTTAGACATTAATTATAATTTTTGGGAATTTTTGGGATACCCTAGAGGCCCCATATGTTTCGGCCAACATGAAAGAAGCAAAACCCAGAACCTTAAGTTCAAGGGTTTCGGCCACCATGTTTTAAATGTCTAAAAAATATGTTAAAAATCAGGATAATGTCATTTAATGTTCCCTCATGATGTGTAGAGGTTAAGTATAAATTTTGAGAATTTTGGGGTACCCTAGAGGCCCCATATGGTTCGGCCAACCCCAAGGACCCAAAGGTTAGGGTTGAGTCTTTAACCTCAACTTATGTTTATGTGTTGCCCTGATATAAGGATGATGGATGGCGATTGTGTGAATTTTCACATGGCCATGGGACTCCACAAGTTTCGGCCATATAAGGGTTAATAGGGTAAAAGTTAAGATTTATTTCAAGTAAGGGTCCCAATGGCCCTACGGTAAGATGTGATTTATGTTTATGAATGATATGCTATGTTATGAATGATATGCCATGTTACGAATGATATGCCGTGTTTACGAATGATATGCCATGTTTATGAATGATATGCTATGTTATGAATGATATGCCATGTTACGAATGATATGCCATGTTTACGAATGATATGCCATGTTTATGGATGATATGCCATGTTATGAATGATATGCCATGGTTATGCATGTTAAGAATGAAAATGATGAATGAAGGTTAAGTATGATGAATGAATGAATATGCTAAACGGCACGGTCGATGGTTGACGGTACGACGGTCGAAAGGACCGGTAAATGGGCCGGTAGACGGGCCGAGCCGTAACAAGTATGCTATGTTAAGTATGCCATGAATGTCTCATGAATGATGAAGCATGTAAAGTATTTTACTTTATGAATGGGCTTGTACCGGACCGAAGTATGGGTCCAAGGGATGGGCACCTTAAGAACGCCCCGGTTCTGGACTACCGACTATGCTGTCACGGTTCTGGCACTACCGAAGCTGTGCAACAGGGATGGGCACCTTAAGAACGCCTCGGTTCGGGGACTACCGACTATGCTGTCCTTACCCTAGTAGGTCGAGGCTAGCTACCTCGTATTTACTTAGGGATACGCGCTTATGATGTATGTATGTGGTACAAGCCAGGGCCCAATGATATGATGATTATGTTTAAGAAATGAAAAGTATGTTTTTAAAGATTAAGCATCCTTATGATATATACGCATTGCCCATGCATTCATTATGAAAAAGTATGTTGATGAAAAGTATGTTTATGCAAAGTATGATTTTAAACTAAGCATCCTTATGATATATGCACATGCTCATGCATCCATCATGTTATGCATTATGTTATGAAAAGTATGTTCATGAAAAGTATGTTCATGAAAAGGATGGTTATGCCATGATTTACTTATGTTTATGCCATGATTTTTATGCCATGATTTATTTATGTTTATGCCATGATTTGTATGCCATGATTTTTATGCCATGATTTATTTATGTTTATGCCATGATTTGTATGCCATGATTTTTATGCCATGATTTATTTATGTTTACGGCCATGATTTTTATGCCATGATTTATCTATGTTAATGCCATGATTTTACGCCATGATTTTACTTATGTTCCTGTTAGTTTAGGATGC
>JAGFNQ010000451.1:177599-202800 GCA_024364735.1 Boesenbergia rotunda
TATTATATTATATAAAGCAAATGATAATAATATGAGAGTGTGTACTAATATAAGAATATTATCAATATAACTATACTAATTCCTTATCATATAGGTATTGTTATAATTCACCTATCATATAGGTTCTTAATATGAGCCTACATACAGGTTGACGTGTATCGTCTCAATCTATAAGTGATTACCTATACATATTATTCCATAAGCAATTATAGGTATTATACCTATGATTTATATGATAAATAACTATAATTTATGATATTATGTATAACCTATAATATAGTCTCATGTAGGGAATTATACGATAGCCTAACGTAAATAAGATTATAACACTCTCACCTGTGTGGGCGTATAGTGTTAGTTCCATTATACTAATACTAATATAATTAATGGTATAAGTCATACGGTATAACCTAAATGATACGCATAGGGTAGTGTCCTAATTATATTAACGCTTATTATAGATTAGGGGTCGACTATAATTTCATGCTAATTATAAATATTAGTATTATCAACGTATGTTTTACTATTATCTTATAGATAATATATAAGATTACCTTAAGTTATTTTATGGTAATATAATAAATATGATCTCACTTATCATATAATAACCATATGAATATATATAAGTTTATAGATAACCTAACAAATTAGAATGTAGATAGAAGAGAAATGTAGTATTTGTTATACTAGTGTTATATCCTAAAAGAAAAAAAAAAGGAATTGTCACTTTTAATTATATATAGGCTAGCCATTATATTTAAATAAAGAAATTATTAGTTATCAAGAAAATTAACATAATTTAGTCAAGAAGGTTTGGTTATTGGGTTTAGGATGATAAAAAGTAAAGAGATTAGCATGTTATATTTAGTTAAATTAAATAGTAAAATCTTAGATACAAGTGTTTCGAGTTAGTTTCTAGGTTAGCATAGATTATTGGTCAAAGACTAGTTATCTGGTAACGAGATTCTAGTAGGAAGGAGAAAGAGTTATACTTATATAAAGCTGTGATTATGTTGTCGAGGAGTGGATTTGAAGTATGATACTGATGTAATAAAAGATGTATGTGGGAAGCAGAGACATGGAGATCAGTGCTAATTGAGAAGAGTTTGATACAGATAAAAGATGTATGTGAGAAGCAGAGACATGGAGATCAGTGCTAATTGAGAAGAGCAATTCGGGGTAATAAATTGGTGCATAGATGATAGACTTGTGCATAGTGAATGAAAGTTAGAGTCTTGTTTGAAGTACCAAATGGAACTAAACAGGAATACGTTAGATGATATTCTTTCATGTACAGCTTAATAGTAGACAAAATTATGACAATAAGTGATAGAAACAGATAGACGATTAGAGCTAGAAAAAAAAATGGTTGAGATGAAATCATATTATGTATTAGAACCACCTAAATATAGAGATGTAGCATAACGAATAAGATGATATGATAGCACGAAGAGTAGAAGCAGTTATTATGGTACTTGGAAATCATAAAGATGTAGAAATTTGATCTGAGAGTTTCATAACTAATAGATAAAACTAGAACAAGGAGATACCTTTAGTCAAGGTCTTATGGCAAAGTCAACGGCCCGAGGAAGCTACCTGGGAATGCGAGGACGAGATGAAGCGCAAGTACCCGGAGTTATTCTAAGTTCGAGGACGAACTTTCACAAGTATGGGGGATTGTAACGACCCGGAAAATTCTCTTAATATTTTATTAAAATATTAAGCATGTCTAGATAATTTTCCAAAGGACCTAAGGTAATAATACAAACTTTGGCCTAGAAAATCCATGTTTTCCCATTTAAATTGGGGAAAAAGGGCACTAATGGGCCTTATATGGGCTTGCTAGTACCATAATTATCAGTGGATTTTAGGTGAAAATTGGTATAAAGATAAATAGGATTTAATTAGACATATTAGCATGATTATGGGTAAGTATTAGTTTAATTTTCCTATTTAATTTGAGGAATTAGGAACTAATGGGCCTTAAATGGGCTCCAAAAATGGGTATTAGTTGGGTAAAATTAATATAAAATAAAAGAATTTTATTTAGGAATATTGACAAAATTATGGGTCATTTTTGGAGAATTTTCGAAATAAAAGGGGAATTTTCGAAAATAAGAAAAAGGATTAAATAAAACAAAAAATAAAATAAAAATAAAGGTGCATGGGCCAAGGATTGAACCTTGGACCTCTTGTACAACAATCAATGCTTTAACCAACTCACCTAGCAAGGAATTCTTGTGAGGAAAGGAAATGAATGGTGGTTAAATGGTAGAAGAAGATGAAGAGCCATGGAAAACTCTTCATTCACCACTTTGATGGGTTGTAATGAGGGGAGTTTTGGGAGTTACTTATTCTCTCAATTAAGTGCATTACCTCTCCTCTTCATTCTCCTTCTTGCCGAGCACACAAGGGGAGGAAGTCCTTGGAGAAAACTTCACAAAAAGTCTCATCCTCCAAGATCTAAGGTCTTCTCAAGTTTCCAAGGGCTAGGTGTGGTCAAGTCTTCTTCCTTCTTTCCATCCAAGGTCTAAAAATCAAGAAATCTAAGGTAAGACTCCCTCACCTGTGGTATAATGGTTTCATATGATTTTTATGATTTTTAGCATGATATATGGGTTAGTTTTTGGATGTGATGATGAAAGGAAAGAAAAAACCAAGGTCCTTAAGTTCAAGGGTTTCGGCCAGCATGTTTTAAAGGTCTAAAAATATGTTAAAAATCATGATAATATTATTTAGTGTTCCCTTATGATGTTTAGAAGTTAAGTGAAATTTTTGGGGATTTTTAGAGTGCTCTAGGACACCCTAGAGTTTCGGCCAACATGGAAGAAGTAAAACCCAGAACTTCAAGTTTAAGGGTTTCGGACAGCATGTTTTAAAGGTCTAAAAATATGTTAAAAAAACATGATAATGTTATTTACTGTTCCCTTATGATGTTTAGAAGTTAAGTGAAATTTTTGGGGATTTTTAGAGTGCTCTAGGACACCCTAGAGTTTCGGCCAACATGAAGGAAGCAAAACCCAGAACTTTAAGTTCAAGGGTTTCGGCCAGCATGTTTTAAGTGTCTAAAAATATGTTAAAAATCATGATAATGTCATTTAATGTTCCCTTATGATGTTTAGACATTAATTATAATTTTTGGGAATTTTTGGGATACCCTAGAGGCCCCATATGTCTCGGCCAACATGGAAGAAGTAAAACCCAGAACCATAAGTTCAAGGGTTTCGGCCACCATGTTTTAAATGTCTAAAAATATGTTAAAAATCATGATAATGTCATTTAATGTTCCCTTATGATGTTTAGACATTAATTATAATTTTTGGGAATTTTTGGGATACCCTAGAGGCCCCATATGTTTCGGCCAACATGAAAGAAGCAAAACCCAGAACCTTAAGTTCAAGGGTTTCGGCCACCATGTTTTAAATGTCTAAAAATATGTTAAAAATCAGGATAATGTCATTTAATGTTCCCTCATGATGTGTAGAGGTTAAGTATAAATTTTGAGAATTTTTGGGGTACCCTAGAGGCCCATATGGTTCGGCCAACCCCAAGGACCCAAAGGTTAGGGTTGAGTCTTTAACCTCAACTTATGTTTATGTGTTGCCCTGATATAAGGATGATGGATGGCGATTGTGTGAATTTTCACATGGCCATGGGACTCCACAAGTTTCGGCCATATAAGGGTTAATAGGGTAAAAGTTAAGATTTATTTCAAGTAAGGGTCCCAATGGCCCTACGGTAAGATGTGATTTATGTTTATGAATGATATGCTATGTTATGAATGATATGCCATGTTACGAATGATATGCCGTGTTTATGAATGATATGCCATGTTTATGAATGATATGCTATGTTATGAATGATATGCCATGTTACGAATGATATGCCATGTTACGAATGATATGCCATGTTTACGAATGATATGCCATGTTTATGGATGATATGCCATGTTATGAATGATATGCCATGGTTATGCATGTTAAGAATGAAAATGATGAATGAAGGTTAAGTATGATGAATGAATGAATATGCTAAACGGCACGGTCGATGGTTGACGGTACGACGGTCGAAAGGACCGGTAAATGGGCCGGTAGACGGGCCGAGCCGTAACAAGTATGCTATGTTAAGTATGCCATGAATGTCTCATGAATGATGAAGCATGTAAAGTATTTTACTTTATGAATGGGCTTGTACCGGACCGAAGTATGGGTCCAAGGGATGGGCACCTTAAGAACGCCCCGGTTCTGGACTACCGACTATGCTGTCCACGGTTCTGGCACTACCGAAGCTGTGCAACAGGGATGGGCACCTTAAGAACGCCTCGGTTCGGGGACTACCGACTATGCTGTCCTTACCCTAGTAGGTCGAGGCTAGCTACCTCGTATTTACTTAGGGATGCGCGCTTATGATGTATGTATGTGGTACAAGCCAGGGCCCAATGATATGATGATTATGTTTAAGAAATGAAAAGTATGTTTTTAAAGATTAAGCATCCTTATGATATATACGCATTGCCCATGCATTCATTATGAAAAAGTATGTTGATGAAAAGTATGTTTATGCAAAGTATGATTTTAAACTAAGCATCCTTATGATATATGCACATGCTCATGCATCCATCATGTTATGCATTATGTTATGAAAAGTATGTTTATGAAAAGTATGTTCATGAAAAAGATGGTTATGCCATGATTTACTTATGTTTATGCCATGATTTTTATGCCATGATTTATTTATGTTTATGCCATGATTTGTATGCCATGATTTTTATGCCATGATTTATTTATGTTTATGCCATGATTTGTATGCCATGATTTTTATGCCATGATTTATTTATGTTTACGCCATGATTTTTATGCCATGATTTATCTATGTTAATGCCATGATTTTATGCCATGATTTTACTTATGTTCCTGTTAGTTTAGGATGCCATGATTCTATGCTAGTTTAGAATGTCATGCTTTGATTATGTTTATGCTAAGTTAGGATGCCATGCTTCTATTTATGTTCATGTTAGTTTAGGATGCCATGATTTTATTATGCTTATGTTATGTTAGAATGTCATTATTTTATTTATGCTCATGCTAGTATAGGATGCCATGATTTTTAATTAGGTTATGCCATGATTTTATGTCCATGCCAAGTATTATGCCATGCTATGAATGTTTACGATGTTTATGGATTGAGTTTATGCCATGCTATGAATATTATGATGTTTATGTTTATGCCATGCTATGAATGTTTACGATGTTTATGGGTTGTATTTATGCCATGCTATGAATATTTATGATGTTTATGTTTATGCCATGCTATGAATGTTTACGATGTTTATGTTTATGTCAAGTATGATGCCATACATGAATGTTTATGGTTATGTTTATGTCATGCTATGAATATGATGAAGCCATGTCCATGATATGTCGAATGAATGCTAAGTGATGATAAGGATGACGATCTAAGTAAAGCATTAAGTATGCTAATGTTTCATATGTTTATGATTAAGTGACGGATGGCTTTAGTGGGTAGGAAAGAGTCTTACTAAGCCTGTGTGCTTATAGTCTTATTTTCTTATACCGCAGATCTCGCAAGGGGATAATAAGGAAGCTGCAGGAGGGCATTGCAGAATGTGTGTGATAGTGACTTGGCCAAGAGACCATATGTTTGCTTGTCTTATGATAGAACTTTACCTTTACTACTAAGTACTGGAATATGACTATGACTCTATGACATGATGCTAAAGTATGACAGAATGCTAAAGTATGACATGACGCTAAGTATGACATGATGCTAAGTATGACATGATGCTAAGTATGTTATGATGCTAGAAAGTGCATGTAGGTGTAAGTTTAAAGTTTTCCGCTGCATTATGATGTCTACATGCCCTAAGTATGTTAACGTAACACCGCTTTATGATGGTCTATAAAAAAAAAAAAAAAAAAAAGCGGGTGTTACAACTTGAGTGCTCAAGGATGTTTCCAATGTGCTTTGCCCCTCTTGTCAGTCCTCTAGTGAAATCAAAAGTGTGGTGGAGTTAATATTGAACAATGCCTTTGATTTGGATGAATAAAACTCTATTGATCTCAATGTGCCAACTTCCACCTTGCGTGCCAATTTTCTTTCTCCATTCTTCTTTCCTGATTTTTCCTCTTTTCCTTTCTCTCTAGTAAGGTCAAATATGTAATGGAACAAGGCCTTAATTCGGATGAGAAAAAACTTCATTTGATTTCATGGTGCCAACTCAATTGTGTCCACTTGTTTCCTTGTTTTTCCCTTTTTTTTTCCTTTTCAAACTGTTGCTCTTTTCTTTTTCTTCTTCTGTTAATTCTTCTACTGGAGCATTGTAGATCAGATTTAAATCAGAAAACGTGAGAGATTAAGTAACAATTAGAAAATTAAATGCTCCACATTTAACCCTCACCAAACAACTCTTGCAACCCCTCTTTGATACACTCTTCTTCTTCCATTTCTCTCTTTTTTTTTCTGTTCGATTGCAAATTCAGCTCCACGGCATCTTCATTGCAAAACTCTGATTTCTCCCCAGCAGCTACGCAATTGATCCTAGCATCAAGTAGTAGTGGAGAATGCAATTGCTTCACTTGAGACCATGGCACTACAAATTTTTTTTTTGTTTTGATCTATCAATCCTAGCAGCCACATTTTCCCTTGTTCTGATCAGCAATGAATGCTCTCGACACTTTTTGCTACATTCCTATACCTACTGCCTCGATTCATAGCCTCAAAAACTCAAATTCGGTCGCAAGTTGGTACAAAACTGCCTTCATAACATTTCTACTGATTTTCTTCTTTCATAACTGAATTTTTTTCAGCTTAAGTATCAACTTGCTGCTCTCTAAAACCTCTTGGATTCGAGTGGGTTTGTTCTGAGTCCTTTTCAGCTGTCCTTGCAGCAGCCACATTAGTTTAAAATCAATTCCTCTGCACTTCAATTTCTGCACTGCACAGAATTTTTTTTTTTCCTCCTTTGTTTTTGGCATAAATTCTCTGTAATAGTCTCAGATTTCCTGCATTTTTCTCTTCAATTCAGAATTCACTTCAGATTCCATTCAAACTTCTAATCAGTGAGTTGGATTTCCAGCTCAGATGTGTTCAGCTACACTTCACTTATGGATTCCACCTTAGCACAGAATTCTCTCTTAAGTTTGTTAACTGCTCAGCTTAAGTTCCTGAACTGCTTCGTTTCAATTTTTAGCACCATGCACTTAATTTCAGAGTCCAAGATCATTCAGTTCCTCATTCTTGCACTTCTCGGATTTCTTATCAGTAGTTAGCATTAACTTCAAGTGGAAGATTTGATCCCAGCTGTTTCAAATTTTAGCCCACTGCATTCTTCTTCTTTTTTTCTGTACTTGATCTGAAAAATCCAAACAACCACATTTTCTTTCTCCTTTGATCAGCAGTGGATATTCTTGATACAAATCTGACACATTCAGGAACTTAGTTCCCTGATTCATAGCCTAGAAAAACAACTTCAGCTCCATCTTGATACAAACTGCACAAAAACTGCTTGTACTGATTTTTTTTCCGTTTTCTTTCCTAGCTTCAATTCAGCTCACATTCTCAACCTTTCAGCAGTGTTTTCAGATTTTTTTTTTCTGTTCTCTTGATCAGCTCAGAATTTCTGCCTTGGGTTCAAGTTAACACAGCTGCAAATCATCTCTGCATCTTTTGATACTCTCAGCTTGTGCCAGCTTCTGTCAAACTTACAGCTCCTCAAAGCCTTCAATTCAGTCTTCCAACAACAGTCCCTCATGGTTTAGAACCTTGCAGCTTACTCCCTTTTCAGTTTGCATCATCTCAGAATTTCTTGGATGCAGCACTCGGCAGCACTAATGCAATGCAGTTCAGAAGTTTTTTTTTCTTCAGCTGCAACAAAATTTTCTCTTGTAATGGCACAGCTTTTTCCAGCTTGTATTCAGCTTCAATTCATCTTGTCTTCAGATTGCCTTTAGATTCCAGCACTCGACAGCAAACTTTGCATTGTTTCAGTTCAGAACAGTTTAAGGTCTGCTAGAATTGAATCCTTTTCTTCCCTTTTTGCACCAATTTCTGCTTTGCGTGCCAATTTTCTTTCTCCATTGCAGTTTTTTTTTCTTTTCTTCTCAGCCGAATTCAACTTGAGGTTCAACTTCCTTGGATCTTCAAATGATGATCAAGAATCTTCAACTGTTTTCAATCCTTGCCCACTTCTTCCCACTCATTCTTGGCACATGGAATTTGCAGAAATTTTTTTTTTCGACATGAATTGCCTCTTTGATGCCAAATCTTTCCAAAACACTAGTCACTCCCCCACACTTAAATCTTTGTCCGTCTCGGACAAAATAGCATTAAGAAACATCCCAAGCAAACAAATCCATAGAAAAAATGGGGTTAAGAGTAGGAATAAGGAAAGGCAAATAGAATAGACATGATTTTTGCCAAAAATTGATATAGAAAGGGAAACAAACTGAAATATTACATAGATGTGATCCAATTATTGAAATATGGCTTAGAAAGAACCTAAGCAAGTTCTAGAGTACAATGACACGTGTGTATCACAAAAATAAGGCTAATTCTCACTTGGCAAAAAGAATTCATCTCAAATCCTCAATTAAGAATCTAAAGTAAAGTAGTACTCAAGCATCCAAGATTTCATCCATGAACTCAAACCCTAAGTTTTGACAACCAAATTTAATTTATTTTCAAAAGACTCTAAAATGCTATGTATATAACCTAGAGGGATACATTTATTCCTAATCATGCAAGAAGAAGTATTAAAAGAAAAGACATGGTAATTACAATGATTTTTATTCATGTCATGTTTCCTAAGAATTTATTATCAACTATTCATTTGAAAAAGAGAAAAATTTATTCCTAGAACCACGGAAATGATATGTACAACGAAATGAAGTGTAGAGAAAGTGAACTCCCCTTAAGTTGGGTAGATAGCTTCGTTCATGTCCAACCCATCCACCTCTAGCTCCTTTAGCTCTTCAAAGTACCTTTTGAGCTGGTGGCCATTGACTTTCCAAATAAAACCATTAGATGCATCTTGAATTTCCACAACACCATAGGGAAAAATATTAGTTACAATAAATGGACCATCCCACCTTGACCTTAATTTATCTTTTATCAATTTGAGCCTTAATTTGTACAATAATACCTTGTCACCAATTTAGAAATCTTTCTTCACAATGTGCTTGTCATGGAAGTTCTTGGACTTCTCCTTGTAGGTCCTTGAATTTTCAAATGCTTCCAGCCGAATTTCTTCAAGTTCTTGGAGTTGTAATTTTCTCTCTTCTCCCGCCTTGGTAGCATCGAAATTACAAGCTTTCACCGCCCAATATGCCTTGTGCTCTATTTCCACAGGGAGGTGACAAGCCTTACCATAAATCAAGCGGTAGGGTGACATGCCAATCGGTGTCTTATATGCTGTTCTGTAGGCCCAGAGTGCGTCATCTAGCCTTTTGTTCCAGTCTTCTCTAGTGGGCCCAACTATTTTCTCTAAAATGAATTTGATCTCTCTGTTTGAAATCTCAGCCTGTCCATTTGTTTGGGGATGATAGGATGTAGAGACTTTATGTGCCACCCCATATTTACTCAGCAGTGCCTTCATGTGTTTGTTGTAGAAGTGAGATCCTTGGTCACTAATTATTGTTCTTGGAATTCCAAACCACGGTGTCTCACCATGCACTGTGATCAAGTGCTCATCTCTGAAATCATCATCAATGGTGGTAGGAGATCCATCTCCTTCAAGTCTGCTCAAATGATCTGCAACTAAGATCTCTTTTCCACTTCTATCCTTGATTTCCAGGTCAAATTCTTAGAGTAGGAGCATCCATCTGATCAATCTGGGTTTTGCATCAGGCTTTTTCAACAAGTATTTTAGAGCTGCATGATTAGAAAAAATAATAACATGTGAGCACAATAAATAAGATCTGAATCTATCCAAAGCAAAAACAATGGCAAGAAGCTCCTTTTCAGTCGTGGTGTAGTTTGCTTCGGCGGCATCTAAGGTTTTGGAGGCGTAGCAAATGACATGTGGTGCTCTATCTACCCTCTGTGCTAGAACAGCTCCCACTGCAAAATTAGAAGCATCACACATTAATTCAAATGGTAGAGTCTAGTCAGGTGATGTAATAATAGGAGCTGAGGTAAGAGCCTCCCTAAGCCTATGAAAAGCTTCCTTGCATTTTTCATCAAAATGAAACTCAACATCTTTCTGCAGAAGTTGTGTCAAGGGTCGAGCAATCAAGCTGAAGTCTCTAATAAATCTGCGGTAAAATCCTCCATGTCCAAGAAAAGCACGAACATCCCGTACGCATACGGGGTAAGATAAAGAAGAAATAACACTGATTTTAGAAGGATCTTCCTCAATACCTTTCTGAGAGACTATGTGTCCAAGTACAATCCCATGCTCTACCATGAAGTTGTAATGCCCCAAAATTCCCATTTTTTAGTTCTTAAAGTCCTTAGAATTATTTAAAAATGGTTTAGAAATATTCTAGATATTTTTAGGAATTTTTAGAATATTTTTATGGAATTTTCCGAGACCGTTTAGTATATTAAAAAAAAGGAGAGAGAAAAATCGTTTAAGGGCAGCAGTGGGTTCAAACCCACGACCACCAGGAGACCAGGCGAGAGCGCGACCGGCTGGGCTAGGGTATCAAGCACAACGAAAGGTGGAGAGAAATATATTTATAGAGTAGTTACGATTCTTTTCATAAAAATAGTATAAATAGATAAGTTAAGAGAGGAAATTAGATTTTTGGTTTTCTCTCTTCCTCACCCTAGCCGCGCGAGACAGCCTCTCCCTCTCCTCTCTTGGGCGACGCCAACCAACACCAAGGCCAAGAGGGCCGGCCAAGGCTCTCCTCCGAGAGATATTCCTATATTCGGGATCCCCGCGACGAGAGGAACGCGTAGGCGCGAAGAATTCTCCGAGATCTCAATTTTCTTCCGAACCTCCGACGTCGTTCTTGGTTGTAAGTCCAAGATATCAAGGTAAGTACTGCTCACCTGCAGTAAGAGGCGGTTTTTCCGCAAGAATTTCCCTTAAAAGTTTTTAAAAGAGATATTTACTTCTTGTTAAGATTTTTGTATGTAGTCTTAGTTCATTATATGCTTATATATTTTATTGAGTGCCCTATATGAGGTTAGGGTCCAAGAAAAGCTATGAGAAAAGAAAAGAGAAGATAAAGATAAGAAAAGAAAAGGCCAAGGCCTTAAGAAATCCCCAAAAGTCAAGACTTAGGGATTTTAGCACGCAAGGTGCTCGAGAAAATGCCAAGGCATTTACAGATAAGAAAGAAAAGAAAGAAAAGCTATTTTATTTTCTAAGGCCAGTACCCGGCGTCCAAGGGCGTCGTTAAAGAAATCCAGGTGTCCAATTCCAAGGTCTTGGCCCTGGTAGACCAAGGTCTGCTCTATTAGGATTGGTGGCTCGCTACCCCAACCTTTTAGGGAACGCGCATGAGATGGTACTTACGTCTTCAGTGGATCCAAGTGATTATTATTTTCAAGTATATGCTTTAGCAAACTTTTCTAAAGTTTAAAGAGTTTTCAAAAAGTTAAAGAATAGCTAAAGTTTCAAGTTGAGCCAAGAAAAGTAAATTGAGATTTATTAATGCTTGAGTATGCATGTTTTTGAGTTATACATGTTCTTAGTTTTCTTTCAAGCATATAAGTATCTCATATGATTTTCATATTGTTCAAGAAGCATGTTTGCACATTTCGAGATTTTGTGAGCTAGATAGTACTTACTAAGCTTTTTGCTTACTAGTTGCATTTTCCTCTTACTGCATATAAAGGTAAAGGCAAGCAATTCTGAAGGAAGGCGACGAGGCGGTGCTGAGCGAAGTGTGTCTGGTGGCTGATTTTGGAGAGATCCTTAAGACGAGACAATTCAGTTATTCGAATTACAATGTTTTAGTTTATTCAAATTCTAAGTTATTGCTTTATGGAGTTTAGCAAACTTTTAAGCTTTGGATAGTTTTACATGCTCAATTTCGTAGAATAAAGATTCCATGCCATTTCATTTAGCATACATATCCTTATGATTGCATTGGATGAGTAGAAGTGTGAGTAGTTTGAGATATTGATACTTTATTGGAGTTATTAATGCATGGGCCAAAGATAGGACTAGATTCCCTTTTAAATCAAGTTTTATTGCTCAATTATGCTTAGAAAAGTCGCCTTCTCATTTCATGATGTTTTAGCAATGTTATAGAATCTTGCATTGTAACCCCCGTTTTTTTTTTCTTTGACCACCATAAAGCGGTGTTACGTTAACATACTTAGGGCATGTAGACATCATAAACGCAGCGGAAAACTTTAAACTTAGACCTACATGCACTTTCTACCATTCCTAGCATCATAACATACTTAGCATCATGCCATACTTAGCATCATGTTATACTTTAGCATTCTGTCATACTTTAGCATCATATCATAGAGTCATAGTCATATTCAAGTACTCAGTAGTAAAGGTAAAGTTCCATCATAAGGCAAGCAAACATATGGTCTCTTGGCCAAGTCACTATCACACACATTCTGCAATGCCCTCCTGCTGCTTCCTTACTGTTCCTTTGCGTGATCTGCGGTATAAGAAAATAAAACTATAAGCACACAGGCTTAGTAAGACTCTTTCCTACTCACTAAAACCGTCCGTCACTTAATCATAAACATATGAAACATTAGCACTCTTAGCGCTTTACTTAGAACATCATCCCTAGCATCACTTAGCATTCATTTGACATGTCATGGGCATAGCTTCACCCCATTCATAGCATGACATAAACATAACCATAAACATTCGGGTATGGCATAATTATTGACATAACATAAACATCGTACACAATCATAGCATGGCATAATACTTGATATAGACATAAATAAAATCATGGCATAAATCTAATTACAATCATGGCATCCCACACTAGCATGAGCATGAACAAAATATTGGCATTCTAACGTAACATAAACATGATTAAACCATGGCATCCTAAACTAACATAAACATCAATAAACTCATGGCATCCTAACCTAGCATACACATAATTAAAGCATGGCATTCTAAACTAGCATAAAATCATAGCATCCTAAACTAACATAAACATAGATAAAATCATGGCATCCTAAACTATCATAAACATAATTAAAGCATGGCATTCTAAACTAGCATCAAATCATGGCATAAACATAAATAACATCATGGCATAAACCTAAATAATATCATGGCATAAGCTTAAATAATATCATGGCATAAACATAAACAAAATCATGGCATAAACATAAATAAAATCATGGCATAAACATAAATAAAATCATGGCATACACATAAATAAAATCATGGCATAAACATAAATAAAATCATGGCATGAACATATCTTCATAACATACTTTTCGTAAACATACTTTTCATAACATAATGCATAGCATAAATGGATGCATGTAGCAACTGTGCATATATATATATAAGGATGCTTAATCTTGAAAACATGCTTTTAAATACTTGAACATAATCATAACATGCATTGGGCCCTGACTTGTACCACATACATACATCATAAGCGCGCATCCCTAAGTAAATACGAGGTAGCTAGCCTCGACCTACTAGGGTAAGGACAGCATAGTCGGTAGTCCCCGAACCGAGGCGTTCTTAAGGTGCCCATCCCTGTTGCACAGCTTCGGTAGTGCCAGAACCGTGGACAGCATAGTCGGTAGTCCAGAACCGGGGCGTTCTTAAGGTGCCCATCCCTTGGACCCATACATCGGTCCGGTACAAGCCCATTCATAAAGTAAAATACTTTTCATGCTTCATTATTCATAAGACATTCATGGCATCTTTATCATAACATAACTTGTTACGGCTCGGCCCGTCTACCGGCCCATTTACTGGTCCTTATGACCGTCGTACCGTTGACCATCGACCGTGCCGTTTAGCATATACATTCATTCATCATTATTTCATCATCATTATGCCTTAAAGGCATCATCATTCATAGCATATTCATTCATTCACCATACTTAACTTTCATTCATCATTTTCATTCTTAGACATGGCATAGGTACACATCATTCATATAGCATGGCATACATTCATAAACATAGCATACATTCATATCATTCATAAGACATGGCATACATATCATTCATACATCATGTCATACATACATATCATTTCTAAATCATGGCATATGTCTAAACATTCTATGACCTAACGTATATCTCATGACATATAAGCTATAGGTTTAGTTAACATGGTATTCCTCCACCTTACTTAAGCATACTTCCTAATCACCTATACCCTAGGGTACTCTAGGGTATCCCAAAAATTCCAAAAAATTATATTTACTTACTACACCTCATAAGGGAACATTAATCAACATCATTAAGATTTTTGGCATAATTATAGACCCCAAAATCATGGTGGCCGAAACCCACAAACCTAGGGTTCTTGGTTTCTTTTCCTTGTTGTTGGCCGAAACTCATAGGGTCTCTAGGGTACTCCAAAAATTCCTAAAAATTATACTTAACTTCTAAACATCATAAGGGCATATTAAATAACAGTATCATGATTTTTAACATATTTCTAGACCTTTAAAACATGCTGGCCGAAACCCTTGAACTTAAAGTTCTGGGTTTTGCTTCCTTCATGTTGGCCGAAACTCTAGGGTGTCCTAGAGTACTCCAAAAATTCCCAAAAATTATACTTAACTTCTAAACAACATAAGGGAACATTAAATAACATTATCATGATTTTTAACATATTTTTAGACCTTTAAAACATGCTGGCCGAAACCCTTGAACTTAAAGTTCTGGGTTTTGCTTCCTTCATGTTGGCCGAAACTCTAGGGTGTCCTAGAGTACTCCAAAAATTTCCAAAAATTTTACTCAACTTCTAAACATCATAAGGGAACACTAAATAACATTATCATGATTTTTAACATATTTTTAGACCTTTAAAACATGCTGGCCGAAACCCTTGAACTTAAGGACCTTGGTTTTTCTTTCCTTTCAACATCACATCCAAAAACTAACCTATACATCATACTAAAAATCATGGAAATCATAGATAACTATTATACCACAGGTGAGGGAGTCTTACCTTAGATTTCTTGATTTTTAGACCTTGGATGGAAAGAAGGAAGAAGACTTGACCACACCTAGCCCTTGGAAACTTGAGGAGACCTTAGATCTTGGAGGATGAGACTTTTTGTGAAGTTTTCTCAAGGGAGAAGTCCTCCTTGAGTGCTCGGAAAGAATGGAGAAGGAAGAGAGAAGCAAATGCAATTGATGGCATGAAGAATGAAACTCCCAAACCCCCTTATTAATCAACCATTAAGGTGGTGAATGAAGAGTTTTCCATGGCCCTTCATCTTCTTCTACCATTTAACCACCATTCACTTCCTTTCCTTACAAGAATTCCTTGCTAGGTGAGTTGGTTAAAGCATTCATTGGTTGACAAGAGGTCCAAGGTTCAATCCTTGGCCCATGCACCTTTATTTTTATTTTATTTTTATTTTATTTAATCCTTTTTCTTATTTTCGAAAATTCCCTTTTTATTTCGAAAATTCTCCAAAAATGACCCATAATTTTGCCAATATTCCTAAATAAAATTCTTTTATATTTATATTAATTTTACCCAATTAATACCCATTTTTGGAGCCCATTTAAAGCCCATTAGTACCAAATCTCTTTATTTAAATGGGGAAATTAGACTAATATTTACCCAAAATCATGCTAATATATCCAATTAAATCCTATTTATATTTATACTAACTTTTACCTAAAATCCACCGATAATTATGGTACTAGAAAGACCCATATAAGACCCATTAGTACTTAGTTTTCTCAATTTAAATGAGAAAACATGAATTTTCTAGCCCAAAGCTCGTATCAATACTTCTAGATCCTTCAAAAATTATCTAAACATGCTCCATATTTTCATAGAATATTAAGAGAATTTTCCGGGTCGTTACATGCATGATGAGTTTAAATGGTTAGAAGTTAAGTTTGGTACAAACTCTAGCCTAAAGTTTAAATAGTTTTTCATAACTTGCTAAATCTCGCAAAAGTCCTAATTTCGAGTTTATGGATTCGTTTTGGTTGGCTAAATTGTTTAGGAAACTGGTATAGAGTATAGAAATGGTGTCATGATTTTATATGGCTCGAAAGTATAGGTTTGGTGGAGTTTTGAAACAAGTTTCGAAACCTGAATTTTAGATTTCAGGCTTATCAGTCGACTGATACAGTATCAGTCGACTGATACCCGTAAGCTGAGTTGGGCGAGGCAAGTTTCAATAAGTAATTTCTTACGAGTTTTTGAGAAAGAAAGTGTGACATGGTATATCATGCATGACTAATTAAGTTAGAATATCATTCTTAGATAGATTAAAAAGAAAAAAAAAAGATTTTCGCATTTTTAGTCGTGCATTAGAGTCGAGAAGTAGACAAAAGTAACGATCCGTCTAAGGCAGAGAAGGCGGGTCGCTACAGAAGTGGCATTTCTCAAAATTAAGAACAAGGTTAGTTTCAATGTAGCGATGTAAAACCCTAGATAAATTATCTAAGCATGAATTAAAAGACGTGCCATAAACTGAAAAATCATCCATGAATATCTCCATACAGTCCTCTAGCAACTCACCGAATATACTTACCATGCATCCCTGAAATGTACCGGGTGCGTTGCAGAGTCTGAAGGGCATACGTCTATAGGCAAAAGTTTCAAAGTGGCAAGTGAAGGTAGTCTTCTCCTGGTCCTCTGGATCTATGCAAATCTAAAAATAGCCTGAAAATCCATCCAAGAAATAATAATGCGACTTCCCTGCCAGTCTCTCAAGCATCTGATCAATGAAGGGTAAAGGGAAGTGATCTTTCCTTGTGACCTTGTTGAGCTTCCTGTAATCAATGCAGACTCTCCAGGAATTCTTAACTCTGGTGGGCACTAGTTCATTGCTTTCATCCGCCACCACGGTCACTCTAGATTTCTTGGGCACCACATGAATAGGACTAACCCACTGACTGTCAGAAATAGGGTAAATGATACCTGCCTGTAGAAGTCTAGTCACCTCTTTCTTTACAACATCCAAAATAAGTGGATTGAGTCTTCTTTGTGGTTGCCTCACCGGTTTGACATTGTCTTCCAAAAATATCCTGTGCATGCAGATAGATGGGCCGATACCTGGTATATCTGATAAAGTCCACCCAATTGCCTTCTTGTAGTGCCTCAAGACTTGCAATAAGTTTTCTTCTTGTTATGACTCTAAATGCTGTGCAATAATCACTGGAAAAGTCGGCTCCTCTCCTAGATATGCATACTTCAAATGGCCTGGTAATGGCTTCAATTCATTCTGGTCTTCCTCAATAGAAATAAGTGATCCTTGGGGCTCTGTGCAATCCCCTACACTTTGAATCTCAAGAAAAATAGGTGATCCTTAGGGCTCTGTGCAATCCCCTACACCTAGAATAACCTCTCCAGCTGGAAGTGCATCTGAAATATCTTCTAAAAAATCCTCAGTCTCAGCAGTAAATAATCTCTCAACCTCCTCTGAATACATAGCTCCTCCAGAAAAATCATCCAGAAATCCCTCAGCCTCCAACTCTGACTGCTCCAGCTCCTCAAGAATATCCATGCTCATGATGGAGTGATCCTCTCTCGGATGCTTCATAGCATTGAAAAGGCTAAACTGAACCAACGTGTCTCCGATCTCCATGGAAAGTGTACCGGCATATACATCAATTTTGGTTCTAGCAGTCTTCAGAAATGGTCTTCCTAAAATAAGTGGAGAACGGTGTGCAAGTAATCTCCCTCCATATCCAAGATATAAAAATCTGCAGGAAATATCAGCTCCTTTACCTTCACCAAAACATCCTCAATCATACCTGCTGGGTGGGTCTGGCTCCTGTCTGCTAGCTGTATCACCACACCAGTGGGCTGTAAAGGGCCTATGCCGAGCATCTGAAATACTAACCTGGGCATCACATTTATGGAAGCTCCTAAATCAAGCATAGCATCATGGAATGTAGTGCTTCCTATCTCACAAGAACTGTAAATACCCCTGGGTCTTCACACTTCTGAGGAATGGAGTGGATAAGTGCTGAAATATTCTTCCCAAAGCTGACCAACTCATTTTCCTTAAGTTTGTTTTTGTGAACACAAAGATCCATCAAAAACTTAGCATACTTTGGAATTTGTTTGATCATGGTCAACAAAGATACATTGATCTCTACCTTACTGAAAAGTTCCACTAGTTCATTGAATTCCTTAGTCTTCTCCTCCTCCACTTGCTTTTTGGCTAGTGTTTTCCGCTGTGGAAAGGGTAAAGGAACCCTAAAGTCATCTTCTTTGGCCGGAAGTGGAGGGGCTGAAATTTAGTTGCTGTCCCCTGCGATGTGGCTGTTGTACCTTGCGTCTCGGCACTGATTTCTTTGTAACGCCCGCCCTTATATCTACTCTCGGGGCGGGGTTACGTACATTCAATCATATAGTAATATTTTTTTTTTCTATTTCTATCCCCTAGCATGACATTAAAACAACAATGCAAGAATACTTACCACTATACTAGAACGACATTATATAACATGATAGGTTCACATATTATTTCACACCATAATATAATCCAATAAATCAAGTATATGAAAATTCCAAGTGTAACTATTATCATGCAATATCAATCCTAATCACTATCATTCATTGTCAAGGAGCATAACATAAGCATAAATATGTAGATATAGAAATCTTTCTTCCCGAGCCACCACCCCACACATCTTCAGCCTCCTGCCTCTTCCTTCCATTTAAGTGTTATCTGCAGCATAAGACAACACATAAACTAGTAAGCATAAATGCTTAGTAAGGATCCTGTCCTACTCGCTGAAACCATACGCAAGCATAACATGTACACATAATAAATCATAAGCATGAGTTCATCAAAGCATATTAAACATCCAAGTTTCTAACATGCAATATCAAGTACCTTAAGCATACTCTTCACATATTACAAATATTCTCAAAGAATGTTTTCAAAACATTTCCATAATGGTATTACTTAAAAATACATCCATATCATATCGGGCCCTGTTGTGTACCAACTATCGCGCGGAACTATTGCGCGTTCCCTAATGAGTTGGGGTAGCGAGCCACCAAGTCATTAGAGCAGGACCCTTCCGTCCTACCGGAGTCACGTTAACATGCACCCCGGATTTATTTAACGACCCCCTTCCGAGTCGGGTACACAACTTCAAAAGTAAAATACTTATCATGCTGTTACATATATGCTAAGGAATACTCCATATTTACTCTTATGGGACACACCACTCTTCAAGGGTGTTCTTGATCCCCTAGGGACACACCACACATTCGGGTGCTCTTGATCCCATACTATTTGAGTATCCATTCAAGCATTTTAACATATCACATGCAATTTCATAAATGTACCCCATGAGCTATAAGGCATGCTCATACATACATTATATTTCATACATGTTCATATATTCATCATATTTCATACATGTTCATACATGCATCATATGTCATACATGTTCATATATACATCACATTTCATACATGTTCATCATATTTCATCGTGCATCATATTTCAACCACTTAACCTACCTTAGACCTGACAAGCTTTGGTCACATAGGTCATACTCATATCGTAGAAAGTGGTAGCATGCTATCAATTAAGATTTCAATCAGACATCTCATTTAAACACCTCATACATAAACATATCAAAGCATGCTATCAATTAGGGTTTCCTTATCAACCATTCCATTTAACACCACATACATATACATATGATCATCCCCAACCATAAACATATATCATAGGGTAGTTTGACCTTTACAAACCCTAGTCCTAGTGGGTTGGCCGAAACATCAAGAGTAGGGAAATATTAGGACTTTTGCATTAATCATTCACACATACATTTATTCAAACACCTTGTATACTTATCTTAAACATGGATATATTGTAGGATAATTCAACCCTCACTAACCCTTTTTTTCTAAGCCTTGGCCGAAACCCATCCAAGTTCAAAACCCTAGGTTTTGCTATCACAAAAATGTAGGGACACAACATATAGGTATACTCTAAATTCCAAGGGGTCTTCACATGCATCTAGGGGTAACCAAGGTCCCTTCTTGGGTGTTGGCCGAAACCTACACAAGGGTGTAACCCTAGGTTTTGTTCACAGCATTTTGCATAAACCACACATATACATATATCCTAAGTTCCAAGGGTCTAATTATGTAACAAAAGAAAACAAGGCCTTCCCCTAAAGGGGTGGCCGAATCTTACAAGAACCAAAACCCTAGTTCTTCTTCCCTTTTGTTCAACTATCATGAAGGAAATCAATATACACATATTCCCTAAGTGTCAAGGGTCTAATCATGTAACAAAAGAAAACAAGGCCTTCCCCTAAGGGGGGTGGCCGAAACATACAAGAACAAAAACCCTAGGTTTTTGTTTACAACATGTTAAAGGATACCCCATTCAAGAACTATTACACTGCAGGCGAGGGGATACTTACATCCTTTCGCTTGATTTTCTCCTTCTCTAAACTCTTAAGATGCCCTTGGTTGAAGGAAAGTGAATGTTCTCCTTCCTAGTACTTCTATAGAACCCTTGGCCCTAGTAGAGAGAGCAAGGTCCTTGGGTGAGATCTCCTTCTTTCCAAACCCCTAGGGTTGAAACCCTAGGTTTTACTTTTCGAAAAATGGAGAATGGGAGGGCTTGGTTTCGGTGGGGAAGTGAAGAGGAAGAAGAAGAGGAAGTTATTCCAACTTCCCTTTCCCTTATTTATACTTTTCTCATGAAGAGACATGTCTCTTCACTTTCCTCGCTTTAACAAGCATGTTTCTCCTTCTCTAACAAGAAACATGGCTTGGTGCATTGGTTATGACATGGTGAGTGCAACTAGGAGGTTCAAGGTTCAATCCTTGCTTCCTCCTTTTTATCACATTTTGCACTAATCCACATCTAAGCCCATTCAAGCCAAGCCCATCATGAAATTTCATAATATTATTAATATTTCATAAAATCATAATATTTCATAATATTTCTTGATAATATTTCATGAATTCTATAATATTTCATTTTCATGAATTCATAATATTTCATAATATTTCATGATACTATTTCATGAATTCCATAATATTTCATATTCATGAATTCATAATATTTCATAATATTTCATGATAATATTTCATGAATTCCATAATATTTCATATTTATGAATTCATAATATTTCATAATATTTCATGATACTATTTCATGAATTCCATAACATTTCATATTTATGAATTCATAATATTTCATAATATTTCATGATACTATTTCATGAATTCCATAATATTTCATATTTATGAATTCATAATATTTCATAATATTTCATGATACTATTTCATGAATTTCACCATATTTCATATTCATGAATTTATATATTTCCTAATATTTCATATAGGAAATTTCGGGGCGTTACAATCCTCCCTACCTTATAAAAAGTTCGTCCCGAACTTTTCATGAATTCCATAACATTTCATATTTATGAATTCATAATATTTCATGATACTATTTCATGAATTCCATAATATTTCATATTTATGAATTCATAATATTTCATAATATTTCATGATACTATTTCATGAATTTCACCATATTTCATATTCATGAATTTATATATTTCCTAATATTTCATATAGGAAATTTCGGGGCGTTACAATCCTCCCTACCTTATAAAAAGTTCGTCCCGAACTTTAAAATAATTCCGGATGCTTTAATCGCATTACCTCCTCTCGTTCCCACGTGGCTTCTTCGAATCGTTCGTTCCGCCACAGAACCTTTACTAAGGGTACTTCCTTGTTCCTTAGCTTTTTAACTTCCCGGTCTAAGATCTGAACAGGTCATCTATCCGGGGTAGAGGGTACCTGTTCTTGATAGTCACATTATTCAGTGCCCGATAGTCGATACACATTCGCATCGACCCATCCTTCTTTTCTTTTACAAATAGTACGGGAGCTCCCCAGGGAAATGACTAGGGTGGATGAGTCCCTTGTCAAGAAGCTCTTGTAACTGTCCTTGCAGTTCCTTTAATTCCTTCGGCGCCATACGGTACGGTGCTTTGGAAATGGGGTTAGTACCAGGAACCAACTCAATTGCAAATTCTATATCCCTTTCAGGTGCTAACCCTGGTAAGTCATCGGGAAATACCTTTGGGTAATAGCATACGACTTTGACGTCTTCTAGCTTCGGGACCTCGGTAGGATTGGTATCCACCACATGAGCTAGAAATCCCGTGCATCCCTTTTCTAACATCTTCCTTGCTTTCAGAGCCGACAAGAATTTACTTGTCCTCTTCTTCGGCTCCCCGATAAACTCGAACAGAATTTACGTCTCAGGTCGGAAGACGTTTCCGGCACTCAATGGAGGCGCCATATTTGTTCAAGAAATCCATGCCTAATATCACATCATAATCTGACATATCTAGCACTATCAGATCGCAGTAAAGTTCCCTATCTGCGATTCTGATTGGTGCGGCCCGTAGCATTTGGGTAGAGGGTATCACCTCACCCGTGGGCAGTGTTGTCAGAAATTTACAGTCTAAATCTTGTAGTGACATATTATTTCTTTTGGCATATTGCATAGAGATAAACGAATGCGTTGCCCCAGTGTCAAATAAAGCAGTAGCATACTGACTGTAAATAAATATCTGACCTGTGACAACGGTAGAGGCAGTCGCCACTTCTTCCTTCGTAAGAGAGAAAACCCTGGCGTTTGTCGTGGCAGGCGGGGCCTCTAATCTCCCCTGGCATATATGAGTACCATCTATAGCTGCCTGCATCAGGTGTAACTGGGAAGGAGCACCTTTGTACTGATCATATTGCGGCTGAGGTGCTTTGGCTGCAGCAGGACACTCTCTGGCCATGTGTCCTTCCTTTCCGCAAGTATAGCATCTCCTAGCGCCTAAAAGGCATGTCCCTTGGTGCATCTTCCCACAATTGGCACATTGGGGATATTTAGGCTTCTTGCCTAAATAACCACTGGCAGATTTATCCCCTGGCTTTCTCTTTCCATTTTGGTTCTCCTTCCAGTGGGGGTTGCTATTTGGAGGTTTCTGACCTCCCGACTGATCCTGACACTTGCTGGCGGTCAGTGGTTGGCTCTGCGGGTTCAACTTCTTTAGATAATGCTCAGTAATAAGGGCGCTACTGAACAACTCCTCTGCGGTCTGGGGCCTATTAACGCCACCAGCCACATTCAGAGCTATCTCGGGCCTGAGCATCTTGAGCATTAATCTGACCCTTTCTTTTCTCTGTACTGACCAACTCCGGACATAATCGTGCCAGTCTGTTAAATTGCTTAACGCATGTTGACTGAGAGATTCCCCTGCCGGAATTCAGTGAACTCATCAAAGTGCCTGTTCGTGACTCGCATATTAAAGAATTCCTCTAGAAATTCGGACTCAAAGTCCTTCCACTTCATTTGGTCCACTGACCTTCTAGCTTTTACCCGTTCCCACCACATCCTGGCGTCGCCAGTGAGGCAAACGAGACACATTTAATTTTCTCGTGCTCCGGGCCAGTCTAATAATTCCACCGTGCTCTCAACTGTCTTGAGCCAGGCCTGAGCATCCCAGGGCTCGCAGGTGCCCGAGAACTTTTCCGGCTTCAGTCTCTGCCACTGAATCAAATAGGCCTCCTGTCGGGCTCCCCGGGCCGAGTGTCCGGGGGTGCCTATGCAGTTGGAGGCTCAATAGGCATTACATTCTGACTTCCCTGCGGGGTTGTAGTGTTCCCTGCTGGGTCATCAGAGTGTTTTATTATCTGCTGTTGTTCAGTGACCTGACGCTGCAGATCTGTGATCACTTTGCATCATAATCAGGTGGGGGTACTGTCTCATTACCCCGGTTGCTACGTCTTCTAGCCATATATCTATCATACAGATGATAAATAAGTTAACATGAGAATTACTGCTACTTTTTCCTTGTTATGCAAGCATATAATCATCTCTATATTATGCAAGCATAAACCATCTCTATTTCTATCATTACTGTATATGGACTAAAATAAAGCGAGATAGGATCTCTTACTTGGAAGCGGCAGGATGAAGCTTGATGTGTGTGTGGTGGAGGGGAAACCTGCTCTGATACAACCTGTAACGCCCGCCCTTATATCTACTCTCGGGCGGGGTTACGTACATTCAATCATATAGTAATATTTTTTTTCTATTTCTATCCCCTAGCATGACATTAAAACAACAATGCAAGAATACTTACCACTATACTAGAACGATATTATATAACATGATAGGTTCACATATTATTTCACACCATAATATAATCCAATAAATCAAGTATATGAAAATTCCAAGTGTAACTATTATCATGCAATATCAATCCTAATCACTATCATTCATTGTCAAGGAGCATAACATAAGCATAAATATGTAGATATAGAAATCTTTCTTCCCGAGCCACCACCCCACACATCTTCAGCCTCCTGCCTCTTCCTTCCATTTAAGTGTTATCTGCAGCATAAGACAACACATAAACTAGTAAGCATAAATGCTTAGTAAGGATCCTGTCCTACTCGCTGAAAACCATACGAAAGCATAACATGTACATAATAAATCTAATAAGCATGAGTTCATCAAAGCATATTAAACATCCAAGTTTCTAACATGCAATATCAAGTACCTTAAGCATACTCTTCACATATTACAAATATTCTCAATGAATGTTTTCAAAACATTTCCATAATGGTATTACTTAAAAATACATCCATATCATATCGGGCCCTGTTGTGTACCAAACTATCGCGCGGAACTATTGCGCGTTCCCTAATGAGTTGGGGTAGCGAGCCACCAAGTCATTAGAGCAGGACCCTTCCGTCTACCGGAGTCACGTTAACATGCACCCCGGATTTATTTTAACGACCCCCTTCCGAGTCGGGTACACAACTTCAAAAGTAAAATACTTATCATGCTGTTACATATATGCTAAGGAATACTCCATATTACTACTCTTATGGGACACACCACTCTTCAAGGGTGTTCTTGATCCCCTAGGGACACACCACACATTCGGGTGCTCTTGATCCATACTATTTGAGTATCCATTCAAGCATTTTAACATATCACATGCCAATTTCATAAATGTACCCCATGGGCATAGGCATGCTCATACATACATTATATTTCATACA
>JAGFNQ010000451.1:216123-334525 GCA_024364735.1 Boesenbergia rotunda
AGCAATTCGGGGTAATAAATTGGTGCATAGATGATAGACTTGTGCATAGTGAATGAAAGTTAGAGTCTTGTTTGAAGTACCAAATGGAACTAAACAGGAATACGTTAGATGATATTCTTCATGTACAGCTTAATAGTAGACAAAATTATGACAATAAGTGATAGAAACAGATAGACGATTAGAGCTAGAAAAAAAAATGGTTGAGATGAAATCATATTATGTATTAGAACCACCTAAATATAGAGATGTAGCATAACGAATAAGATGATATGATAGCACGAAGAGTAGAAGCAGTTATTATGGTACTTGGAAATCATAAAGATGTAGAAATTTGATCTGAGAGTTTCATAACTAATAGATAAAACTAGAACAAGGAGATACCTTTAGTCAAGGTCTTATGGCAAAGTCAACGGCCCGAGGAAGCTACCTGGGAATGCGAGGACGAGATGAAGCGCAAGTACCCGGAGTTATTCTAAGTTCGAGGACGAACTTTCACGAAGTATGGGGGATTGTAACGACCCAGAAAATTCTCTTAATATTTTATTAAAATATTAAGCATGTCTAGATAATTTTCCAAAGGACCTAGAGGTAATAATACAAACTTTGGCCTAGAAAATCCATGTTTTCCCATTTAAATTGGGGAAAAAGGGCACTAATGGGCCTTATATGGGCTTGCTAGTACCATAATTATCAGTGGATTTTAGGTGAAAATTGGTATAAAGATAAATAGGATTTAATTAGACATATTAGCATGATTATGGGTAGTATTAGTTTAATTTTCCTATTTAATTTGAGGAATTAGGAACTAATGGGCCTTAAATGGGCTCCAAAAATGGGTATTAGTTTGGGTAAAATTAATATAAAAAATAAAAGAATTTTATTTAGGAATATTGACAAAATTATGGGTCATTTTTGGAGAATTTTCGAAATAAAAGGGGAATTTTCGAAAATAAGAAAAAAGGATTAAATAAAACAAAAAATAAAATAAAAATAAAGGTGCATGGGCCAAGGATTGAACCTTGGACCTCTTGTACAACAATCAATGCTTTAACCAACTCACCTAGCAAGGAATTCTTGTGAGGAAAGGAAATGAATGGTGGTTAAATGGTAGAAGAAGATGAAGAGCCATGGAAAACTCTTCATTCACCACTTTGATGGGTTGTAATGAGGGAGTTTGGGAGTTACTTATTCTCTCAATTAAGTGCATTACTCTCCTCTTCATCTCCTTCTTGCCGAGCACACAAGGGGAGGAAGTCCTTGGAGAAAACTTCACAAAAAGTCTCATCCTCCAAGATCTAAGGTCTTCTCAAGTTTCCAAGGGCTAGGTGTGGTCAAGTCTTCTTCCTTCTTTCCATCCAAGGTCTAAAAATCAAGAAATCTAAGGTAAGACTCCCTCACCTGTGGTAATAATGGTTTCATATGATTTTTATGATTTTTAGCATGATATATGGGTTAGTTTTTAGATGTGATGATGAAAGGAAAGAAAACCAAGGTCCTTAAGGTCAAGGGTTTCGGCCAGCATGTTTTAAAGGTCTAAAAATATGTTAAAAATCATGATAATATTATTTAGTGTTCCCTTATGATGTTTAGAAGTTAAGTGAAATTTTTGGGAATTTTTAGAGTGCTCTAGGACACCCTAGAGTTTCGGCCAACATGGAAGAAGTAAAACCCAGAACTTCAAGTTTAAGGGTTTCGGACAGCATGTTTTAAAGGTCTAAAAATATGTTAAAAACATGATAATGTTATTTAGTGTTCCCTTATGATGTTTAGAAGTTAAGTGAAATTTTTGAGAATTTTTAGAGTGCTCTAGGACACCCTAGAGTTTCGGCCAACATGAAGGAAGCAAAACCCAGAACTTTAAGTTCAAGGGTTTCGGCCAGCATGTTTTAAGTGTCTAAAAATATGTTAAAAATCATGATAATGTCATTTAATGTTCCCTTATGATGTTTAGACATTAATTATAATTTTTGGGAATTTTGGGATACCCTAAAGGCCCCATATGTCTCGGCCAACATGGAAGAAGTAAAACCCAGAACCATAAGTTCAAGGGTTTCGGCCACCATGTTTTAAATGTCTAAAATATGTTAAAAATCATTATAATGTCATTTAATGTTCCCTTATGATGTTTAGACATTAATTATAATTTTTGGGAATTTTTGGGATACCCTAGAGGCCCCATATGTTTCGGCCAACATGAAAGAAGCAAAACCCAGAACCTTAAGTTCAAGGGTTTCGGCCACCATGTTTTAAATGTCTAAAAATATGTTAAAAATCAGGATAATGTCATTTAATGTTCCCTCATGATGTGTAGAGGTTAAGTATAAATTTTGAGAATTTTTGGGGTACCCTAGAGGCCCCATATGGTTCGGCCAACCCCAAGGACCCAAAGGTTAGGGGTTTGAGTCTTTAACCTCAACTTATGTTTATGTGTTGCCCCTGATATAAGGATGATGGATGGCGATTGTGTGAATTTTCACATGGCCATGGGACTCCACAAGTTTCGACCATATAAGGGTTAATAGGGTAAAAGTTAAGATTATTTCAAGTAAGGGTCCCAATGGCCCTACGGTAAGATGTGATTTATGTTTATAAATGATATGCCATGTTTATGAATGATATGCTATGTTATGAATGATATGCCATGTTACGAATGATATGCCATGTTTACGAATGATATGCCATGTTTACGAATGATATGCCATGTTTATGGATGATATGCCATGATTGAATGATATGCCATGGTTATGCATGTTAAGAATGAAAATGATGAATGAAGGTTAAGTATGATGAATGAATGAATATGCTAAATGGCACGGTCGATGGTTGACGGTACGACGGTCGAAAGGACCGGTAAATGGGCCGGTAGACGGACCGAGCCGTAACAAGTATGCTATGTTAAGTATGCCATGAATGTCTCATGAATGATGAAGCATGTAAAGTATTTTACTTTATGAATGGGCTTGTACCGGACCGAAGTATGGGTCCAAGGGATGGGCACCTTAAGAACGCCCCGGTTCTGGACTACCGACTATGCTGTCCACGGTTCTGGCACTACCGAAGCTGTGCAACAGGGATGGGCACCTTAAGAACGCCTCGGTTCGGGGACTACCGACTATGCTGTCCTTACCCTAGTAGGTCGAGGCTAGCTACCTCGTATTTACTTAGGGATGCGCGCTTATGATGTATGTATGTGGTACAAGCCAGGGCCCAATGATATGATGATTATGTTTAAGAAATGAAAAGTATGTTTTTAAAGATTAAGCATCCTTATGATATATACGCATTGCCCATGCATTCATTATGAAAAAGTATGTTGATGAAAAGTATGTTTATGCAAAGTATGATTTTTAAACTAAGCATCCTTATGATATATGCACATGCTCATGCATCCATCATGTTATGCATTATGTATGAAAAGTATGTTTATGAAAAGTATGTTCATGAAAAGATGGTTATGCCATGATTTACTTATGTTTATGCCATGATTTTTATGCCATGATTTATTTATGTTTATGCCATGATTTGTATGCCATGATTTTTATGCCATGATTTATTTATGTTATGCCATGATTTGTATGCATGATTTTTATGCCATGATTTATTTATGTTTACGCCATGATTTTTATGCCATGATTTATCTATGTTAATGCCATGATTTTATGCCATGATTTTACTTATGTTCCTGTTAGTTTAGGATGCCATGATTCTATGCTAGTTTAGAATGTCATGCTTTGATTATGTTTATGCTAAGTTAGGATGCCATGCTTCTATTTATGTTCATGTTAGTTTAGGATGCCATGATTTTATTATGCTTATGTTATGTTAGAATGTCATTATTTTATTTATGCTCATGCTAGTATAGGATGCCATGATTTTTAATTAGGTTATGCCATGATTTTATGTCCATGCCAAGTATTATGCCATGCTATGAATGTTTACGATGTTTATGGATTGAGTTTATGCCATGCTATGAATATTATGATGTTTATGTTTATGCCATGCTATGAATGTTTACGATGTTTATGGGTTGTATTTATGCCATGCTATGAATATTTATGATGTTTATGTTTATGCCATGCTATGAATGTTTACGATGTTTATGTTTATGTCAAGCATGATGCCATACATGAATGTTTATGGTTATGTTTATGTCATGCTATGAATATGATGAAGCCATGTCCATGATATGTCGAATGAATGCTAAGTGATGATAAGGATGACGATCTAAGTAAAGCATTAAGTATGCTAATGTTTCATATGTTTATGATTAAGTGACGGATGGTTTTAGTGGGTAGGAAAGAGTCTTACTAAGCCTGTGTGCTTATAGTCTTATTTTCTTATACCGCAGATCTCGCAAGGGATAATAAGGAAGCTGCAGGAGGGCATTGCAGAATGTGTGTGATAGTGACTTGGCCAAGAGACCATATGTTTGCTTGTCTTATGATAGAACTTTACCTTTACTACTAAGTACTGGAATATGACTATGACTCTATGACATGATGCTAAAGTATGACAGAATGCTAAAGTATGACATGACGCTAAGTATGACATGATGCTAAGTATGACATGATGCTAAGTATGTTATGATGCTAGAAAGTGCATGTAGGTGTAAGTTTAAAGTTTTCCGCTGCATTATGATGTCTACATGCCCTAAGTATGTTAACGTAACACCGCTTTATGATGGTCTATAAAAAAAAAAAAAAAAAGCGGGTGTTACAACTCCAAATCTCAGTCTGGATACGTATTTATTTTGAATGGAGGCGCAATATGTTGGAAGAGTTCCAAGCAAGATGCCGTAGTGGATTCTACCACGGAAGCGGAATACATTGCAGCTTCAGAAGCAGCAAAGGAAGCAGTCTATGATTGTAATCATTTATTTTAATAAATGAATATTCACTATTTGAGTATACATGTTTATGTATTTGATTGAGAACTTAAACTCATTTACTGAATATCCGCAATACAATTCACAGCATGAGAGAATTTGTGACGAATTCACAACTAGTGATTATCTCTACATGTGCAATTGTGAAGTATTGAAATTGTCCCTAGTCGATGAATTGATAAATACAGACACTATCAATTCTGTTGAGACTAGCATGGGTTATTCTCTAATCAGCTGATTCTCACTGGATGGTGACATTGAGATGTCCGGAGATAAACATGAATGCTAGTTAAGGGAACTAGTTCATTAGAGTGACTGGCTGTAAAACTTCATATGGTAGTCTACATATAAACATGTCAGTGAAGTTCTTATTGCAGCTTAAGTGCGATGTTCCTTTGACTTGCGGTGTTCAAGTCATCTTGGTCATGGAGACTTATACTTTGACATCTTAAGCAAGCATCTCCAAGGAGGTGTGGACCCAGGATGATTGGGTATAAGCCGAAGTGCCCGAAGATGTTTGAACAGCCTACAAAGGATTCACCACTCCTTGCGAGGAGATGTATACCCAAGGCCTATCGTCGGATTGTTACTCGAAGCCTCTGGCCAGAGCATGACATGTTCAGAGTATGAATCTCTTAGATACATGAGAGTAATTAGAATCCGTAGGACGAGAAAATGTTACTTGGGCTAGGTGTGACGTAGTCAGCCTAGTGGGGACTGACACACATTGACCATGTCCTGAACCAAGTGGGTATAAGATGGTGAAGGGAATGGGGCACGATTCATTATAGCTGTTGAAGGGTTTTAGAATTGTTTCTGAGGTCAACCATTGATCTTTCGATTAATTGGGGATCATGATGTACTACTAGGTGCCACTCTTGATCGTTCTATAATTAATTGATTAATTATAGACGGCCAACATAAATCGAAAGCCTATTTAGTGACACGCACTATGAGTAATCCGAGGAATTTAAAACGAGTTGAAAATCGGATTTTCCAATCAAGAGAGATTAAGTTTGGTTGAGCCAAACGATAAGTCGAATCTGAATTTTTCAGAGACGCATCGGAAGCGTAAAATGGCTAAGTCTTTTGAAGACTTAATAGATGAATTAAATGAGTTTAATTCATTGGGGCGTGAGTTGGATGGGCCGGCCAAAGAGGGTCTTCACCCTCTTTGCTTGGCCGGCCACAACAAAGGGAGAGAACCAAGTTTCGGTTCATTTTATAAAATAAACCAAGTGTAGTTTGTTTTATAAAATTATGGATGATATAAATTTTTAAACCAAGGTTTGGTTTATTTTTCATGGAAATTAAAATAAACCATGGATTGGTTTATTTTATTTTATAAAATCAATCATGGATTGATTTACCATGATAAAGAAATTTATATAAAGAAATTTATTTTTCATGGAAATTAAAATGAACCATGGATTGGTTTATTTTATTTTATAAAATCAATCATGGATTGATTTACCATGATAAGAAATTTCTTTCCATAAGAAAAAAGAGACTTGGTTGATTTTTATCATAAATTAAAATATGATAAAACTTGGCATGATGGAATAAGTCATAGAAAATTTATATGATAAATTTCTTACGAAAATTTATTCCATAAGAAAAAGGAGACTTGGCGGTTGAGAGGCCACTATATAAAGGACCCAAGGTAAGGCTTAGAAATCAGTCCAAGTATTCTTGCCTAGGCTCTCTCCCTCTCCTCCCTTCTTCCTCTTGGCCGGCCACAAGCTTCTCTTCTCCCCTTCTTATCGTGAGCACAAGGAGAAGCACCGAGGCGACAAAGTTCTTCCGTTGGGACGATCTTCCTCTCCGGCCATCATCACCTGGGGATTGGGCGCAAGTCATCTTCCTCCTTCTCGCCGAAATTGTGATTCCGGCCAACCTTGGTGGTGAGTTTTTCCGATATGATTACTTCTCTCTTGGTTCTCTTGTCGCGTTCTCGGAGAATCTAGTAGTTCTCGAGAACACGAAACTCGTGGCTTTGCGAAGTCATCCCGAAGATACTCGGCGTGGACGTGAATAGAGGCGGAGCGTCCGAGGGACGCTTACGGTTGGATCTCGTCCCTTCCTTCGAGTTATGCGAGGTAATACGTAAATTAATTTACGTTTCTGCAAAATTTTTAATATATGATCATGTCTACACTAGATAAGGTTGCATGCTTAGATGTGTGGTTAAATAATTTGAGAAATTATTTATGCTAAACCTTCCACTGCACCTAATTAATTTTAAAATTACGAACCCCCATCCATGTCAACATGCACCCCGGACCCAACAAGCTAAACATAAATACTTGCACCAACTACACTTGAAATCTAATGCACAAGCTCTGAGCATATCTTCTAGAACTTGATTTACTCTTTTTGTCTGCCCATCAGTCTGAGGATGGAAAGCTGTGCTAAACTTCAATTTGGCGTCAAGTGCTGTCTGTACACACTCCCAAAAATTTGAAGTGAAACGACCATCTCTATCGGAGAGAATGGTCTTCGGAACTCCGTGTAGTCGGATCACTTCCTGTATATATAACTGAGCTAGTCTTTCTATTGAGTAAGACACTCTGATTGCCAAGAAGTGTGTAGACTTGGTCAATCTATCTACAATTACCCAGATAGCATCATAGCCATTTGTTGTCTTTGGTAGACCAACAATGAAGTCTATGGCTATATCTTCCCATTTCCACTATGGAATCTGTATGGTCTGTAGGACTCCTCCTGGCCTCTGGTGTTCTGCTTTAACTCTTTGACATGTCAGGTAGGTATTGACATATTTAGCTACATCTCTTTTCATTCCAGACCACCAAAATCTTCTTTTCAAATCCTGGTACATCTTGGTAGAACCAGGGTGCATAGAATTGGGAGTACTATGGGCTTCTTCAAGAATCTTCTTTCTTAGCTCTTCACTGTTGGGGGCACATAGACGGTCACCATAATAAAGTATCCCACTATCAGATACTCTAAAGTCTTTACTTTTTTCGTTCATACATCTCTTGCTTGATCTTTTGAATATCAGAATTTTGATCTTGCTTTTTTTGTATATCCTCAAGCAGAGTTGACTCTAGCGTCAATACTGAGAGTTGCCCATAAATGATCTCAACTTCATAATCTACTATTTCTTTCTACAATGGTGGTGATAGTGATGACAGGGACATAAAAGTTGCGCAAGTCTTTCTACTTAACGCATCAGCCACTTTATTCTCTTTACAAGGGTGGTAGAAGATTTCACAGTTATAATCTTTGACTAACTCCAGCCACCTTCGTTGTCTCATATTTAGGGCTGTGTAAATCTTGCACTAGACTTTGTGCAGATAATGTCTCCACATTTTGAGAGCGAAGACTATTGCTGCTAACTCAAGATCATGAGTAGGGTAGTTCTTTTTATAATCCTTGAGTTGCCTAGAAGCATAAGCAATGACCTTGCTTTCTTGCTTGAGAACATATCCAAGTCCCAGCTTTGATGCATCACTGTATATAACAAAACTTCTATTACTTTCTGGAACTGTAAGAATGGGAGTACTTGTCAATCTTTTCTTCAATTCTATAAAACTCTACTCACAATCTTCAGTCCACTCATATTTCTTATTCTTAGGAGGGAGTCCTGGTAACGCTTCAGGAAACACCTCCGAATAGTCACAAACCACCCGCACTTCTTCTTTCTTTAGTCCTTCTCTTTGCCTTGGATCTACTATATGCGCTAAATAATTAGAACATCCATTATCTAACATTTTGTGAGCTTGTAGGTTAGAAAAAACCTTTTTGTATTTCTCTTTGCGTCTTTGACAAACTCAAATGGAAGTTCCGCTTCTGGTGTGAACTTTACTCTTTTTTTGCGGCATTCAATAGAGGCACTGCACTTGCTCAAGAAATTCATCCCTAAAATGATATCGTAATCCTTCATATCAAGGACTACTAAATCACTGTAGAGTTCTCGGTTGGAAATCTGAATTGGTACAGCTCTTAGCCACTGAGTAGATGTCATGACCTCTCCTGAATGTAGGGTCGTTAAGAACTCATCATTCAACACTTCTGGTGGAATCCCTAGCTTGTTGGAGAATCATATAGACACAAAAGAATGTGTTGTACCAGTATCGAATAACACACTAGCATAATGAGATAAGATGAGTATTCGACCTGTGACCACAGTAGAAGAATTTGCCACCTCTTCCTTGGTGATGGCGAAAATCCTGGCATTGGTCGTGACTAGTGAGGCTTCCACTCTCCCTTGACCGATGTAGGGTCCTTCCAGTGCTGGCTGCATCTGGTGCAACTGTGCAGACTTTCCCCCGTACTGAATAAGCTGTGGTGGAGGCGGGTTTGATTTGGTAGGGCAAGCAGTGGCCATATGCCCTTCAACTCCACAGATATAACACCCGCTCATGCCTTGGCGACATTCTCCCAGGTGCATCCTCCCACACTTTGGGCAAGGCGGATATTTGGGGTACTTGCTTGATGAGACTCCTTTTGACTTGCTTCTAGAAGTCTTTTGATCCCACTGCTTCCTTTTGTTTGGGTTCCCCTTCTAGTTCTGCGGGTTACCCTGAGATTTCTGGACTGCTACTTACTTACTTCGGTGATCAAAGCACTACTTATCAATTCATTGGGGTCTGCGGCCTATTAACACCGCTGGCCACATTTAAGGCTACCTCAGGCCTTAACATCTTGAATATTAGCCTGACTCTTTCTCTTTCAGTGCCAACTAGCTCTGGGCACAGACGAGTTAGCCGGTTGAACTTCTCACTACTTCATCCACATATAGTTCTCCTTGTCTGAACTCTGTGAATTCATCATAATGCTTGTTGGTTACTCGCATGTGAAAGTATTCCTCGAAGAACTCAGTCTCGAAGTCAGCCCATGTCATTTGGCTGACATTTCTCTTAATCTTAACTCTCTCCCACCACATTCTAGCATCTCCTGTAAGGCATAAGGAGGCGCACTTTATCGTCTCTACCTCAAGCCAGTCCAGTAGTTCTACTATGTTTTCCAAAGTTTTGAACCATGCTAGAGCATCCCAAGGTTCGCTTGTGCCTGAGAAGTTCTCTGGTTTCAGCTTCTGCCACTGGATGAGGTATGCTTCTTGCCTTACCTCCCTTGTCGGGACTACAGATGTAACCGATGGATCTTCGGTCACAACTGGTGCCGCTACATTCTCCACCGGCAGGGTAATGGGAGTGGTCAACTAGATAGCCATTAGGGTGGCAATAACTTGCTGCTGTTCTGTTACTTGCCTTTGTAACTGAGCCACCACCTCTAAGAGATTTGGTGGTGGTACTGATTCTGTTGTCTCTTTCCCTGTAGGAGCTCGCTCCTCATTTTGGGCCTTCCTGGGACGTCCTCTTTGTTGGTGCAGGAAACACCTAAGTCAAATCTGTGTTTTGATAATGGCAAAAGGTTCAAAAGTTAATGTGTTAATGTGATCTAACAAGCTTATTAAGTGTGCAGGAAAAGTCCTAGGTACACTAGGCAAGAAGTCCTGGAAAAGGGCTGGGCAAGAAGTCCTAGTCAAGGACTGGGCAAGAAGACCTGACCGGAAGTTGGGCAAAGAAATCCTGGTTAAGGACTATGAAAGAAGTCCTGGCAAAGAGCTGGGCATCGAAGACCTGACCGGAAGTTGGGCAAGAAGTCCTGGTCGCGGACTGGGCACGAAGACCTAATCGGGAGGATTGGGCAAAAGTCCAACAGGAGGAGCCGGTTGGCAAAAGGTAAACTCTCCTGAGAGGAGTAGGTGAGGACGCGTTCCCCGTGTGAGGGAACAGTAGGCGTCGGTTCGACCTAGGGTTCCATTTGGGAAACCCAAAGTCAGAACCAAGACAGCTTAGGCTGTAAATAATGGCTAACTTATTTTGCTTCTTGTGTTTTGGAACTAACCTTGGTTGCAGGGAACAAAGGAATCGATTTCTGCAGCTGAGACGCCTCAATGATGTGAGGCGCCTCACTGGGGCTAGGCGCCTGTATGGATACGGGCGCCCCAGGTCAAGGCTAAACCAAAGCCAACAAAGCAAACTTCCATGAAGCCTCTGGACCAAGTCAGCTCTAGTGCCCCAATCAACATAGGCGCCCCCATCAACCTAGGCGCCCCAGTGAAGGGGATAAGTGCTGACCGAGCTTGTGGATAGGAGTTCGCGAAGGAGAGGCCACTGAAAGGATCGTTCTGGACGCTAGAGGGGGGGTGAATAGCGATTTTCGGCTTGTTCTTCCTACGTTGTTAGTGTGCGCAAGCGGAAACAATAATATGCAAAGTAAATAAGAAATAAACAATGCTAACAACCTGATTTACTTGGTATCCACCCCGATCGGGTGACTAATCCAAGAATCCTTCGGTGGATCAACCCCGGATAACCTCCGGCTAGATCTGCCACTCCTTGTGGGTGGAGAAACCTCGCCACAACACGTCGGATACTCTCTGATCACAATAGACTACTAACTCACTTTACCCAAGCGAGTTTCGTCAAGAAACCTAGCCCTAATCGAGTCCTCTCTAAATAGAACTCGGGCTGGAAAACCTGCTGGCAGTCGACTGGTCCCAGGGTAGTCGACTGCCACCACTCAGATTCGACCGTTGACATCCCAACGTTCGAATTCTGGTGACTTACCAGTCGACTGCCAAAATGGCAGTCGACTGGTCCAGGGTCCAGAACCTACTGTGAGTTTTGGCAGTCAACTGGACAACCCCCAGTCGACTGCCCAGCTTACAACATCACTCTCTTGACCCTCCTCCATGCGTGCTTTCAGGTCCACTCCTTTTGCTTGCCCCTTGAAGTCCTCTTCCACCGGCTGTCGTCCCTCGGATGCGCATGCAAGTCCTCGACTTGCCTCCATGTCACCCTTCATGTGTGCCCTTTGAAGTCCACTTCCCGGCTTGCCCTTGGAGTCCTCCTTCTTCGGCTCTTGTCCCTTGCCTTAGGGCTGCAATCGAACCGAGCCGAGCCGAATACCTGAGAGTTTGAGTTTGGCTCGTTTATTATCGAGCCGAGCTCGAGCTTAATTTATCGAATATAGTGATGGCTCGCGAGCATATTCGAGCCTAATCGAGCCCTAAACGAACTTACCAAATATAAATTATTAATTAAATTATTCATCAATATATTAAAAAAATAAATTATATATTCTAAAAAATATAAAATATTTACTAAAATCTATGATTTTATTCATACAAATACGTTTTATTAGATATTTTATATTTATTAAATGTAAAACTGTCGAAATTATATATTTAATATTAAATATTAATTTTATATTTTACGAACTAGCTCACGAGCTTATTAACGAGCCTGTTCACGAGCTAACGAGCCAAATACTGCTGAGTTTGAGTTTGGCTCGTTAATGTTAACGAGCTTTATTAAACGAGATCGAACGAGCTTCTATCGAACTGAGATCCGAATAGCTCGCGAGCGGCTTGGCTCGTTTACACCCCTACCTTGCCTCAGTTGACTCTTCACCAGCAGACTTGACTATTGCCTTCGCACCCTCTTCATCTTCGGCCCTCGTCCCTCGGATGCACACAAGCCTCCAACTTGTCTCCATGCCATCCTTCACGTACGCCTCGAAGTCCGTGCCCCTCGGCTCATCATCCCTATTATATCAGGTCCCCGGGTGCACACAAGCCTCCAGCTTGTCTCCATGTAACCCTTCACCATACCGAAGCCGTTCAGCCAAGTCAATATGTGTAAACCTGTACAACCTGCACACTCACATACACATATTAGTACACAAGAGAAAGCCTAACTTAAACCCATTGCCCAAACATCAAAACACATGATCACTCCGGATCACAGATTGCCTCAACAATCTCCCCCTTTTTAATGTTTGGCAATACATTTAAGTTAGGGAAAACAAAGTGTAATAGATAGCAAGAATAATGCTAAATAAATGCATATGCAATGCATACATGGATCCTATTCCAAGGCATCCTACACCTAACCTCCAGGTTTGGAATTTTCCGAAACGGGCTTTTTAAAACCTATCCCAAGGCTCTTCACACCTAACCCTCCAAGTAAGGAATTTTCACCAAAACGGGCTTTTTAAAGCTTCTCCAAAGCTCCCCCTCCATTGAACTTACAAAGGCTTTTTAAGAACCTCTCCAAGGTTCCCCTTACGCCAAGAATAGAGTAACCATGCTCCCCCTTAATCTCAACTCCCCCTAAACCTAGGGTTTCTAGCAAATGTGTGTTTGGTTTCCCAACTTAAACCCAACACTTCTCCCCCTTTGCCTAACATCAAAAAGAACCCAACAATATCTCAATTATTGGTTCTTTTAATCCCCAATAATCATAAACAATGTGTACTAGCCCCCCATACACTTGTTTTTCATCCCTTGGACACCAAACAAGCTGCTGATACAAAAATCAGCCCTGACCAGTCGACTGCCCCTGTTGGCAGTCGACTGATACGTTGAAATTCAGAATTTCAGCCTTTCTGACCAAATTCAGAAATGCGCCAAAAATTCTACAAATCTCCAAAAATTCTAAATTTTGTGGAGAGGTTTGTGGTACCCATATCTACTTGGGAAAAATACATTCCAAAATGTATCTATCACCATTCCCATGTTTGACACAAAACTCAAAACTAGCTAAAAAGTTCAATAGAACCTTGACCTAAAATCCTAGTTTTGGTTTCCTCTTGATGTCTCTGCCCATGCCAACCCACAATGCATCCCTAGCATTGATTTAGATGGCATTTATACATCAAAAACTAACCTTCATGCTATATGGCCCCAATATCATATTTTCATGCATGAAACACATAATCCATGTGCCAAACCCAAAAGTTGAGACTCAAGCCCGTCTCCAACTATTTTGGCACATCCCATGGTCTATCTAGACCTCTAGGAGCACCTCTCCTAGGGTCCATTCACCATATATCCCAAAGGCTCCTAGAGCTCCCCTTTGAGCTCTTAGCCCTAACCACCTCCCTAGGTGACTCAAGAAACACTAACCACACCGGTGTTCCCCCGGTGACTCTTGGCCTACAAAATTGACCTTCTTAATCTTGGACACCTTGTTCTTGGTTAAGTCACTCTTTTTACCTTTGGATGACATTCCTTTGCCATCCTTGGACTTTCCCTCCTTACCATGATTGTATGCCTCCCCAGCACACTTCTTTCCATTGGCCTTGGAGGTCTTAGACCGGTATCCCAATCTCGATTTATCATAGTTGGGTTTCAAACTACCCAATACCATATCTAGACCTTTAGATCCAATCTTGAATCTTTCTAAGGTCTTTTCCAATTTATCAAGTCTTGCCCTCAAAGCTTGATTTTCCCTTTTTAGACCTTTAACCTTAGAGTCCATAAGTCCACTTTGATAATTCCTAGACCTAACCTCCTTTCTAGGCACATTCCTTCCCTTCTTGGGATTTTTCCCTTGATCCTTAGGTCTAGAGGTCTTTGATTTTTCATGATGCATGACCTTTCTAAGGTTTTGATCTACCTTGTTAACCCTATTCCTATCATTATATCTAAATCCAAAATTGTACACAAGTAAGCACTTTCCATGATTTCTAGCATGCATAGATGAATGATTAATTTTATCATGCATAGAGGAACTCAAAATCGAATTACATTTTAGCTTAAGGTTAGGAGTTACCTTCCTTACCTTTGGAGCTTCTCCTTGTTGCAAGCTTCTTTTCTTTCTCTTCTCCTTCTCCCATCTTCTTAGATGCTCCATTTTCTTGAGCTTTCCACTCATTGGGTATTTCGTGTGGTAGTGTCCTAGCTCACCACACGTGAAGCATCTGATTCTCTTTCGTTTAGCTTGGACTTCTTTGTTCCTACAATCCATGTTAGAACTAGAAGAATTTGAAATGAGTTGGGACTTTACCTCCTTTTTAACTAGTGAGCACTTGTCTTTGTAGTGTCCCTTTTCATTGCACCCAAAGCATGTGATGTGGTCCTTGGCTCTTGCTTTGGTGGAGGTAGAGGTGGAGGCTAGGTTGACTTCTTCTTCAACCTTGGATGAAGTGGATGCCTCCTTGTGTTCCGGCATTGACGAGGGTCTCTCCTCCCCCTCAATTCTTGAGATGGTGACCTCCTCCTCTTCTCTAGATGAGGTAGATGACCTCTCACTTTCTTCTTCCACTTCACTTGATGAGATGGTTAATTTTTCTCCTTTTTCTTCTTCTTGAACCATTTGACACATCTCTTTGGACTCTTGAGATTATGTAGGTTTCTCATAAATTTCTTTCACTTTGCTCCACAATTCATATGCATTTTGATATTTACCTACACAACTCAAAACATTGTTAGGCAAAAGATTAACTAAAATTGTCATTACCTTTTCGTTTGCCTTGGATTGATCTTGTTGTTCTTGATTCCAATATCTAGGCCTAAGCCTCTTTCCGTGCTTATCTCTTGGAATCTCATATGGCTCTTCAATCGCGATTCGACATGCCCACTCTATCCCAAACCAAGCCTCAATTCTCGCCCTCCAAAAGTTGAAGTCTTCATGATCGAAGGGCGGTGGAGTGTAGATGTCTTCCCCAAGTTTATCTTCCATGGTTCTTTTCCTCTAGCGTGTGCTCCCTCGGTGGTTAGTCCGATCAAGAGCGGTCCTCGCTCTGATACCAATTGAAAGGATCGTTCTGGACGCTAGAGGGGTGGTGAATAACGATTTTCGGCTTGTTCTTCCTATGTTGTTAGTGTGCGCATGCGGAAACAATAATATGCAAAGTAAATAAGAAATAAACAATGCTAACAACCTGATTTACTTGGTATCCACCCCGGTCGGGTGACTAATCCAAGAATCCTTCGGTGGATCAACCCTCGGATAACCTCCGGCTAGATCTGTCGCTTCTTGTGGGTGGAGAAACATCGCCACAACACGTCAGACACTCTCTGATCACAATAGATTACTAACTCACTTTACCCAAGCGAGTTTCGTCAAGAAACCCAACCCTAACCGAGTCCTCTTTAAATAGAACTTAGGCTGGAAAACCCGTTGGCAGTCGACTGGTCCCAGGGCAGTCGACTGCCACCACTCAGATTCGACCGTTGACATCCCAACGTTCGAATTCTGGTGACTTACCAGTCGACTGCCAAAATGGCAGTCGGCTGGTCCAGGTTCCAGAACCTACTGTTAGTTTTGGCAGTCGACTGGACAACCCCCAGTCGAATGCCCAGCTTACAACAGCACACTCTGTTGACCCTCCTCCACGCGTGCCTTCAGGTCCACTCCTTTTGCTTGCCCCTTGAAGTCCTCTTCCACCGGCTGTCGTCCCTCGGATGCGCATGCAAGTCCTCGAGCTGCCTCCATGTCACCCTTCACGTGTGCCCTTTGAAGTCCACTTCCCGGCTTGCCCTTGGAGTCCTCCTTCCTCGGCTCTTGTCCCTTGCCTCAGCTAACTCTTCACCAGCAGCCTTGACTATTGCCTTCGCGCCCTCTTCATCTTCGGCCCTCGTCCCTCGGAAGCACACAAGCCTCCAGCTTGTCCCCATGCCATCCTTCACGTACGCCTCGAAGTCCGTACCCCTCGGCTCATCATCTCTGCTATATCAGGTCCCTCGGGTGCACACAAGCCTCCATCTTGTCTCCATGCAACCCTTCACCATACCGAAGCCATTCAGCCAAGTCAATATGTGTAAACTTGTACAACCTGCACACTCACATACACATATTAGTACACAAGAGAAAGCCTAACTTAAACCCATTGCCCAAATATCAAAACACATGATCACTCTGGATCACAGATTGCCTCAACAATGTGTCAGGTGCCCCCATCGACACATGCGCCCCTATGGCTCCTATAAAAGGGGGTTCACCCCCAAGGCTTCAAACAACTTCGCTCACAACGCTCCAAGCACTTTCGTTCAAGCGCTACGCTCCTACAAGCTCCGACTTCGAGATTCCAGCGCCGACGACAACCCTCTACTCCGAACTTCAATCCACCTCGGGCGTCGGTAAATTTTATTTACGAAAAGTGTTGCAATTTCAATTCCAATTCTATATCTGTACTTAAAGTTGTAAAAGATCTTTCTGAATATAGAATTGCCCAACGTAAATGGTCAAGGACTGTGGGCCTTGGAGTAGGAGCCGACCACGACTCCGAACCAAGTAAAACCAACTTGTGTTCATGATTGTCTTGTTATTTTCTGCTGCGTAATTGCTCTAGTTTTCCGAAAAATTCTAGATCGATATTCACCCCCCCTCTATCGATTTTCTCCGATCAAATAAGTGGTATCAGAGCGGGTGGCTCAAACTTGGTGCAACCACTAGTTTGAGAGTTTTTTTAGATTTACGAAATTTTAAATTTTTTTCGAATCTTTCTCGTTAATCGAGGTTGGTGCTACACCACTCGATCGTTTTTCATTGCTATTAATTTCTTCCGCACTACTAATCCAAGACTCAATCTTGGAACAAGTTTTTTTGTTAATTTTTTTTCAGAAATTATTAATGGCCATGCAAGAGGGATTCAGCACTGCCAGACCACCTCTTTTCAGTGGAAAAGATTTCTCCTACTGGAAAAACAGGATGGAAGTCCACCTGAAAACTCAGGTGGACATGTGGATAATCATCCAATCTGGTCTAGAGATTCCCAAGAACACAGAAGGAGTGGCACAACACTATATTGAATGGGATGCCTCGTTGAAAAAGAAGATCGAGGCTGATGCAAAGGCAACCCAGACTTTGCAATGCGGATTGACCAAGGAGGAGATGAACCAGGTGGGACCCTTCAACAGCGCCAAAGAGCTTTGGAACAAGCTGATTGAGCTGCACGAAGGCACCTCCGACACCAGGATCAGCAAAAGAGATCTGTTGCTGAACAGACTCTACACGATCAAGATGAACGAAGGTGAATCAGTAGCACAGCTCCATGCCAGAATCCAGGAGCTGATGAATGGGCTGCATACGATAGGTCACAAGGTTGAGAACCGTGACCTAATCAGGTATACTCTAAACATATTCCTAAGGAACACACTGTGGGCATCCATGGTAAATGCCTACAAGGTTTCCAGGGATCTTTCCAAAATTAAACTAGATGAACTTTTCTTTGAATTAGAACTGCATGAACAGACTAACCCCACTTTGGTGGATGAAAGTATTGCTTTCATTGCAGGAAAACCTCAAGGAAAAGTCTCCAAGAAGAAGCCTCTACCAGCACCCGAGTCTGACTCAGACTCAGACTCAGAAGACAGTGAAGGGGATCGACCCAAGTTGGTTCGGCTAGCTCGGGACTACTACAAGGAGCTGAACCACCAAACAAACAAAAAGAAAGCAAGCCGAAGAAAGGAAGATCCAGCTGAACCTTCAACAACTTCAAGGAGCAAGACTAATGTCACCTGCTACGAATGCAACAAAAAGGGACATTACAAGTCAGAATGCCCCAATTTGAAGGAAACAAAGAAGGCGCGAAGGAAGAAGGCTCTCTAAGCCACGTGGGATGAATCCTCTTCTGAAGAAGAAGAAGAAGTCCCACACGCGAATCTTCTCGCCTTAACCCGAATCTTCTCGCCTTAACCTCCTTGGAAGACGTCGACACTGGATCGGAATCGGAGCCAGACGACGGAAGGCTCACAATCTCGGAAAACGGGCAAATAATGGCAAGAGGTTATTTTGAGTATGAACTATCCAAATTAATTTCTTATTTATCTCGCAACTTGGCAAAAGCCAAAATTCGGGTCGAGTCCCTCCGACAGGAAGTAAAACACCTGAATGAGGAAGCCGACTCGAGATCCTTGACCGAGAAAATTCTAGAAGGAAACTCCACTCAAGTTCAGAAGCTTGAGGAAGAGAATTCCTCCTTGAAAACTTAAGTCAAGGAGCTCAAAGTGGCTTTAGAATGATTCACTTCAGGTTTCAAGGGTCTTGACATGATCCTTGGATAGCAGAAGTCCGTTCTTAACCAATCTGGATTAGGGTATCGAACCAAGTCTAGGCAACGTTCTTATTATGCTGTATTGAACCAACCTAGAACCCAAGTTCAAGCATTGGTCCCCAAGCTCTGTTTGAACAAACAAGCTAGACCAAACCAGTATTGGATCCCCAAGGACAAGATTCACATCTTGCCTAACCATTATCGAGGCTATAGTCCAGGGGGAGCCAATATAAAAATAATATTCGTAATTAGATAAGTTTTTTTAATTGCAATTTTTCTTTAATGCATGCTTGCTTGTTTATTTCCTTCTGCAAATCATCATGCTTAGACCTAGGACTGGTTAGACTAAGGACAAAATGATTTAATTGAAAGTTGAACAACCTAGTATTGGGTGGAGGTGAGATGATAGTACGTTAGGGAAACTATTCTGGTGGAACTAGCCGAAGCTACCGATCCAAGACCCAAACTAGTTAGACCAAAATCTTTCAAGAAGTAACTTGAAGATGAATTTTCAATAAAAGGCTTTGTTAAGGAAAGGGTTGATGATCCAATAAGGCTACGACCAAAGAAGGCCTAGTGCCTCGCCAAGACCTGGAAGCCAATTATTGAAAATCAAATTCACTTTACTACTTGTTAAATTTGAATCTAACACAAATTTCAATTAATCTTAGATTCAACACAATTTTTCAAAATAAACTTAAAACTTAATAAAATCTTTCAAAATTAATTTAACATTTTAAAATTAACCATGCATTTCAAATTAAAATCTTCATTTTTATTAAAACCTGTCTCACAAAACCCATAAGGTTAACATGGTTGATCACATAGAACTGGGTGAGATATCTAGAACCTAACATTTTGAATTTTATTTTTGAATATCACAAATAAACTCATCTTAAATGGAATCCAGAGCTTGTTTGATTTAATTATTGATTAGTCAAACACAGTCAACTGAGTCAAACCTGGTCAACACAGTCAACCTTGGTCAATGGTCAAGTCGAGGTCAACCCGGGCGCCCGGGACCTCACGGGCACCTGAAGCCTTTATCTCCACCCAAGGCAGTCAGACCTGGAAAAGAAAAGGCTACTGACAGCCTGATTCAGGCGCCCGGGACCACACGGGCGCCTCCATGACCCAGGGCGCCCAAGACCCCTACTAGGCGCTCGTATGAGCCCTATATAAAGACTAGGGGTGTAAATGAGTCGAGCCGCTCGTGAGCCGCTCGCGAGCCGCTCGGTCAAAACTCGACTCGAGCTCGGAGTTGACCGAGCTCGAGCCGAGCTCGAGCTGGCTCGTTTACAATTCGAGCCGAGCCCGAGCCAATTCAAAGCTTGCTCGATGGCTCGTCGAGCCTTATCGAGCCAAGCCTGGGATCTATCCCAGGCTTGATAACATTGTTTTCCATAAATAAATAAGAACTTGATGAGGTATTTGTGGTTAGAAGGTTTCGGTGGATAGCAGAGGTTGCAAGTTCGAATCACACCTTACCCCATTTTTATTAGATTTTTCGGCTCGAATTTGGCTCGAGCTCGGCTCGAGCTCGACTCGAGCCGAGCTCGAGCTCGATTTTACTAGCTCGATCGAGCTCGAGCTCGAGCCGAGCTCCTTTGGTTTTCTCGAGCTCGAGCTCGAGCCGACCTTTGGCTCGGCTCGGCTCGACTCGTTTGCAGCCCTAATAAAGACCATGGCTCCCTCTTCATTTCCCACACCAAACCAAATTCCTCCTTCACTTCTCTTCCTCCCAAGGCGCCCAAAAGCCTTTCTCGTGCCCTCGAACGCCCCACTTCAACAATGCCTCCCCGGTACTATTTTAATTATGCATTTATAATTAATTTGTCAATTATTTAGATTCTTAAATGCATTTTTCTTATTCGTTTAGAAAACGTCGTGTTACCCAACCGAACCCCGGGGCCGAACCTAGCCCAGACCCTAGGTTCCCAAACTAAGAATTATTTAATAAATTTGCTCAAACTACCTACTGACCTATCAAAACTAGTTTCCTAAACAGACAATTCTTTACCTAGTCCTGTCCAATAGCTATGGATGCTATCAACTTCTATCAACTTGACCAGCTTGTCTTCTGCACCCATCCAGTGAACTCGACCCTATGTGCAAAATTTTACAACAATCTGGTCAAACTAGATGACCTTTGCTACTCCTCTACTGTACAGGGGATGCCTCTGACTATCTCACTTGCTTTACTTACTAGGTTTCAGGGACTGCGACCTTCCCAGTCCACATTTTGTTGTTACCCTCCGAGAGATCCTCCCTTTTCCCCTCCTTACTCGCACATTGATCTAGACACTCTTTACTCCTACTTCTACAGAGATGCACGAAATCCGTTGGTGCAACGGTTTCAGTGCGTAGATCTCCGGATCTAGGACTACGCTCTCTACCGAGTTCTAGTTTGGTGAGTTCTCCCCTTGACTACTCGAGATGTCACGACTATGCGACTCTTCCATACCTTTCTTCTGTACGCTATGATCCATCATCTGGACATAGATATTGGTTTGCACATGTTCCATACGATTATCTACACGTCCAGCATTACGACTCAGGGCCGAGTACGTACCCCCTACTGTCATATCATCACTGCCCTCCTTCACCACTACGGTCGCGACATCACCGTTGGGGAGGTCACCCCAATGACCGAGTTTGACGAAATCGGGGCTAGGAACTTTTTGTTGGTGCAGGAAGCACCATATCGAACCTTGTTTTGATATTGGCAAAGGATTCAAAGTTAAGTTTGTTTATGATCTAACAATATTCACTGAGTGTGCAGGAAAAGTCCTAGCGAAGGGCTGCTAGGCACCTGGCGAAGGGCTGCCAGGATCCAAAGCCCTAGAGAAGGACTACTAGGCACCTGGCGAAGACTGCCAGGATCCAAAGCCCTAGCGAAGAACGGCTAGGCACCTGGCGAAGGAATGCCAGGACACAAAGTCCTAGCGAAGGGCTGCTAGGTAACTAGCGAAAGGCTGCTAGTCACCAAGTCCTAGCGAAGGACTGCTAGGCAACTAGCGAAGGGCTGCTAGTCACCAAGACCTAGCGAAGGACTGCTAGGCACCGGGTGAAGGACAGCTCGGTATACAAGACCTGGCAAAGGACCGCCAGGCAAAAGTCCAACCAGAGGAGCGGTTGGCATCAGGTACATTCTCCTGAGAGGAGTAGGTGAGGACGCGTTCCCCGTCGAGGGAACAGTAGGCGTCGGTTCGACCTAGGGTTCCATTTTGGAGACCCAAAGTCAGAACCAAGACAGCTAAGGCTGTATAAACTAATATTTTATTGTTTTATTGTGTTTTGGACTAACCCTGGATGCAGGACCGAAGGAACGAACGTGTGTCTGCAGCTCAGAGAGCCTCAAAGGAATGAGGCAACAGCTGACCAAGGCGCCCGGAGTGTCCCGGGCGCCCCCAAGGTAAACACAAAACACAAGAAAGCAAAGCAAGCTTCGACAGTTCAACTCTCGGGCGCCCCCGTGCTCCCGGGCGTCCCCGCTGCTCCCGGGCGTCCCCAGCGCTCCGGGCGCCCCCAACAGCAAGTCATCGAAGCTCAAGCCAAGCGAAGCCAAGGGATAGGGTTTGACCCGGTCAACCCGGGCGCCCCGAGCGCTCCGGGCGCCCCGGTCAAAACTGATCCCGAAAGTAAAGGGATCAGAAGCTGACCGAGCAGTTGCCGGATCAACCGACACGTGGGGGCACCCCCGACGTCCCGGGCGCCCCCAGGCCCTATATAAAGGGCCCTCGACCCCAAGCTTTAAACAACAACTTCAATCAACGCTTCCACGCTCTTCTGCTCTCGCGCCTTGCTCCGAAAACTGCCCAACTCGAGCCGACGACGTCCCGCTGCTCTGGAAAAGACAACCAACATCGGACGTCGGTAAAAGAAGAGTCCCTTTTTTATTATTTATTTTACTGTGCTGAACTTGTAAATCAATTCTTGTAAACTATTATTGCGCCTCATATAGAATTGCCCAAAGTAAACGGTCAACGACCGTGGGCCTTGGAGTAGGAGTCGACCCAGGCTCCGAACCAAGTAAAATCGATCGTGTCTCTGTGTGTTTTTGTTTTATTAATTTCCGCTGCGTACCTGCTCTAAGTTTTTCCGAAAAACGATTTCCGATATTCACCCCCCTCTATCGGTTCTCTCGATCCAACAAGTTGTATCAGAGCGGGGAAGCTCAAATTTGGTGCAACCACCAATTTGAGATTTATTTTCGGATTTATGAAAATTTTCATTTCATTTCTTTTCTTTTTGTTAATCGAGATTGGTGCAACACCACTCGATCTTGTTCGCCTTTTTTCCTTAATTTTATATTTATATTCTTACGCCTTTTTCAATTTTAAATTTTCATTTTTTCACCATAAGTTAGAATTGATAAAACGATCAATTTTTGAAAATTTGACATAAACTTTTTTTATTATTATTTTAATATTTTTCTCGAAATACGTGTTCCCTTAATTCAAGCAATTTTTTTTAAAACATTAAATTCTTACTTTTTTATCATTAATCAGAACTGACAAAATCAACATTTTAAAAAATTTATCATAAATTGTTTTCATTATTTTATTATTATTTTACCTCGAAATTCGTGCAAAACTTTTTTTTATTTTTTTGTCCCGCACTACTAATCCAAGACCAAGTCTTGGTACATTTTTGTATTTCTCTTGTGTACGAGGTTTATATTAAATGGCCAACCAAGAGTGGAACAGTGCATGTCCACCACTATTCTCCGGCGAGAACTTCACGTTTTGGAGATGTCAAATGGAGTCCCTTCTGAAGGCCCACATGGACTTATGGCAGATCATCCAAATGGGATTCTCGTTTCCCATAGAAGATGAGTCATCAATCGAGTGGGACAAACTGGATGAACACACCCTCAATCAAATTGAGACCGATGCAAGGGCAACTGCAATCTACAATGTGGCCTAACCAAGGAGCAACTCGAGCTAGTAGGTCCATGCAGATGTGTTAGAGAAATCTGGAAAAAATTGATTAATCTTCATCAAGAGATCTCAAATGAAGAAGAAGATCAGGTAAGTTATCTTGCCCTTTCGGTCCAAGCACAAACAGCCGAGTCAGAGTCTGAACCCGAATCCAAAGTCGAACCAGAATCAGACGACGAATTGACTGAGACGATAACTAATTTTGAATTCTTTTCAAAATTTGAATTAAATAATCAAACAGATACTGTAATGGTCGAGGAAGGTGTAAATTCTTTTGCAGGGGAAAATCTTAAAGAACCACCAAAGAAGGAGCTTCAACTAGTACCCGAGTCCGAATCAGACACAGAATCAGAAGATGAGCCTAGATCCGAGGCGGCAAGAATCAAGGGGGAGATTCCCAATAAGGAACCAAAAGGTAAAAGTGTAAAATCAGATTTTAAAAATCATGTAATTTGTTACACATGCAGGGAGAGAGGGCACTACCAAAGTGAGTGTCCTACTCGTAAGCTTCAAACGACACCACCGATGGCGTCAAAGGAACCAGTTCCAAAAGCACAAAGGGACAAAAGTCGCATCCAATGCTTCAAGTGCCAGGAGTTCGGGCATTACCAACGTGAATGCACAGATAAAAGAGCTACCAAGAATGCCGCACAAACAATCGACAAAGGTAAATTTATAGTATTTGAAAATCCGTTATTTACCTTAAATAATGTGATTGATTCATGTAACTTAATTAAAGCAAACTTCAGAAAATTGAAACAAGAAAATGAAACCCTAAAACATAAGGTCAATAAGTTAGAAAATTTAATTCATAATCTTGCTGATTTTGAAAATCCGGAGTATTACTCCAATTGTGACCTTACTTAGACAATTGTTTGTTTTAATTATGTGTTTCTTTTTATTTTTCTGCTTAGAATTAGGATTGGTTAGTGTAAGGACTAAATCAATTAATTGAAATTTGAACAACATAGTATTGGGTGGAGGTGAGATGATAGTACATTAGGGAAGCCATCTTGGCGGAACTAGCCGAAGCTACCGATCTAAGACCCAAACTAGTTGTAGGACCGGTGCCGTCGATAGAGGGGGGGGTGAATATTGAACGAAAAACCTTCGTGAAACTATCGTAATACTATGGTTCGTTCTAAACTCAAAGCGTTAGTGCAGCGGAAGATAAATAAAGAATAAAACAAAAGCAATACACAATGACACGCGGGATTTATTTACTTGGTTCCCGACCCCCCTGGGTTAGTACGTCCAAGGCCTATGTACTCGGCATGAGTCCACTATTGGTCTCCTTTCCGAAATTTCCGGAGGCGGAGAAAACCCGTCTTACAGTTGATTTACAAATAGAAAGATAGATAAAATGAATTGCAGAATGTAAATCAAACCAAAACTATTTGTGTCGAAGCGTTAGCCGATCTGGACCTCCGAAGTGCCACGCACCACCTCCTGGAGCCTCCCGGTCGTATAGCCTCGTCTTTAGCATGTTGTCGTTGGTCAGAATGATTAGAACGGTACTTAGCAGTTGTGTTTTGAAGCAGAGGGGTCGAAGCCCCTTATATAGGCCTCCTGGGGGCGCCCTGGACGCTGGGGGCGCCCCGATAAACCCGGTCAACTCTTATCCTTGCGCCGACCTCGCCGCAGCTGATAAGACTTTTGACCAGGGCACCCTGGATGCTCAGGGCGCCCTCATGATGGCTTATCTGTGTTTTGGGTTCGAAACTGCAAATACAGCTTTGAACCAGGGTGCCTCGGACGCTCAGGGCACCCTGCTTGACACCTGTTCTGCCTGCTTCATCATAACTGCTTTTTTACCTTTGGCTCAGGGCGCCCTGGCTGTTCAGGGTGCCCTGGTTGGTGAGGGCGCCCTCCCTGATGGGGGCGCCCTGCTTCAGGGCATCCAGCCCTTGTTCCGCTTGCTTTGTCTTCCAATCTTGGTACCTGCAAGATACACAAACACAAAGCATATATACATATAATATTGGTCTTAAGGACTTGGTTCTGACTTCGGATCTCCACGAAACCCTAGGTCGAACCGGCACGAGTTCCTATCCCTGAGAACTCGGCCTTCACCTACTCCTTTCAGGAGACGGTTGCCACCCAGTCCTTCGGATGGACTTTTGCTTAGCCTCCGATTACTCCGGATCTCGAGACGCCCACACCCTGACCCGTCTCTACTCCTGTCCTTAGTCATCGCTCAGCTAAGTTGCTTAGTCCCTCGGACCAAGTCTTCATTTCCTAGCCGTCCTTCGCCAGGTGCCTAGCAGCCCTTCGCTAGGTCTTTGTTACCAAGCGGTCCTTCGCCTGGTGCCTAGCAATCCTTCGCTAGGTCTTCTATACCTAGCAGCCCTTCGCTAGGTGCCTAGCAGCCCTTTGCTAGGTCTTAAGGTTACGATACCTAGCAGCCCTTCGCTAGGTCTTGAGGTTTCGATACCTAGCAACCCTTCGCTAGGTGCCCAGCAGCCCTTCGCTGGGACTTAGGGTTTCTATGCTTAGTTTAACTAGGACATTTCTTCAGCTAAGGTTACTTCTCTCTTACTCCCCTTTGTCTGTTCAATGTATCACTGACTTAAGTGTATTGTCAAACATTAAAATACTTAAAGAGGAATATCATTGATGCAACTTGCACCAACAATCTCCCCCTTTTTGATGTTTGACAATAACTTAAGTTAGATTGGTTTAAAGGGCTAACTTACTGTCCTTGGGGTAAAAATGAAAAAAAAAAATGATATAAACTTTGAAACTACATTTTTTATCTTTGCTACATTTTTGATCTTTGGGGAAAATATTTCTAACTTAAGCACACATCTCTCCCCCTTTGTCACACATAAAAAAATAACATACTTGCACCAACATTAAAAACCTTTGGTTCTTTTTGAAAATACTTAGTGCAAAAATTTTTGAAAGCATTGTATTTTGAATAATATATTGCAAAAATTATGTAATTTTTGAAAAAAATATAAGTACCTTTGAAAATATATTGATTTTTGTGAATAATTAAGTACTTTTGGAAAATGCATAACTTTTGAAAGAATGTTATTTTGGAAAATATAAATGTTATGCCTATTTTGCAAGTACTGACTGTGTTTCGAAAATAAGTGTTTCATGAAACATAATATTTTTCAAGGTCAAGATAAAAATGATAGTACTTTTGAAAGAATATTTGGCTTTGAAAGACATAAGTACTTTTGAAAACATAATATTTGACTTCACTTGGTTAATTTTCCAGTCTGACACTATCCTGGGAACCCTTGTTGACTACAAGGACATTTTCCTAAGTGTCCTGGAAGTTTTCCAACCCAAGTAAATATTGAAAAAAATTTCATAAATCACAGAATAATAGGATGTAAGTTAATTTTGAAAAATGTAAAGCTTTTAAAGTGATAATACTTGATTTGGTTTATCTTTCAGTCTGGCACAATCATAGGAAACCTTGTTGACTACAAGGACATTTTCCTAAGTGTCCTGGAAGATTTTCCAAACTCAAGATATTATTTTAAATTAAAAAAAACCAAATGAATTTTTGAAAATACAATTTTTTTTAAAAAAATTGATAGCATTTTAAAATAATACTTATATTTTCAACAGGATTTGAAAATACCGCGCATGAAAACATTTGAAATATTTAATAATTCTTTTAATCTGACCTCCTCCTAAACTTGACCCAGTCCCGGGAAGCTTGTTGACCACAAGTACTCTTCCTCTGAGTCTTAAGGTTTGATTCAGATCAAAAGAATAATAATTTTCAAAATGATTTAAAACTTGTTAGACTCCCCCTAAATTTGACACGTCCTAGGAGTCCTTGAAGATCATAAAGTGGACCTTTCCTCTGTGTCTTTAGGGTTTATCAAAGTCAAAGAACCGATAATTTTGAAAACATATGTAATGCAAATTAAGGTGCAGTTTTCGAAAAATATTTTTAATAAAAAGAACAAAAACACTCCCCCTGCATCCAACACCGTTTGACTCTATCTAAGTGCCTTAAGGAACTTTAGTGTTGTCCTAAGAGGCTTGTGTCTAATTGAGTGAGTCAAACAAATTTTTGAAAAGATATATTTTTGGAAAATGTATAATATATATAATCAAACAGACAAGCATGAATTCCATAAAAACATTATTATGTTGAAGCACTATTTTGAAAATATATTTTTATGAAAATATTCTAATAATTTTGAAAAACAATTTTGAAAAATATTTTTCAATTCATTAGTCCTTAACATCTCACCCATTTTAGATGTATCAATACACTAAGCATAGTTGCCTTATAGGTGTATTGTGAGATGCTTGATTTATTTTTCTTAATTTATTAACTCTAAGAATTAATTGAAGCTTGTGTTAGATTTGAATTTAACAAAGAATAATTTGAATTTGAAATTCAAAAATTGGCTTCCAGGTCTTGGCGAGGCACTAGGCCTTCTTTGGCCGTAGCCTTATGGGATCATCCACCCTTTCCTTGACAAAGCCGTTTAATGAAGTTTCATTTTCAAAATTAATCTTTGAAAAAGTTCTAGTCTAACTAGTTTGGATCTTGGATCGGTAGCTTCGGCTAGTTCCGCCAAGATGGCTTCCCTAACGTACTATCATCTCACCTCCACCCAATACTAGGTTAATCAAGTTTCAATTATTCTTTTTCCTATAGCCGTTCTAATATATGCATAAAATTTAAATATGAATGACATGTCATATATTTTAAAAGAATAGCAGATGCATGTCATGGCAGTTGTGCATGAGTCAAACAAGTCAAATAATTTTATTTAAGTTTCTAAAATGTATCAAATTCCCGATTTGATACATGTCGAGTGAACCCGCGAATATGTCAACCCACTTTGACATATTTAATGTTATTAATTTTAATTGTTATAGCTTGGGTAAAATTTTATTTTAGTTTAAGTTTAAGTCATTTAAGATTTTAGTTGAGTTTAGGTTAATTAAGAATTGATTGTATTAGAAAATTAATCAATTGAGAATAAATGAATTTAAATTAATTTGGATTAAATTAAATTTGAATTTGAATTTAATTTAAATTTTGAATTTCGAATTTAATTTAAATTTTGAATTTTGAATTTAGATTTAATTTGAATTTAATTTAAGTTTGAATTTGAATTTCGAATTTAAATTTGAATTTAATTTAAGTTTGAATTTGAATTTAATTTAAATTTGAATTCGAATTTTAATTTTAATTTAATTTGAATTTAATTTAAGATTTAATTTGAATTTAATTTAACTTTGAATTTGAATTTTAATTTAAATTTGAATTTCGAACTTAATTTAAATTTGAATTGTAATTTAATTTAAATTTGAATTGTAATTTAATTTAAGTTTGAATTTAATTTAACTTTGAATTTGAATTTAATTTGGATTTAATTTGGATTTAATTTGAATTTAATTTGGATTTAATTTGAATTAATTTAGATTTAATTTGAATTAAGATTTAATTTAATTTAATTTAATTTAATTAAGATTTAATTTGAATTTAATTAATATTTGACTTAATTTAATTAAGGTTATAATGATTAATTAATAATTGTGGGTTTAAATCCATCATTTTCATTATTTCAAAAATTTCTTCTTCATCTTTATCTTTCTTTTCAAGTTTTTCTAATAATTTTGATTTATTTGAAATTTTATTATTTTTATTTACTATGGCCTTTATCTTAGATAGTTCTATATCCTCCTCAAGATTAGATTTTTCAATATTCTCACAGTAGGTAGAGTAAAAGGGGCCACTAGTTAAATTTTTGTAATAACTTTCAAGATTTTCTATAATTAAGTTATCATCTAGGAAAATTTTATCTGTGTTATCCTCATGAATATTTTCAACAAAATCATCTTTATCCTTAAAATTTTCAATAATTTCAGGGATATCACTAGAATTATCCTTAAGGTTTTCAAATTCGAATTCGGAATTATCCTTAGGATTTTCGAATTTGAATTCCGAATTATCCTTAAGATTTTCAAATTTGAATTCAAATTTATCCTTAGGTTTAATTTTATCTGATTTAAAATTATCAGACTTAATATTATCAGTATTGATTTTATCAGGATAATTATCAGAATTAATTTCATCAGAATTAATTTTATCAGAATAATTATCAGAATTAATTTCATCAGAATAATTATCAGAATTAATTTCATCAAATTAATTTTATCAGAATAATTATCAAAATTAATTTTATTAATTTTTGAATTGATATTCTGAATTAAACAATTAATTTCGAATATTTTAGTCATTTCTGCATTTTCTAATTTAACATGCAAGATATTAATTCTATTGTGCAGGTAATCTAATTTATCAGGAAAATTAACTAAGTTATCATAAGATAGTGCAGGAATTTGTAAAGTTTTTGGAACATAAATTTTTTGTACCTTTGCCGGACATTTATTTTTGTAATGCCCGTATTTTTCGCATTTGAAGCATCTGATATGGCTTTTGTCCCTCCGATTTCCTGGCGCTGGTGCCTCCTTCGCCGCCGACGATGAACGATTTTTACGAGTAGGGCACTGATTTTTATAGTGCCCTCTCTCCCTGCATGTGAAACAAATAATATGCGATTTAAAATTAGACATTAAAAAAATGTACCTGATTCACCCCTGGGCTCCCCCTCAACTCCTGGCGTCGTTGCTCCGTCGGCGGTTAGTCCGGTGAAGAGCGGCTCGGCTCTGATACCAATTGTAGGACCGGTGCCGTCGATAGAGGGGGGGGTGAATATCGATCGCGAAAAACCTTCGTGAAACTATCGTAATACTATGGTTCGTTCTAAACTCAAAGCGTTAGTGCAGCGGAAGATAAATAAAGAATAAAACAAAAGCAATACACAATGACACGCGGGATTTATTTACTTGGTTCCCGACCCCCTGGGTCAGTACGTCCAAGGCCTATGTACTCGGCGCGAGTCCACTATTGGTCTCCTTTCCAGAATTTCTGGAGGCGGAGAAAACCCGTCTTACAGTTGATTTACAAATAGAAAGATAGATAAAATGAATTGCAGAATGTAAATCAAACCAAAACTATTTGTGTCGAAGCGTTAGCCGATCTGGACCTCCGAAGTGCCGCGCACCTCCTCCTGGAGCCTCCCGGTCATATAGCCTCGTCTTTAGCGTGTTGTCGTTGGTCAGAATGATTAAAACGGTACTTAGCAGTTGTGTTTTGAAGCAGAGGGGTCGAAGCCCCTTATATAGGCCTCCTGGGGGCGCCCCGATAAACCCGGTCAACTCTTATCCTTGCGCCGACCTCGCCGCAACTGATAAGACTTTTGACCAGGGCACCCCGGACGCTCAGGGCGCCCTCATGATGGCTTATCTGTGTTTTGGGTTCGAAACTGCAAATACAGCTTTGAACCAGGGCGCCTCGGACGCTCAGGGCGCCCTGCTTGACACCTGTTCTGCCTGCTTCATCATAACTGCTTTTTTACCTTTGGCTCAGGGCGCCCTGGCTGTTCAGGGCACCCTGGTTGGTGAGGGTGCCCTCCCTGATGGGGGCGCCCTGCTTCAGGGCATCCAGCCCTTGTTCCGCTTGCTTTGTCTTCCAATCTTGGTACCTGCAAGATACACAAACACAAAGCATATATACATATAATATTGGTCTTAAGGACTTGGTTCTGACTTCGGATCTCCACGAAACCCTAGGTCGAACCGGCACGAGTTCCTATCCCTGAGAACTCGCCCTTCACCTACTCCTTTCAGGAGACGATTGCCACCCAGTCCTTCGGATGGACTTTTGCTTTGCCTCCGATTACTCCGGATCTCGAGACGCCCACACCCTGACCCGTCTCTACTCCTGTCCTTAGTCATCGCTCAGCTAAGTTGCTTAGTCCCTCGGACCAAGTCTTCATTTCCTAGCCGTCCTTCGCCAGGTGCCTAGCAGCCCTTTGTTAGGTCTTTGTTACCAAGAGGTCCTTCGCCTGGTGCCTAGCAATCCTTCGCTAGGTCTTCTATACCTAGCAGCCCTTCGCTAGGTGCCTAGCAGCCCTTCGCTAGGTCTTAAGGTTACAATACCTAGCAGCCCTTCGCTAGGTCTTGAGGTTTCGATACCTAGCAACCCTTCGCTAGGTGCCCAGCAGCCCTTCGCTGGGACTTAGGGTTTCTATGCTTAGTTTAACTAGGACATTTCTTCAGCTAAGGTTACTTCTCTCTTACTCCCCTTTGTCTGTTCAATGTATCACTGACTTAAGTGTATTGTCAAACATTAAAATACTTAAAGAGGAATATCATTGATGCAACTTGCACCAACACTAGTTAGACCAGAATTCACCAAAAAATAATTTTGAAGATGAAATTTCACTAAAAGGCATTGTCTAGGAAAGGGTTGATGATCCAATAAGGCTACGGCCAAAGAAGGCCTTGTGCCTCGCCAAGACCTGGAACCCAATTTTTGAAATTCAAATTCAATTTACTCTTTGTTAAATTCGAATCTAACACAAATTTTCAGTTAATTTTAGATTCAAATATCTCTTTTCAAAACAAATTTAAATTGGGTTTAAAAAATTAATTTAACTTTTCTCATGGTCTTTTCAAAATAAATCCTTCTATTAAAATATGCATCTCACAAAACAGTTAAGGATATCCTGTTTTGTCACTTAGAAATGGGTGAGATGCTTAGGACCTAAAAGTTGAGTCCAACCCAACCAACTAATTCAGATAAATCAAATCTTAATTAATTCAATTAAATCAAATCTTAATCAAATCAATTAAATTCAATTAAATCTTAATTAAATCAGTTAAATTCAATTAAATCTTAATCAAATCAATTAAATTCAATTAAATCTTAATTAAATCACTTAAATTAAATTAAATCTTTATTAAATCAATTAAACTCAATTAAATCTTAATTAAATCAATTAAATTCAATTAAATCTTAATTAAATCAATTAAATTCAATTAAATTAAATCTTAATTAAATCAATTAAATTCAATTAAATTAAATCTTAATTAAATTAATTAAATTCAATTAAATCTTAATTAAATCAATTAAATTTAATTAAATCAATTAAATTTAATTCAATCAAATTCAAAATTTAATTCAACTGAACAAACTTAACCCTCTAAATTTTCAATTTCACAAAATCCAATTTAACTTTTTAACTAAGAGTCAATGTTTCAAATCATTGTAATTAAAATCAAGTCTCTTTTGTTCACTAATCTGAAATTTATTTCATAACAGTTATTTCTTTCCTTTACCAATATACAAACATTTTTTGAAAATTAGTTTACTCTTGTATGGCAAAAAGTCACCCTAGGGATTACTTAGGATATTTTCTTTTTGTCTACAGTCCGGGCTTAGATATTTATTTTTTTGGACTTAAAAAAAAATTCTATGTTTTCAAATAATCACTATATTTTTCGAAAATTGTGCTTTACAAAAAAAACCATTATCATTTCAAAATGTTTTTCGAAAACGAGGTTTATGCTTTAAAATTATCTTCATTTCAAATTGAATTTTCTAAAATTATATTACCATGCTAGTATTCAAAACTATTCTTTTGATTTTAGTAAACCCTAAAGACACAAAGGAAGGTTTACTTAATGATCTACAAAGACTCCGAGGATGTGTCAAATTTAGGGGGAGTCTAAATCAAAAGAAATTATTTCTAACAAGTTTGAAATTATTAGATAATTCGTATAATTTGAATCAAACCTTAAGACTCAGAGGAAGATCGCTTGTAGTCAACAAACTTCCTAGGACTGGGTCGAGTTAAGTGGGAGATCAAATTAAAAGAATTATTGAGCATTTTCAAAATTATATGTTTTCATGCATTGCACTTTTAAAATCCTTTTGAAAACTTAAATAATTACTCTTTCAAAATACTATCCTGTAAAATCATTTTGCTTATATATATCATCACTTTCAAAATTTTACGTGACTTTGGAATACTTTTAAAAATCTATTGAGAATACTTTTGAAATTAATATTTACTTGACTTTGGAAAAATTTTCCAGGACACTTAAGGAAAGGTCCTTGTAGTTAACAAGGCTTTCTAGGATTGTGTTAGACTGGAAAATAAACCAAGTCTAGTAAAATATTGTGCCTCCAAAGTTGATACATTTTTCAAAATGTACTTGCATATTTTCCAAAATACTATCATTTTGGCTTATCAAAATTCTTTTGGAAATAATATTTACTTGAGTTGGAAAATTTCCAGGACACTTAAGGAAATTTCCTTGTAGTTAACAAGGTTTCCTAGGATTGTGTCAGACTGGAAAAGAAACCAAAGCAAGTAAAAGATTATGTGTAAGTACTTTCAACAAGACAAGTAATTTTAGTAATTTTCTTTAATATTTTAAAAGTACTTATGTTTTTCAAATTCATAATATCTTTCAAAATACTTATGCCTTTCAAAAGCTCAATAAAGTACTTGCATTCTTGTGCATTTTTCAAAATATTCAGAACAAGTAAACTTATTGTTTATCATATACACTTGACTCCAATTATGATTTTGAACATAAATTTTTCAGTCTTTCTAATTTTTTTTAAATTATCATAACTTCGCTAAATTTTTTTCACAAACTCTGATACACAAATTTAAATTTCATTCAAAATATATTTTTTACAAAATTTATTTTATTGATATAAGACCAAGGGGGAGAGTAGAAAAAGTGAAATTAAAAATTTCTTTCTTAAAATTTTTTTCCCCTTTTCAAAGAAAGTTTTTCTTAGAATGGTCTAAAACATAAGGAGAAGAATTTCACATTAAGGAATTTCACATTAAGGGGGAGAAAAAGGAAAAAGAGAAAGGAATTTTTTTTTAACAAGTGCTTCAAAAATTTCGAAGTATTTCTAAGTGTTTTCAAATTTTTTGAGTACATATTTTTCTCCTATGTAAAATTTTCCTTAGTAAACAAATTTATTCCCAATTCTCAAAATTTGAAACTTTGTTTAAGGGAAATCTAGCTTCAAAATTTTGCCTAATTTTTGAAAAATTTTGCCTAAAATTTAAAACAAGTTTTGTTAGTGAAAATGCTTTTACTCCATTTTTTGAAAAACACTTTGTTAAAGACATGGAGCACTTAGGAAAACTCAAAAATCTCTGTTAGATACCTTGAACACCCATGTTTGTTTTTGATATATGTCAAAGGGGGAGGAAAGGTCAAAGTTAAGTATTTTGCAAGTATTCAAGGTTTTAGGGGGAGTATGAGAAAAAAAATTTTTGATAATTTTTTTTTGATATACTTCATTATGTTTTTTCCTATACTTCATTGTGCTTTTACCTTCTTTTATTAACTGTTATAAGTTTTTACTTAACTTTGAATTGTGTTGCCATAAATCAAAAAGGGGGAGATTGTTGGTGCATGAAGCACCATATCGAACCTTGTTTTGATATTGGCAAAGGATTCAAAGTTAAGTTTGTTTGTGATCTAACAATATTCACTGAGTGTGCAAGAAAAGTCCTAGCGAAGGGCTGCTAGGCACCTGGCGAAGGGCTGCCAGGATCCAAAGCCCTAGCGAAGGACTGCTAGGCACTTGGCGAAGGACTGCCAGGATCCAAAGCCCTAGCGAAGGGCTGCTAGGCAATTAGCGAAGGGCTGCTAGTCACCAAGTCCTAGCGAAGGACTGCTAGGCAACTAGCGAAGGGCTGCTAGTCACCAAGACCTAGCGAAGGACTGCTTGGCACCGGGCGAAGGACAGCTCGGTATACAAGACCTGGCAAAGGACCGCCAGGCAAAAGTCCAACCAGAGGAGCGGTTGGCATCAGGTATATTCTCCCGAGAGGAGTAGGTGAGGACGCGTTCCCCATCGAGGGAACAATAGGCGTCGGTTCGACCTAGGGTTCCATTTTGGAGACCCAAAGTTAGAACCAAGACAGCTAAGGCTGTATAAACTTATATTTTATTATTTTATTGTGTTATGGACTAACCCTGGATGCAGGACCGAAGGAACGTGTGTCTGCAGCTCAGAGAGCCTCAAAGGAATGAGGTAACAGCTGACCAGGGCGCCCAGAGTGTCCCGGGCGCCCCTAAGGTAAACACAAAACACAAGAAAGCAAAGCAAGCTTCGACAGTTCAACTCCCGGGCGCCCCCGTGCTCCCGGGCACCCCCGCTGCTCCCGGGCGCCCCCAGCGGTCCGGGCGCCCCCAGCACTCCGGGCGCCCCCAGCGCTCCGGGCGCCCCCAGCGCTCCGGGCGCCCCCAGCTCTCCGGGCGCCCCTAGCACTCCGGGCGCCCCCAACAGCAAGTCATCGAAGCTCAAGCCAAGTGAAGCCAAGGGATACCGGGCGCCCCCAACAGCAAGTCATCAAAGCTCAAGCCAAGCGAAGCCAAGGGATAGAGTTTGACCCAGTCAACCCGGGCGCCCCGAGCGCTCCGGGCGCCCCGGTCAAAACTGATCCCGAAGGTAAAGGGATCAGAAGCTGACCGAGCAGTTGCCGGATCAACCGACACGTGGGGGGGGGCGCCCCCGACGTCCCGGGCGCCCCCAGGCCCTATATAAAGGGCCCTCGACCCCAAGCTTCAAACAACAACTTCAATCAACGCTTCCACGCTCTTCTGCTCTTGCGCCTTGCTCCGGAAACTGCCCAACTCGAGCCGACGACGTCCCACTGCTCCGGAAAAGACAACCTACATCGGACGTCGGTAAAAGAAGAGTCCCTTTTTTATTATTTAGTTTACTGTGCTGAACTTGTAAATCAATTCTTGTAAACTATTATTGCGCCTCATATAGAATTGCCTAAAGTAAACGGTCAACGACCGTGGGCCTTGGAGTAGGAGTCAACCCAGGCTCCGAACCAAGTAAAATCGATCGTGTCTCTGTGTGTTTTTGTTTTATTAATTTCCGCTGCGTACCTGCTCTAAGTTTTTCCGAAAAACGATTTCCGATATTCACCCCCCTCTATCGGTTCTCTCGATCCAACACTTTTCACTAGCGGGCATAGATATTTCGGCCACCGGGATTCTCTCATGGAGACATCAAAGGGCCGGAGCTCAGATCGACTCAGATGAGGAGGTAGAAGTTGACGTTGCCGATCTCGCAACCGAGATCAACGAGCACTTATAGGAGCCTCCTCCACTGACCACCGACCAGCGCCTAACACTATTATAGACGGAGATGCACAGCCTCAGAGAGGAGATGGATGCCCATCATGCTGAGTATATGGATGCCCTACAGACAGAACACGATATAAACCAGGCGTACCACACTGAGTACATGGACACTTTTCAAGTCGAACACCAGGCAAACGAGGCCCATCACACTGAGTACATGGATGCCCTCCGAGCCAATCGTGAGACAAACGAGGCTCAGTACAATGAAATGATGTCTATGTTTCGGTCTTGGCAGCCTGGTCCATTCGACCCCCCTGACCCCTCCTCATAGATCAGAGTGATTTTCAGCTGATTGTACCTATACTATCTTACTTGCCCTACCTTGTAGGGTTGACATGTATTTGTCTTTACTGGTCCCTGTGTTGACTAGTTGACTTGACTGTCACATCTACTGTTTATTAACTTATCTGCTATCTTATTTACTGGTTAGTTACTTATCTGTTAAGTTTTTTTGGTTCACTTCATATCAAAATCTTAGGGTTGTGCTTAGTATAATAGGACTACTCTATATGTTTTTTAAAAAAAATTATTTTATTTCTTGTTGATTAATATTCTTTAATAAAAATCATTTCTTTTATCAAAGTCTTGAAATTTAAAATGATTTTCTGACTTAGTTTTTTTAAAACTTACCCCCTTCAAAACTAGGACTTTTTCGCAAATGGACTTAGCTTAGGCCCTAACCCTAGAACTGCACGCACCTATAGATCTAAAAGTCAGCATCTCACAAGCACCTTAGGGTACTTTTGATTGATAATCTAGACTGAGTTGAGATGCTTAGGTTTATGCCTTGATTCAAGATGCTTTAAGTTAGTGCATCTGTAGTAATTGGGACAATAAATACAAATTGAGCAACAATCAAGTTAAGTGTCAAGCTTAGAAAATCTAACTTGATCAAAACACTTAACTTGACTAACCCTAGCGAAAGCTACTGTTTATGACAGTTAATAAGTAGCTAACTGGGTTAGACATGACCTGAACAAGAATGGTTTAATTTGGTTTGGTCCAGTTTATGCTTAAGGTTATTAGAGTTGGTTCAATACAGAACATCATTTGTTTTACTAGCTCTAGCTCTAATTTTTTTTCTCTGCTGTAATCAATATCAATTTATTTTTGATATATGGCAAAGGGGGAGAGAAAGGAAAGGATCTCTTTTTTCAAAAAGTAATGTACATAATTAAGTGCTTTAAAATCTTTTTGAAAATTTTCTAAGTATGAAAAACTTGAAAATCTTTTTGAAAATTTACTAAGTATGAAAAACTTGAAAATCTTTTTGAAAATTTTCTAAGTATGAAAAACTTGAAAATCTTTTTGAAAATTTTCTAAGTATGAAAAACATGAAAATCTTTTCGAAATTTTCTAAGTGAGAAAATTTTTTTCCTAAGTATGAAATTTTTTTGGAAAATTTGTCTAAAGTGCAAAAACTTTTATCTAAGTATAAATACTTTAGCACTTAGTCAAAATCTAAAGCACTTAGAAGGTTTACAAAACCCCACATTTCTTTGAAAAACTCAAGGGGAGAACATTCATTTCAGGGGGAGAAAACTGAATGTTTTTCTTCTTTGCTTGCTATTTTTTTAACTTAACTTTTTGAACCGTATTGCCATAAATCAAAAAGGGGGAGATTGTTAGTGCAGGAAGCACCTAAGTCAAACCTGTGTTTTGATAATGGTAAAGGGTTCAGATGTTAAGGTGTTAATATGATCTAACAAGCTTACTAAGTGTGCAGGAAAAGTCCTAGGTACACTAGGCAAGAAGTCCTGGCAAAGGGCTGGGCAAGAAGTCCTGGTCAAGGACTGGGTAAGAAGACCTGACCGGAAGTTGGGCAAAGAAGTCCTGGTTAAGGACTGGGCAAGAAGTCCTGGCAAAGGGCTGGGCATCGAAGACCTGACCGGAAGTTGGGCAAGAAGTCCTGGTCGCGGACTGGGCACGAAGACCTGATCGGGAGGATTGGGCAAAAGTCCAACAGGAGGAGCCGGTTGGCAAAAGGTAAACTCTCCTGAGAGGAGTAGGTGAGGACGCGTTCCCCGTGTGAGGGAACAGTAGGCGTCGGTTTGACCTAGGGTTCCATTTGGGAAACCCAAAGTCAGAACCAAGACAGCTTAGGCTGTAAATAATGGCTAACTTATTTTGCTTCTTGTGTTTTGGAACTAACCTTGGTTGCAGGGAACGAAGGAATGAATTTCTGCAGCTGAGACGCCTAAATGAAGTGAGGCGCCTCAATGGGGCTAGGCGCCCGTATGAATACGGGCGCCCTAGGTCAAGGCTAAATCAAAGCCAACGAAGCAAACTGCCATGAAGCCTCTGGACCAAGTCAGCTCAGGTGCCCCCATCAACACAGGCGCCCCCATCAGCCCAGGCGCCCCAGTGAAGGGGATAAGCGCTGACCAAGCCTGCGGATAGGAGTTTGCGCAGGAGAGGCCACGTGTCAGGTGCCCCCATCGACATATGCGCCCCTATGGCTCCTATAAAAGGGGGTTCACCACCAAGGCTTCAAACAACTTCGCTCACAACGCTCCAAGCACTTTAGTTCAAGAGCTACGCTCCGACAAGCTTCGACTTCGAGATTCCAGCGCCGACGACGACCCTCTACTCCGAACTTCGATCCACCTCGGGCGTCGGTAAATTTAATTTATGAAAAGTGTTGCAATTTCAATTCCAATTCTATATCTGTACTTAAAGTTGTAAAAGATCTTTCCGAATATAGAATTTTCCCAACGTAAACGGTCAAGGACCGTGGGCCTTGGAGTAGGAGCCGACTGCGACTCCAAACCAAGTAAAACCAACTTGTGTTCGCGATTATCTTGTTATTATCTGCTGCGTAATTGCTCTAGTTTTCTGAAAAATTCTAGATCGATATTCACCCCCCTCTATCGATTTTCTCCGATCCAACACTCTTGTCATTCTCTTACTATTATATCATAAAGAGAATAAGGACATTACTGTTAGGATTGATCTGGACGCTAGAAGGGGGGGTGAATAGGGATTTTTTCGAACCCCTTCTTCCTACAAAATTGTTAGCGCAGCGGAAATACAAATAAAACAATAAATACAATGCTAGCAAACCGTATTTAGTTGGTATCCACCTCGGCCGGGTGACTAATCTAACAATCCGTTGGTGGATCACTCCCCGGATAACCTCCGGCTATCATGTGTCGCACCTTGTGGGTGGAGAAACCTCGCCACAACACATTGGACGCTTTGTGAACACAATAGACTACTAAAACACTTTTCTCAAGTGAGTTTCGTCAAGAAACTCAGCCACCACGAAGTCCTCTTTAAATAGGATTTGAGGCTGATTTCTCGCTACCAGTCGACTGCCCCTAGGGCAGTCGACTGGTGCCAGCCAAATTCTACCGTTGCACCCCAACGTTGGAATTCTCAGCCAGCTCACCAGCCACCTACCAGTCGACTGCTCCCAGGGCAGTCAACTGGTCCCTAGCTGAATCCCTTCCCAAGTACATTCACACAGCACTCGATCCTCACGACTCGACTGACCCCTCATCCGCAGCCTCGACTGTTGCCTTCGCGCCCTCTTCATCTTCGGCCCTCGTCCCTCGGATGCGCACGCAAGCCTTCAGCTTGCATCCATTCCACCCTTCACGTATGCCTCGAAGTCCGCGCCCATCAGCTCATCGTCCCTGCACTCCAAGGTCCCTCAGATGCGCACACAAGCCTCCAGCTTGCCTCCATGTCATCCTTCAACGTACTGAGACCGTCCAGTCAAGTCCTTATGCGTACCTGTACAACCTGCATACTCAACATATGCATATCAAATACACAAGGGTAAACCTAACTTAAACCCTTTGCCCAAACATCAAAACCCATGGTCACACCGGACCATCTTAGGGCCGATTGCTCCAACAATCTCCCCCTTTTTGATGTTTGGCAATCCGTTTATGTTAGGAAAGCAAGATAGTAGTATGTAGCAAAAACCATGCTAAATGAATGCATATGCAATGCATAACTGGATCCTATCCCAAGGCATCCCACACCTAACCCTCCAAGTTAGGAATTTTACAGACCTAACCCTCCAAGTTAGGAATTTTCCCACCTAGCCCTCCAAGCTAGGATTTTTCCACACAAACCGGACTTTTTAAAGCTTCTCCCAAGCTCCCCCTACATTGGACTTACAAAGGTTTTTTAAGAACCTCTCCAAGGTTCCCCTTACGCCAGAAGGGAGCAGCCATGCTCCCCCTCAAACTTAGCTCCCCCTAAACCTAGGGTTTCTTTCTAGCAAAGGTATTGGTTTCCCACTTAAACACAATATTTCTCCCCCTTTGCCATACATCAAAAAGAACCCAATAATTACCCAATTATTGGTTCTTTAAATTCCCAATGACCCTAAACACAGTGTACTAGACCCTCATACACTTGTTCCTTGTCATTTGGACCCCAAACCAGCTGCTGATACCCAAATCAGCCTCTGGCAGTCGACTGCCCAAATGGGCAGTCGACTGATACTCTGATTTCAGTCTTTTCTGGTCATTTTCAGAAATGCGCCAGAAATTCCATAAATCTCCAAAAATTCCCAAATTTTGTGGAGAACTTTGTGGTACCCATACCTACTTGGGAAAAATACATCTACCCATGTATCTATCACCATTCCCAAGTTTGACACAAAACCTAAAAATTTCAAAATGAAAATCAAGGCAACTAGGAGGCAACCTCCCCGTTTACTCATGTCTTCTCCCAATTTTCATTTTTCCCAGGTCAAGTTCTACCCAACTTAACCTCCTAGACACCACGTTGAGTCATACACAACCCAACACCCGAGTTCTTCCCCCTTTGACACTCTTATAGCATTGCCCGAGGCAATCATTCCCTAAGTGCCAAAAAGAACTCAACAAAAGTCTAAAAACTCTAAAGTTTGCAAGCACACTTGCTAGGATATACCCTATCCTAGAAAAATATGATATCATGGAAATATCAAGTGTGCTTGACTTTTGGTACACATCTAAGTTTCTTAAGGATTTTGCATTAAGTATCAACTTTCAAATTCGTTTCTAATTCCATGTGTTTGTCAAATCTACCCATCAAAATTCGACACATGGAATTGTCCTCAATGTTCCCTGTTTAACCTCTAAATCTTAGATACCTAGGGAACCTTGTCAATCCTTCTTGATTTCCATAAAATCCAATAAATTCTTATCAAATCATGGGATAACACTTTACTCAAGGACTATGAAGTCATAACCAAGAGTTTTAACCCTACATCATATCCCATAACAATCTTGTAACTTCTCATTGTCGAAACTCCCCCTTTTTATGCCTACTCTCATGTACCCGTTGACTGCCAAACATTCTAGAGAGTTTCTGGGCTGAGGGCAGTCGACTGCCACCTGATTTTCAGGTTTTCAGTTTGACTTTCAGAAATGTCCTAAAAATTTACAAATCTCCAAAAAATTTGAAATTTTGTGGGGAGATTTGTGAAGCCAATATCTACTTGGGAAAAATATGTTTCCAAATAAATATACTCCAAATCCCAAGATTGGCACGAAATCCTACTTCTTCTAAAAGGTATCAAATGAGCTCATCCTAAAAGTTCTAATTCTCACTTCTCTTCAGTGTTTCTTCTTATCCTTGATCACAATTCATTTCTACCACTGAAATACATGGTATTCCACCATTAAACCTCAATTTTGTGAATTATAGCTCCTTTTTCACCTTTTCTCCCTAAATTCTCTTTTTGATGTGTCAAAATCTAGGATTAAGACTTACCCAAGTCTTCCAACCCTTTTTGGCACATTTCACCTAATTTCCTAAGGGAGAAACTTTTGAGATCCATTTACCATGGACCCCAAAGGCTCCTAGAGCTCCCCCTTGAGTTCTCAGCCTTAGCCACCTTCCTAGGTGACTCGATCCACACTAAGCCACACCGGTGTGCCACCGGTGACTCTTGGCCTTCAAAGTGAGCTTTCTTAACCTTGGACACCTTGTCCTTGGTTAAGTCACCCTTTCTACCTTTGGATGGCATCCCCTTGCTATCCTTGGATCTTCCCTCCTTACTAAGATTGTATACTTTCCCAGCATACTTCTTTCCATTGCCCTTGGAGGTCTTAGATCGGTACCCCAATCCCGACCTATCATAGTTGGGTTTTATACTACCCAACACCATGTCTAAGCCCTTAGATCCAACCGTGAATCTTTCTAGGGCTTTTTCTAATGTATCAAGCCTTGCCCTCAAGGCTTGATTTTCCTCTCTAGACCTTTAACCTTATAGTCCATATGCCCACTTTGGACATTCCTAGAACTACCCATTTTCTTAGGCATTTGTTTCCCTCCCTTGGGGTTAATGCCTTTAGCCTTGGATACACAGGTCTTAAATTTACCATGATGCATGCTTTTCTTAGGATATATATCTACCTTGTTATCCTTATTCCTATCATGATATTTAAAACCATGGTTATGCACAAAAAGATAATTTTCATGAAATCTAGCATGCATGGATGAATGATTTGCATTATTTCTAATATTCATGGATCGGTAATTGGCATGATTCTTAGCATTCATGGAGGAACTTAAATATGAATGACAATTTAATCTAGGGTTAGGAATTACCTCCCTTACCCTTGTAGTCGCTCCTTGATGTGGGCTTCTTCTCTTCTTTCTTTCTTCTTTTTCCCATCTCCTTAGGTGCTCTACTTTCTTTAGCTCTTTCTTCCTTGGGCACTTGGTGTGGTAGTGCCATAGCTCACCACACGTGAAGCAACGAATCCTCCTCTTCTTCTCTTGGGTTTCTCCAATCCTACACTTTATGTTAGAGTTTAAAGAACTTGAAATAAGTGTAGATTTTACCTCCTTTTTACCTTTCAGGCACTTGTCCTTGTAGTGTCCCTTTTCATTACACCCAAAGCATGTAATGTGGTCCTTTCTCTTGGCTTTGGTGGAGGTGGAGGTGGAGACTAGGTTGACTTCTTCTTCTTCAACCTCGGATGATGTGGAAGCTTCCTCTTGATCATGTGTAGATGAGGGTCTCTCCTCCCCCTCAATTCTTGAAATTGATGCCTCTTCTTCTTCTCTTGAGGAGGTGATGATCTTTCACTTAGCTCCTCCTCCTCACTTGAAGAAGTTGACACTTTTTCCATTTCACTTGATGATGTAGATGATTCTTTTTCTTTTTCCTCTTCTCCACTTGAACTTACTTCTTCGGGCTTTTGAATTTGTGTAGGATTTTCATGATATTCTTTTATCTTTTTCCATAGGTCATGCGCATTTTCGTATTTTCCTACACAACTCAAAATATTATTAGGCAAAACATTGCTTAAAACACTAATTACCTTTTCGTTTGCTCTAGAAAGATCTTGTTATTCTTGACTCCAATATCTAGGCCTAAGCCTCTTCCCGTGCTTATCCTTTGGAGTCTCATATGGCTCTTCAAGCGCAATCATTTGTTCCCACTCCATCACGAACCACGTCTCCATCCGTGACTTCCAATACCCGAAGTCTTCATGGTCGTAGGCCGGCAGAGTGTAGATGTTGTCCCCAAGTTTGTCTTCCATCGTTCTTCTCCTCTAGCGTGTACTCTCTCGGCGGTTAGTCCGATCAAGAGCGAGCCTTGCTCTGATACCAATTGTTAGGATCGTTCTGGACGCTAGAGGGGGGGGTGAATAGTGATTTTTTCGAACCCCTTCTTCCTACAAGATTGTTAGCGCAGTGGAAATACAAATAAAACAATAAATACAATGCCGGGTGACTAATCCAACAATCCGTCGGTGGATCACTCCCGAATAACCTCCGGCTATCACGTGTCGCTCCTTGTGGGTGGAGAAACCTTGCCACAACACTTTGGACGCTTTGTGAACACAATAGACTACTAACACACTTTTCCCAAGTAAGATTCGTCAAGAAACTCAGCCACCACGAAGTCCTCTTTAAATAGGATTCGGGGCTGATTTCTTGCTACCAGTCGACTGCCCCCAGGGCAGTCGACTGGTGCTAGCCAAATTCGACCGTTGCACCCCAACGTTCGAATTCTCAGCCAGCTCACCAGCCACCTACCAATCGACTGCTCCCAGGGCAGTCGACTGGTCCCCAGCTGAATCCCTTTCCGAGTACATTCACACAACACTCGATCCTCACGACTCGACTGACCCCTCATCCGCAACCTCGACTGTTGCCTTTACGCCCTCTTCATCTTCGGCCCTTGTCCCTCTGATGCGCACGCAAGCCTCCAGCTTGCATCCATGCCACCCTTCACATACGCCTCGAAGTCCGCACCCATCAGCTCATCGTCTCTGCACTCCAAGGCCCCTCAGATGCGCACACAAGCCTCCAGCTTGCCTCCATACCATCCTTCAACGTACTGAGGCCGTCCAGTCAAGTCCTTATGCGTACCTGTACAACCTGCACACTCAACATACGCATATCAAATACACATGGGTAAACCTAACTTAAACCCTTTGCCCAAACATCAAAACTCATGGTCACACCGGACCATCTTAGGGCCGATTGCTCCAACAATTACTTCACTATCATCATACTCATAATAGAATCATAATAGCATGTACTGATCATGCACATAATAGCATATATTAAGACTAACAGTCAAATAAAAACATGTATATAAAAACTAAACATATGCACTTTCTTACTTGGTAGGCGGCAGGATGGATGCTTAATGTCAGTGTGGCGGAAGGCGGAAACTTGCTCTGATACCAACCCTATAACAACCCTCCCTCCTCACTCTAGAGGGACGTCACATTACCATTCTGCTTAACTAGGACATGTTGACTGCCTCCTTGAGCAGTTGACTGGTGCCAGTTGACTCCTATGCCAATTCACTCGACCAATCTTTCTGTTCGAAATCTGGCTGGGGACCAGTCGACTGGTAGGACTACCAGTCGACTGATGCAGTCAACTCCACCTGGAAATCACTCGACCAATGTTTCTGTTCCCTCAATTTCACTTAGGGCAGTAGCAGTCGACTGCTACCTTGACCAGTCGACTGATACGTCTGGAATTCCAGTTCCAGACTTCAGAAACATTGATCAACTTCATGAATACATTTCTACTTCAACTATACTAAGAATATGGAACTTGTTGGATCGATAGAACCGATAGAGGGGGGGGGTGAATATTGGTATTCTTTCTTTCGGAAAATTAAGAGTAGGTGCACAGCGGAAAATAAAAAGAAAACACAGAGACACAGTCGTTTTTACTTGGTTCGGAGCCTGTGTCGACTCCTACTCCAAGGCCCACGGTCGTTGACCGTTTACTTTGGGCAATTCTATATCAGGCGCAAAATCGTTTACAAAAGATTACAGAATTAGAATTAAGTACAGTAAATGTTAAACTAGCTCTTTTACCGACGTCTGGAGTAGATCGATTATTTCGGGGCAGCAGGACATCGTCGGCTCGATTTGGAGAGTTTCCGGAGCAAGGCGCGAGAGAAGAAGAGCTTTGAGGCGTTGAGAGAATTGATGTCCTGAAGCCTTGGTCGAAGGCCCTTTATATAGGGCCTGGGGGCGCCCGGGACGTCGGGGGCGGCCCCCACGTGGCCTTTGATCCGCAGAGGTCTCGGTCAGCGTCTATCCTCTGGATCCGCTTTGACCGGGGCGCCCGGAGCGCTCGGGGCGCCCGGATTGACCCGGTCAAACGTTATCTGCTTGGCTTCGATGGCTTCTGGTTCGATCATGCGCATGGGGGCGCCCGGGATACAGGGGGCGCCCGGGAGCAGCGGGGGCGCCCGGGAGCACGGGGGCGCCCGGCCCAGCAACTGTTCGAACCCCTTTTACTTGACTTTGTTTTGTATGCACCTTGGGGGCGCCCGGGACACTCCGGGCGCCCTACTCAGCCATTGCCTCTCTCCTTTGAGGCTTTCTGAGCTGCAGACACACGTTCCTTCGGTCCTGCATCCAGGGTTAGTCCAAAACACAATAACATAATAAATTATTAGATTATACAGCCTTAGCTGTCTTGGTTCTGACTTTGGATCTCCAAAATGGAGCCCTAGGTCGAACCGACGCCTACTGTTCCCTTGACGGGGAACACGTCCTCACCTACTCCTCTCGGGAGAATGTACCTGATGCCAACCGCTCCTTTGGTTGGACTTTTGCCTGGCGGTCCTTTGCCAGGTCTTAGATGCCGAGCTGTCCTTCGCCCGGTGCCTAGCAGTCCTTTGCTAGGTCTTGGTGATTAGCAGCCCTTCGCTAGTTGCCTAGCAGTCCTTCGATAGGACTTGGTGACTAGCAGCCCTTCGCTAGTTGCCTAGCAGCCCTTCGCTAGGACTTTGTATCCTGGCATTCCTTCGCCAGGTGCCTAGCCGTCCTTCGCTAGGGCTTTGGATCCTGGCAGTCCTTCGCCAGGTACCTAGCAGTCCTTCGCTAGGGCTTTGGATCCTGGCAGCCCTTCGCCAGGTGCCTAGCAGCCCTTCGCTAGGACTTTTCCTACACACTCAGTGAATATTGTTAGATCACAAACAAACTTAACTTTGAATCCTTTGCCAATATCAAAACAAGGTTCGATATGGTGCTTCCTGCACCAACAATCTCCCCCTTTTTGATTTATGGAAACACAATTCAAAGTTAAGTAAAAAACATATAACAGTTAAGCAAGAGGGTTAAGACCAATAAAACATAGCAGTTCTGAACAGTCTAAAACCAATGTAATTTGAACAAAAATTTTTTTCATACTCCCCCTGAATCATTGTGTTATAGAATACTTAGTTTAACACTTAACTTTGACCCTTCCTCCCCCTTTGACATATATCAAAAACAAATATGGGTGAACAGGGTAAAGTAGAACGTTTTTGCAAACTTAAATTTTGTTACAAAACTTTTACTTGGCTTTGCAAAAAGAATTTTACCTAGGCAAAATTTTGAAGCCAAATTTCCCTAACAAATGGTTGAACTTTGAGATTTGGGAGAAAATTTGTTTTTTTTTAACTTTGCTTGGAAATACTTTGTTTATTTTGAAAAACAAAATCTTTAAAAAGAATTTCTAGACAAGTTTTTCATTAAAACAAAAATTTGCAAAAATTTTTTTTTTAAAAAAATCTTTGCTCAGGCAAATTTTGTTTACTAAGGAAAAATCTACTCAAGCGCACTAAGAAATTCATCTTTGCTTTTTGAAAAGAGAAACTTTTAAAGAACATTTTGATTTTGAACAATTTGAGCTCTTTCTCTTTTTAGCTGTTTATTAATAAAGAAATATATTTTGAAAGAAGTCTAAGAGAGAAAATTTGTGTATCAGAGCCTATGAGTTTTGAAAACATAAAAATATTTAGCATAATTCTTGAAAGCATAGCAAAAAGCTTTAAATTGCACCAACAAAACTTCACTTAAGAAAAGTATTTTGTATGTGTAGGCAAGTTTTTAGAAAATTCACATACTTAGAATACTATTCCTTAGAAAAGTATTATGCATGAAAACATATAATTTTGAAAAAATGTTCAATAATTCTTTTAATTTAATCTCCCCCTAAGCTTTAACCAGTCCTAGGAAGCTTGTTGACTACAAGCGATCTTCCTCTGAGTTTTAGGGTTTGATTTAAATTATAAGAATTATCTAATAACTTCAAAGCAAATAATTATTAAAAAAAATCCAGAAATTCTTTTGACTCAAACTCCCCCTAAATTTGGCACATCCTAGGAGTCCTTGTAGATCATGAAGTGGGCCTTCCTCTGTGTCTTTAGGGTTTATTAAAATCAAAAGAATAATTTTGAACAATCTTCAGAGTATGATAACTTTCAAGATAAATTTTTGAAAACATAACTTGAAATGATAGCATAGTTTTCGAAAATCATGATATTAATTTTTCAAAGAGATAATAACATACGAGGGTTTTTCAGTCAACTTTTGAAAACCATATTTTGAGATGATAATAAGTTTTAGAGCATAAGGTTTTTGAAAAAGCTGAATTTTTTGAAAAAGATTAAGAAGAACTCCCCCTGTATCCGACACAGTCTGATTTTTATCTAAGTTCCTTAAGGGATATCAGTGTTGACTAGGTTTGACTATGTGGGCTAGGGTTGACTATTTTGACCAAATCAGAATAAGCCCTAGGCTCTATTTATTGTGATATTTGACAAAAAAAATGTGATAAATGAAGAAGTAGGGTACAGTACAATAAATTAAAAATTAGAGGTAAGTTTGAATAATTTTTGCAAACTTTTTCATTTAAAAGGATAGTGAATCATGCTTTTAGGTCCTAGATGTCTCACCCAGTTCTACATGGTCAAACATGTTAACCTTATGGGTTGTGTGAGATAAATATTTAATTTTAACAAAAAATTATTAATTTTGGAATATTAAACCTTAGTTTAAAAAAATGATTTTTGAGGATTTTGAAATTAATTAGAATTTTAACTTTGAATTTTAGTTAAATTAAATTTGAATGTTAAAAGTCAGATGAATTAAATTTGAATTTTAAAAGTCAGATGAATTAAATTTGAATTTGATTGAATTAAATTTAATTTATTAAGATTCAATTGAATTTAATTGATCAGATTTAATTGATTTGATTGAATTTAATTGATTTAATTAAGATTTGATTTAATTGAATTAATTAAGATTTGATTTTGATTAATTAAGATTTGATTTAATTGAATTAATTAAGATTTGATTTTGATTTAATTGAATTTTGATTTTGATTTAATTGAAATAATTTTAGTTTGATTAATCTAAATTAGTTGGTTGGGTTGGACTCAACTTTTAGGTCCTAAGCATCTCACCCATTTCTAAGTGACAAAATAGGATATCCTTAACTGTTTTGTGAGATGCATATTTTAATAGAAGGATTTATTTTGAAAAGACCATGATTAATTTTGAAAAGTTAAATTAATTTTTTTAAACCCAATTTAAATTTGTTTTGAAAAGAGATATTTGAATCTAAAATTAACTGAAAATTTGTGTTAGATTTGAATTTAACAAAGAGTAAATTGAATTTGAATTTCAAAAATTGGCTTCCAGGTCTTGGCGAGGCACAAGGCCTTCTTTGGCCGTAGCCTTATTGGATCATCAACCCTTTCCTAGACAAAGCCTTTTAGTGAAATTTCATCTTCAAAATTACTTTTTGGTAAATTCTGGTCTAACTAGTTTGGGTCTTGGATCGGTAGCTTCGGCTAGTTCCGCCAAGATGGCTTCCCTAACGTACTATCATCTCACCTCCACCCAATACTATGTTGTTCAAATTTCAATTAATTGATTTAGTCCTTACACTAACCAATCCTAATTCTAAGCAGAAAAATAAAAAGAAACACATAATTAAAACAAACAATTGTCTAAGTAAGGTCACAATTGGAGTAATACTCCGGATTTTCGAAATCAGCAAGATTATGAATTAAATTTTCTAACTTATTGACCTTATGTTTTAGGGTTTCATTTTCTTGTTTCAATTTTCTGAAGTTTGCTTTAATTAAGTTACATGAATCAATCACATTATTTAAGGTAAATAACGGATTTTCAAATACTGTAAATTTACCTTTGTCGATTGTTTGTGCGGCATTCTTGGTAGCTCTTTTATCTGTGCATTCACGTTGGTAATGCCCGAACTCCTGGCACTTGAAGCATTGGATGCGACTTTTGTCCCTTCGTGCTTTTGGAACTGGTTCCTTTGTTGCCATCGGTGGTGTCGTTTGAATCTTACGAGTAGGACACTCACTTTGGTAGTGCCCTCTCTCCCTGCATGTGTAACAAATTACATGATTTTTAAAATCTGATTTTACCCTTTTACCTTTTGGTCCCTTATTGGGAATCTCCCCCTTGATTCTTGCCGCCTCGGATTTAGACTCATCTTCTGATTCCGTGTCTGAGTCGGACTCGGGTACTGGTTGAAGCTCTTACTTTGGTGGTTCTTTTGGAGTTTTCCCTGCAATGGAATTTATACCTTCCTCGACCATTACAATATCTGTTTGATTATTTAATTCAAATTTTGAAAAGAATTCAAAATTAGTTACCGTCTCAGTCAATTCGTCATCTGATTCTGGTTCGACTTTGGATTCGGGTTCAGACTCTGACTCGGCTGTTTGTGCTTGGACCGAAAGGGCAAGATAACTTACTTGATCATCTTCTTCATTTGAGATCTCTTGATGAAGATTAATCAATTTTTTCCAGATTTCTCTAGCACATCTGCATGGACCTACTAGCTTGAGTTGCTCCTTGGTTAGGCCACATTGTAGGATTGCAGTTGCCCTTGCATCGGTCTCAATTTGATTGAGGGTGTGTTCATCCAGTTTGTCCCACTCGATTGATGACTCCTCTTCTACGAGTAACGAGAATCCCGTTTGGATGATCTGCCATAAGTCCAAGTGGGCCTTCAGAAGGGACTCCATTTGACATTTCCAAAACGTGAAGTTCTCGCCGGATAATAGTGGTGGACGTGCACTGTTCCACTCTTGGTTGGCCATTTAATATAAACCTTGCACACAAACAAAATAACAAAAAATTGTACCAAGACTTGGTCTTGGATTAGTAGTGCGGGAGAAGGGAAGAAATAGCTCAAAATAAATATTGCATGAATTTCGAGGCAGAATTATACTAAAATAATAAAAACAATTTATGACAAATTTTTGAAAATATTAGTTTTGTCAATTCTAATTAATGGTGAAAAATTAAAAATTTAATGTTAAAAAAAATTTCCTCGAATTAAGGTAGCACAAATTTCGAGGAAAATATTAAAAAAATAATAAAAAAAATTTGTGACAAATTTTCAAAAATTGTTCATTTTATCAATTTTGACTTATAGTGAAATAATGAGAATTTAAAATTGAAAAATGAGAATTCCACTCTTGGTTGGCCATTTCCACCTACATATATTTTTTATTTTAAAATAAAAGGGCGGAAAAGATCGAGTGGTGTTAATTAAAAAAATAAAATAAAATGAAAAAAAATTTCGTAAATCCGAAAAACTCCCAAATTGGTGGTTACACCAAATTTGAGCTTCCCCGCTCAGATACCACTTGTTGGATCGATAGAACCGATAGAGGGGGGGTGAATATCGGTATTCTTTCTTTCGGAAAATTAAGAGTAGGTGCACAGCGGAAAATAAAAAGAAAACACAGAGACACAGTCGTTTTTACTTGGTTCGGAGCCTGTGTCGACTCCTACTCCAAGGCCCACGGTCATTGACCGTTTACTTTGGGCAATTCTATATCAGGCGCAAAATCGTTTACAAAAGATTACAGAATTAGAATTAAGTACAGTAAATGTTAAACTAGCTCTTTTACCGACGTCTGGAGTAGATCGATTATTTCGGGGCAGCAGGACGTCGTCGGCTCGATTTGGAGAGTTTCCGGAGCAAGGCGCGAGAGAAGAAGAGCTTTGAGGTGTTGAGAGAATTGATGTCCTGAAGCCTTGGTCGAAGGCCCTTTATATAGGGCCTGGGGGCGCCCGGGACGTCGGGGGCGGCCCCCACGTGGCCTTTGATCCGCAGAGGTCTCGGTCAGCGTCTATCCTCTGAATCCGCTTTGACCGGGGCCCCGGAGCGCTGGGGCGCCCGGATTGACCGGGTCAAACGTTATCTGCTTGGCTTCGATGGCTTCTGGTTCGATCATGCGCATGGGGGCGCCCGGGATGCAGGGGGCGCCCGGGAGCAGCGGGGGCGCCCGGGAGCACGGGGGCGCCCGGCCCAGCAACTGTTCGAACCCCTTTTACTTGACTTTGTTTTGTATGCACCTTGGGGGCGCCCGGGACACTCCGGGCGCCCTACTCAGCCATTGCCTCTCTCCTTTGAGGCTTTCTGAGCTGCAGACACACATTCCTTCGGTCCTGCATCCAGGGTTAGTCCAAAACACAATAACATAATAAATTATTAGATTATACAGCCTTAGCTGTCTTGGTTCTGACTTTGGATCTCCAAAATGGAGCCCTAGGTCGAACCGACGCCTACTGTTCCCTCGACGGGGAACGCGTCCTCACCTACTCCTCTCGGGAGAATGTACCTGATGCCAACCGCTCCTTTGGTTGGACTTTTGCCTGGCGGTCCTTTGCCAGGTATTAGATGCCGAGCTGTCCTTCGCCGGTGCCTAGCAGTCCTTTGCTAGGTCTTGGTGACTAGCAGCCCTTCGCTAGTTGCCTAGCAGTCCTTCGCTAGGACTTGGTGACTAGTAGCCCTTCGCTAGTTGCCTAGCAGCCCTTCGCTAGGACTTTGTATCCTGGCATTCCTTCGCCAAGTGCCTAGCCGTCCTTCGCTAGGGCTTTGGATCCTGGCAGTCCTTCGCCAGGTGCCTAGCAGTCCTTCGCTAGGGCTTTGGATCCTGGCAGCCCTTCGCCAGGTGCCTAGCAGCCCTTCGCTAGGACTTTTCCTGCACACTCAGTGAATATTGTTAGATCACAAACAAACTTAACTTTGAATCCTTTGCCAATATCAAATCAAGGTTCGATATGGTGCTTCCTGCACCAACAGAACTCACAATCATAATACTGGACTAGATCATAAACCATCCATAGCAAATTAAACTCATCATCTTTTGCGGAAATAAACACTACTATCATGAAACATAATCTTTGCGGAAATCAACTACTATCATGAACTCAAATAACTTATAAAGTTCTATTGCTTAGAACACTAGTAAGTCTCATCCTAAAGGATCTCACTCCACGGTTCTGCCGCCACTGACACAAATCATCCTTCCTTGAGCCTCCTTGCCTTACATCCTTTCTTTACCTTTATCTGCAGTAAAAGGATGCAAACTATAAGCAAATTACTTAGTAAGTAGATACTTACTCTTACAAAACATGCAATCGATATAAAACATGCTCTTGGTCAAAGAATGTTTGCTTTTAAACATATATACTGAAAATGCTATGCTCAACATGAATATGCTCATGAATATACTTGTAACAAATGATTGCATTTGAAAACCTTGCTTGAAATGAAAAATGCTTATCATGCTTGAATTAAATGCTTGCTTTTGAAAACTTGAAACTTTTATATTCTTATCCTTCATATACTTCAAAATAATAAATATCCTCCTTTGGGCCCGGTATCGTACCAATGCGCGCATCCTTAATAGGTTTCGGGGTAGCTAGCCACCGAACCCTATTAAAGCGTCTCTACTAGTCTCGCCTAGATCTCTATGGGCCTCGGCCCGGTACATGCCACTTTAAAAAGTAATATACTTAACCTTGTACTCATGCTTGTACTTAAAATGCATAACTTAGCATACTCTTTGTACTTAAGAAAGTAATGTTCCCAAAACTTATTTTGAAAACACATCAAAACCTTGGTCTTGTACTAATCTCATTTATTAGTTCCAGAACTCATTCTAGGGCTTAGTAAGACCTCGGTCTTACTCAGAACTTTTATCAAGCACCCTGCGTGCCCTAACTCTCAAAACTAATTTTGGGGTAAATTAAGATCTTGGTTTTGCTAATCTCATGATCACACACATAAAAGAAACTTAGAGTCGAGTTCTACGACAACTAGAAATCGTACGAAAACTACTTTTACTGCAGGTGAGTGATCTACTTACATCTTTACGCTTATACTCACTATACTGAGTGCTCTAGTGTGGAAACCCTACGTCCACGTCCTCCACATGGTCGTTGGATCTTGGCCACACAAGGAGAAGCCCTAGTTTCCCTTTTCGGTGGAGGAAGAAGAAAACCCTTTTTGGTTTTCGGCAAGGAAGAAGGAGAATGAGAAAACCCTTGGTTTTCTCTCCTTTCTATCTTTTATATACTAAGTGGAAGTTGAAGCAACTTGCCTAAAAAGACGCTTACTATCACTTACCTTATATTGTTTCCATATCCTAGTGTGATGTTTTACCACCACCTAATGGAAGCTTAAACTAATTCTGAACGCGAGCTTTTGCTCCGACTTCTTTAAAGAAAATTTTAATTTCTTTTTATTTTGGAAAATTCTAAAAAAATTTCTGGGTGTTACAAAATCCCACATAATTCTTTTACATTTTTACCCTTTCCTATCACTAATTTTCTCCAGTTCTAGTTGTATTTGCTCCTTTAGTATCAAATTATTCAACTTCATGTTCTGAATGTTGTATTCCTTGGATTCTTTTCTCGACCCTGGTCCAATCATCGTCTTCGAGTAATGCTTGGGCTTCCAATGAGTCGGGAGACATAGTTGATCGAAGTTCATTTAATATGTTGACGCCGACACTGAACGTCTGCTCCATAACAGTAGTTGACACGGAACAAGCAAAAATTTATTTGGCTATCATGAAGAGAACGGTAAAACTTTGAGCCTTCTACGACCATCACTTTAGGATATCAAAATCTTCACTATCTGCTTCATTAAAATCAAAAGAAGTTATAAAATAATTCTCAAGTTCCTTTGTGAAACTTGAGGATCCTCGTGAACGTTTCGTTCGTTCTTTTATTAAATATTATATTTCTGTAAGTTTTAAATTAGTACTAATAGTTTGTTGTGTTTTAGAAATATTAGTTTGTATTCCATATTTTATATAATATTGATTATAAATATCATATAAAGAATTTCTAATATTATATATAATATTAACTAGATAGGAGAAGAAGAATTTTTAATAGGAATTAAACTGTCATAATATAGAGTTAACATTTCTTGTAAAGTTTCTAATTTAAATCTAGGATTTAAAACAAATACAATTAAATATATTTTAGAAATAAAATAAAAATAATTTTCTCATTTAGTTTTCATAGCTAATATGCAAGAAGTTAAAAATTCATTATTAATATATTCATTTAAAACTAATACTATACTAGAAGAATTTACTAAAACTAAATAAGCAATGAGATAATAAACACCAAAAAGTTATTCAATTGCATCATTAAATACTTTAAAATTTTCACAAATTTACTACAAATATTCCATTATTATGAAAATAAAAATATATTAGTACTACTATTTTGTGTAAAAAATAAACATAATAATTCTTTATATTAAAATGAATCTTATAATAATTGATATGTTGAATTTTAACATGTTGGTAGCTCACATGGAAATTTTTTAGGTCTCATTTCATTAGCTTTACAAAACCTATCCCATTATTTCATTATAGATGAATGCGACCATAAATATGAAATTGAAACTCTAATTGATTTAATATAATATCCTAAAATTTTTAATTCATCATTAACATATAAATTTAAAACATGATATACTTAAGGAATATGAAAAAATAAACAACTAATAACAGGTTGGCAAAAAATTTTAGTTCTTCAATATAAGCGGTATTAGAACTAGCATTCTCTAATGATATTGAAAATATTTTATAAGTTAATTCATATTCTTCTAAAATTAAATATAATAATTGTGCAATGTTATGATCAGTATGTGATTCATTAAAAACTCTATAAGCTATTAATCTTTTTTGGAGGATCCAAAGTTACCAATCCAATGGCATGTCACACTCATATAAGAATGAATTTGCTAATAATCACTCCAAATATTGAAACATAAAGAAACTATATTATTTAATTTACTAAATTCATCAATTAAAATTTTTTTCCCTTGTTTTATTAATTTTTTAATTATTCGAGTAAATGTAGTCCTAAGAACACGTTTAGCACATGAATTAAGAGATTCTTTATAAAAATCTTCAAATATGTATTTAAATCCAAAACTAAAATAAAGATATTCTACGGAAATAAATTTAGCTAATGATACTCTTAATTTATTATCAGAATATAAAAAGAAACTGGAATCAATACTACTACCGCTAGAAAATCTAGATAATTATGCTTGAGAACGATCGAGTCCATATTCCGTCGGGTGGTTCATTTCTATGTGTCGTTATAATGACCCATAACCGCCGCCGACTTGGAATTTGTAGGAAGCATTGTAGTGCTTATATTTTGCACGCAATAATCCTGACTAAAGAGTATCCTTCTCAAAATATTTAGTGAAATAGAATATTTTAGAGAAGGATTTTCCCGAACATTAGAAGTAATTGCATCAGTACTTCCTTGTGTTTCGGGTATCAAAAGGTGTTGGACCTCATTTCATCATTGGTGGATTGAATTTGAATGTTGGGGTCCTCGTGCAGATTTTTTCCCCCTCCGAGAGCAAGATGATGAACCTCCACCACAACCTCCTTCCATTGTAGTTGAAAGTTGGAAATAAAAGTGCGTCGAAAACGTGTAGAGAATGTGAAATTGAGATTTGAGAATCAGAGTAGAGAAGATGTATGTGAAAATGATGAAATGAACTACTTATTTATAGAGAATGGATCAAAACAAACACTAAATCATAGCCATTGATCAAAAAAATGGTCAAATAATTTTAATCGTTGAAAAAAACCCAACCCCCCCCCCCAAATTCCTCCAACGGCTGTGAATTGTCATTTAATCGGCGGTTCCTAGCTGTTGGAACTGCTGGCCAATGAGTAAAGCCCAAAAAAACATATTGAACTGGTGGTTTGGCTCGCCGATTTAGTAGGCCCTGGAACTAGAACCGGCCCGGCTAATCAGGTCAACGGGCAACTAGCCCGTTGACAAAGTTACCGGTGCAGGCCAAGTCCGGGTCGACCCGGCCTGTGGGCGGGCCCTAAGTCCTTTTTTATTTATTTATTTTTATTTTTTAAGCAACTAGTTATGATAATAAGATTTTTCCTTTAGGTTTTAATGGTTGAATTATAATATTAAGCACAAAAAAATTATCAAACTGAAAAATTATTTGAAGTGTGCAGTGTAAATATCCTATGCCCGCCTTAAAAATTTTTTCGGTTTAATTTTGTTTCTTTTTTCTATAACCTAACTCTCAAACCCTGTGGGAAAAATATTATTGGCATAACCAAGAGTTTAAAAAATATATATATGGGCATATGGCATCTACATAGCTCACGCTTCACCCTCCATGTACACTTCAACCATCTTTTCAATTTCAATGAAGTTGATCTGGTCTGGTTCTTCTGAGTTTGATTGCAAGGATGACTGCGGGGATTCAGATTCGACTCGGTCTTCTTCATAATCTTCAACCGCCAGGTCACTACATCCACCCTCTCTATCTCTTCTCCTCCATCTGACGAACAACATCTTTATCCCTTGACCAAACACCATCACTCCTCCGTCGACTATCACCCATTTTTCTCTATCAAGCTCCGACCACCTCCTCTTTGGGTTAGAAGAGGAGGTGCCGAAGCCTTTCCTTCATCTCTTCGGATTAGAAAAGAGGAAGCCCCTTCATCCCAATCTAACAGCCATCTTCTTCACCTTCACTCTCCTCTTTGGGTTAGAAGAGAAAAGCATAGCATTTCCTCCTACTGAAGCTTCTCCCTCCCATTCGACAGCTCCATGGCCCTGGCCTTCATCAGGTTTGGTTGTTTGTTTGATGTAGTTGATGTTTTTGTTAAGTATTAATGAATTCTTGTATTTGATGGGCGTCCCATGTTTCAAATTACACGTATTTGGTTCAACTAAATTCATGCATATCATGTGTTCGGCGAAATGTTTCATTGAATAGTTAAGTTCAATTTGATGCATCCTAATTTGCTTAATTCTTACTTTGTGTTGCTCTTTCCATTGCTTTAAGTTTCATGTCTTAATTCAAATGCAGTTAGATTAGATTAGGTTTCTTTAATGCTCTAGATTTCGTTCCATACTTAGTTTTGTTAAAGCTTTACTTTATGTTGCTTTTTATTTTATGCAATTGTAGTTAGGTTAGATTTAGCTCTCATTATGATTTTGGTTAATGCTTTACTTTATATTTTGTAGTGTACTATATTTTCTGTTAGTATCCTCCTGCTCATCTCCGACTGAGTATCTTCAGGTATAATTTCTTTGATTTATTTATGCTATTACTACATTTTGTTATGATTGATTACAGGTTTATTAAATATTAAATATATTATAATATACATTATTTGTTTGATTTGAAATGTAGGTCTTTATGATTTTGGTAAATCAATATTTCAATATACTTTGAATTTTTATTAGGCAAACTTATTTTAGCAAACTTGTATGAATTATCATCCTAACACTGTAATAAATATACATTAAAAGGAATATAACCTAGACAACTTAATTAAGTTTCATATAAAGAGTAATAGTATTATATTAGATTTTCTTATTTAAGCTTAATTAATATTTCAAATTTTATTCTTATTAGACAACAATATATATGAACAAAGGTTATATGCAACATCGATTAGAAAATAAATTTATCAGAGATGATTTTATTGTTAAACTTTAACATTTTGTAATCTTTGCTAAGAGTAATCAAGAATGTTTGAATGGTGTTGAGTTACGGTGCCCATGTAATCATAGCAAATGTAGAAATAGAGCCTACCATGATGAGGATACCATGAGAGTACATATATGTAGAAATAATTTTATATCAAATTACTATAATTAATACTGTCACGGAGAACCTTACGTATATGAACCAATTGGGTCTTCTGGTAGTTTTTCATCTTGCACAACTGTTGCTGTGCCCAAATCATCAACTAATGATATTGCAATACAATCAATGATTCATGATGCAATGAATGCAGTTAATTGTTCCAATATAGATGAAATATCAACACCTGAATATCAACAATTATATGAAATGTTAAAGGATAGTGAAAGAGAAATATAGGAAGACATTCTTCCTGGTCATTCCCATCTATTAGCTATTGTAAGGTTATTGAATATGAAAGCAGAACATTATTTTTCAAAAAGATGTTATGATGACATAGGCCAATTGATGTCAGAGTTGCTCCTATGCTGATAATATAATGACTAATAACTTCTACAATATAAATAAATTAATTAGAAATTTAGGTTTGCATATAGAGAACATTGATTGTTGTTGTTGGTGGCAGAAGCACCAGATCGAACTTTGTTTTGATAATGACAAAGGGTTCAAAGTTAAATATATTTTTGTTTCTAATCAGTTACATTGAGTGTGCAGGAAAGTCCTAGTGTAACTAAGCATGAAATCCTGATCTATAGGATTAAGCACAAAGTCCTGGTCGAGGACTGGGCACCAAAGACCTAGTGAGTTAAGCTGGGCACAAATACCTGGTTCGGAAGACTTGGCATGAAGACCTGACCAGGGGTTGGGCACTGAAGTCATGATCTGGAAGATCGATTAGAAGTCTTAGCCAAGCAAGGATAACAAACAAAAGTAGGGACAGGTTGAAGTACGAACGTTACGAGATCCAGAGTCATCGGAGGCCGAGCAAAAATCCAACCAGAGGTGCTGGTTGGCAACGTGATACGAACCTCACCAACAATCGTGATGGATCCCAAGAACAATCGATGGAAAAGAACCCAAGAACAAGAAGACAAGAGTTTGAGCCTTGACCTGTAACTAAAGAGATGGAATGGACCAAAGACTACGGAGAAAGAAATGCCACACCCCAAGGGTGATAAGTTTTGGAGGTTGGAATGCCATGAGACAAACTCGATAAGTTCAGAAGTTCTTTCAAGAACTAAGAGATCACACAAACAAGAGCTTCACCCAAAAACTTATTCTTTCCAAGAGCTTCACCCAAAAAGTTATTCTTTCCATTATCATGCTCCCTCCCTTATATAGTGGGAGGAAGTAATGAAGATTATAAACTTTGCCTTGCATTCATAAATGCATGCAATTAAATAGTTTTGCAATTCAAATCAAATTAGTACTCTTGCTTGCTATTAACTAGTTTAGCAACTCAAATCAAACTAGTCCTCATTAATTGTAAGAATGAATACTCATGCAAGATAAGTTATCCATGGATAAGTCCAATGACATGGATGAGAACTTGATCGATACTTAGATTTATCTTCATATCTTCTTTTTCATAATCAGAAAATTATTCTTTTATTAGTCCGTTTAGTGTTTCCTTGAAATGTTTTGTCCGAAGTCTTGTAATTGGACCTTTTGGAAGTGATAAATGATCGTTCATTTGATGTGCATCATGACCAGCTCCTTGATGTGCATCATTCTCCCCTTCTTGAAAAGGATTTGCCCTCAAATCATCACCTACATCAAAAAGAGATAAATCAGCAACATTAAAAGTAGTATGCACATCATACTCACCTGACAAATCAAGTTGGTAAGTATTATCATTGATGCGCTTCACTACTTGAAATGGGCCATCTCCTCGAGGCAGAAGTTTAGAACATCATCTCTCTGGAAATTGCTCCTTCCTTAGGTGCAACCGGACCCACTCTCCTGATTCAAATATAACTTTCTTGCGCCCCTTGATAGCTTGATGAACATAATATTGAGTCTTTCTCTCAATATTCAGCCGTGCTTGTTGATGAATCTTCTTCACGAATTCAGCCTTCTGCTTACCATCTAAGTTTATATGCTCACTCATAGCCAAAGGAATTAAATCCAATGGAGACAAAGGATTGAATCCATAAACAATTTCAATGGAGAGAACTGAGTTGCAGAATGTATGCTTCTATTGTAAGCAAATTCAACATGTGGTAGGCAATCTTCCCATGTTTTCAAATTCTTTTTAATGATAGTACAAAGTAAGAAAGATAATGTTCTGTTAACAACTTCAGTTTGCCCATCTATTTGGGGATGAAAAGTAGTGGAAATAAACAATAATTTAGTTCCCAATTTTCCCCATAAAATCTTCCAAAAATAACTCGAAAACTTTGCATCCCAATTGGAGACAATAGTTCTAGGTATGCCATGCAACCTAACAACTTCTCTAAAGAACAAGTCAGCTACATGCAAGGCATTATCAGTTTTATGGCATGGAATGAAATGTGCCATCTTAGAAAACCTATCTACCACAACAAAAATTGAGTCTCTTCCCCTCTGTTGTTGTAGACGGCACCCAAGTTGAACCTTGGTTTTGATAATGGAAAAGGATTTAAAAAGTTAAGATGTTATGTTTATCTAACATGTTACTTGAGTGTGCAGATTAAAGTCCTAGCGAAGGACTGTTAGTCACCTAGCAAAGGACTGCTAGGCATCGAAACCTTAAGGCCTGGCGAAGGGCTGCTGGGCACCTAGCGAAGGATTGCTAGGAGACTAAGACCTAGCGAAGGACTACTGGGCACCAGGCAAAGGACTGCTTGGAACCGAAGACTTGGCGAAGGATTGTTGGGCACCAGGCGAAGGACTGCATGGAACCGAAGACCTGGCGAAGGATTGCTAGGCACCAGGCGAAGGACTGCTTGGTAACGAAGACCTGGCGAAGGACTGCTAGGCACCTGGCGAAGGGCTTGTTGGGTCCGGGTGCATGTTGACATGGATGCGGGTTCGTAATTTCAAAATTAATTACGTGCAACGGAAGGTTTAGCATAAATAATTTCTCTAAATCATTTAACCACACATCTAAGCATGCAATTTTATCTTGTGTAGACATGATCATATATTTGAAATTTTGCAGAAACGTAAACTAATTTATGTATTACCTCGCGTAACTCGAAGGAAGGGACGAGATCCAACTGTAAGCGTCCCTTGGAAGCTCCGCCTCTATTCGCGTCCACGTCGAGTATCTTCGGGATGACTTTGCAAAGCCACGAGTTTCGTGTTCTCGAGAACTACTAGATTCTCTGAGAATGCGACAAGAAAAACCAAGAGAGAAGTCGGGAGACTAACCACAAAAGGATGACCGAAATCAAAATTCCGGCGAAGCAAAAGAAGAGGCTTGCGACAAAAGGGATCCCTGCGGCAAACTCTAATTCCGGCAGCACTTTCTTCTGGCCAAGAGATGGCCGGAGCTTCCTTCTCCGGCAGTAGGTGTTGGTCAGTAGGGAAAGGGCAGGGGAGGCCGGCTGGTGCTCCTTCTTGGGTCAGGTTGGCTCACGGCAAGAAGGGGAGAAGAGAAGGAGAGAAAGAGAGAGAGAGAGTCTATGCCTTCATCTTTTCAATTCTTACCCGAGCCTTGCCTTGGGTCCTTTATATAGTGGCCTCCAACCATCAAGCCTCTCAAATATGGAATAACTTATTCCATCATGCCATGTTTGATTTTATATCATGGTTAAAATCATATTTTAATTCATGATAAAAATCAATCAAGTCTCTTCTCTCCTATGGAATAAATTTCTTTATCATGGTAAATCAATCCATGATTGATTTTATAAAATAAACCAATCTATGGTTCATTTTAATTTCCATGAAAAATAAACCAAACCTTGGTTTATTATAAAAAAAAATTTATATCATCCATAATTTTATAAAACAAACCACACTTGATTTATTTTATAAATTAAACCAAAAACTTGGTTCTCTCCCTTTGTTGTGGCCGGCCAAGCAAAGAGGATGGAGGCCCTCTTTGGCCGGCCCATCCAAGCCAAGCCCCAATGAATTAAACTTATTTAATTCATCTATTAAGTCTTCAAAAGACTTAGTCATTTTACGCTTCCGATGCGTCTCTGAAAAATTCAGATTCGACTTATCGTTTGGCTCAACCAAACTTAATCTCTCTTGATTGGAAAATCCAATTTTCAACTCGTTTTAAATCCCTCGGATTACTCATAGTGCATGTGACTAAATAGACTTTCGATTAATGTTGGTCGTCTATAATTAATCAATTAATTATAGAACAATCATGAGTGGCACCTAGTAGTACATCATGATCCCCAATTAATCGAAAGATCAACGGTTGACCTCCGAAACAATTCTGAAACCCTTCAGCAGCTATAATGAATCGTGCCCCATTCCCTTCACCATCTTATACCCACTTGGTTCAGGACATGGTCTATGTGTGTCATTCCCCACTAGGCTGACTACGTCACACCTAGCCCAAGTAACGTTTTCTCGTCCTACGGATTCTAATTACTCTCATGTATTTAAGAGATTCATACTCTGAACATGTTATGCTCTGGCCAGAGGCTTCGAGTAACAATCCGATGATAGGCCTTGGGTATACATCTCCTCACAAGGAGTGGTGAATCCTTTGTAGGCTGTTCAAATATCTTCGGGCACTTCGGCTTATACCCAATCATCCTGGGTCCACACCTCCTTGGAGATGCTTGCTTAAGATGTCAAAGTATAAATCTCCATGCCCAAGATGACTTGAACACCGCAAGTCAAAGGAACATCGCACTTAAACTGCAGTAAGAACTTCACTGACATATCTATATGTAGACTACCATATGAAGTTTTACAGCCAGTCACTCCAATGAACTAGTTCCCTTAACTAGCATTCATGTTTATCTCCGGACATCTCAATGTCACCAGCCAGTGAGAATCAGCTGATTAGAGAATAACCTATGCTAGTCTCACAGAATTGATAGTGTCCGTATTTATCAATTCATCGACTAGGGACAATTTCAATACTTCACAATTGCACATGTAGAGATAATCACTAGTTGTGAATTCATCACAAATTCTCTCATGCTATGAATTGTATTGGGGACATTCAGTAAATGAGTTTAAGATCTCAATCAAATACACAAACATGTATACTCAAATAGTGAATATTCATTTATTAGAATAAATGATTACAATCATAAGGCGATTGCCTTAGGACACTTCTCTCATATCACTAACAGGGCTGCCAGGCAAAAGTCCAACCGGAGGAGCCGCTTGGCAACAAGTAAATTCTCCTAAGTGGAGTAGGTGAGGACGCGTTCCCCATCGAGGGAACAGTAGGCGTCGGTTCGACCTAGGGTTCCATTTTGGGAAACCCAAAGTCAGAACCAAGACAGCTATGGCTGTAAAATTCACTAACATGCTTGCTTTGTTTTGTTTTGGTACTAACCTTGTATGCAGGACCGAAGGAACGAGTTTCTGCAGCTCAGAACACCCCAAAGGAGAGGGGCAGCAGCTGGGTTGGGTGCCCGGGAGGTCCCGGATGCCCTAAGTCAAAGCCAAACAAAAGTTAGCAAGAAAACGCTTCGGAAGCTCACTGGGCCGGGTGCCCCCTTGCTCCCGAGCGCCCCGTGTTCCCGGGCGCCCCGGATGCCTCGGCCGCCCTGGGTCCAAGCCAACGAAGTGACAGAAGCTTATCCAGCCGAGAAGCCTGCTGACCAAGTCAACCTGGGCGCCCCCTACTTCCCGGGCGCCCCCGTCAAACCTCGAGCCCGATCCTGGAGGGATAAGGGCTGACCGAGAGGTTTGCGGATCATGTGACACATGGAGGGTGCCCCCAACGTCCAGGGCGCCCCCAGGTGCACTATAAAAGGGGCTCGCCCCCCAAGGCTTCTAAACACAGTTTTTCAACGCCTCAATACTCTTCGCTCAAGCGCTCTGCTCCAGAAACTCCTGATCTCGAGGTTCTAGCGCCGATAACGACCCTACACACCGAAGAACGATCCACACCGGGCGTCGGTAACGAAGAGTTAGATTTTTTTTACTGCACTATTACTATACAACTTCTTGTAATACCTTGCGCGATTATAGTATTGCCCGCAGTAAATGGTCAAGGACTGTGGGCCTTGAAGTAGGAGCCGACCGCGACTCCGAACCAAGTAAATCCTGGTGTTCATGTTTGTGTTTTTAATTTCCGTTGCTCATTCTCTTAAAATTATATCCGAAAAGGTTTTACGATATTCACCCCCCCTCTATCGTATTCTCTCGATCCAACAAGTGGTATCAGAGCGGGGAAGCTCAAATTTGGTGCAACCACCAATTTGAGAATTTTTCGGATTTTCTTCGAATTGTTTTTATTTCTTTTATCGAAATTTTATCGTAAATCGAGGTTGGTGCAACACCACTCGACAATTGTTTTCTCTTTTACCCGCACTGCTAATCCAAGACCAAGTCTTGGGACAGTTTTTTTTCTCTCTCTTTCAGTAAATTTTAAATGGCTATGCAAGAAGGCTTCAGCACCGCCAGACCACCGCTCTTCAGTGGGGAGAATTTCTCCTACTGGAAGAGTAGGATGGAAGTCCACCTGAAAACTCAGGTGGACATGTGGATAATAATCCAGTCTGGACTGAAAATTCTGAAGAATGCTGACGGAGTACAACAATCCTACACTGAATGGGACGTGTCACTCAAAAAGAAAATTGAAGCCGATACCAAAGCAACTCAAACACTTCAATGCGGTCTAACCAAGGAAGAGCTGATTCGGGTGGGTCCATTCAACAGCGCAAAGGAACTATGGGATAAGCTAATTGAATTACACGAAGGAACCTCCGACACCCGAATCAGCAAGAGGGACCTGCTACTGAACAAGCTGTATACCATCAAGATGAACGACAACGAATCTGCAGCTCAGCTCCACGCCAGAATTCAGGAGCTGATGAACGGTCTTCACACCATCGGTCACAAGGTAGAAACCGTGACCTAATCAGGTATGCTCTTAACGCGTTCCCTAGAAATACTTTGTGGGCATCTATGGTAGATGCGTACAAAGTTTCAAGGGATCTTTCTAAGATCAAGTTAGATGAACTGTTTTCTGAATTAGAATTACATGAGCAGACTAACTGCACCCTGGCCGAGAAAGGCATCGCTTTTGTTGCAGGTAAAACTGGAAAAATAACCAAGAAAAAGCCTCAACCTGCACCCGAGTCTGATTCAGACTCAGACTCAGAAGAAATCAAAGGAAACCGACCTAAGCTGGTTCGGCTAGCTCGGGACTACTACAAAGAACTAAAAAATCAGACCAACAGAAGGAAAGCCAGCTGAAGAAAGGAAGAACCAGCTGAACCTTCAAATGAGAAGAACAAACCAAATGTGACCTGTTACGAATGCAAAAAGAAAGGTCACTACAAGACTGAATGTCCTAATCTGAAGGAAACAAAGAAGACAAGAAAAAAGAAAGCACTTCAGGCAACATGGGATGAGTCCTCCTCCGAAGAAGAAGAAGAGGTCCCACAGTCGAACTTGCTCGCACTGACCGCCTCAGAAGAAATCGAGACCGAGTCAGAATCAGAACCGGACGATGACAGACTCACGTTTTCAGAGGAAGGCGAAATCACTATAAGTGGCTTTTCTAGAAATCAGATAAATGAATTAATTGCCTATCTTTCTCGAGACTTGGCGAAAGCCAAACTCCGAGCCAAACTCCGAGCTGACTCTGGATCCTTAACTGAGAAGGTTCAAGAAGGAACCTCTACTCAAGTTGAAAAACTTGAGAAAGAGAACTCCTCCTTGAAAACTCAAGTCAAGGACCTCAGAACAACCTTAGAACGATTCACTTCTGGTTCCAAGGGTCTTGACATGATCCTTGGAAAACAGAAGTCGGTTCTAAATCGATCCGGATTAGGCTATAGAACCAAGTCTAGACAAAGATCATATTATGCTGTACTGAACCAGTCCAGACCTAAAATTCAGGCATGGGTACCCAAACTGTGCCTGAATAAACAAACTGGGTCAAATCAATATTGGATCCCCAAGGACAAGATTCACATCTTGCTAAACCATCATCGTGGCTTTAGTCCAGGGGGAGCCAAATTAAAAACAATATTCATAGTTAGATAAATTTCTATTCTTGTGTTTAAATTGCATGATTGCTTGTTTATTTAATTTCTGCAATTTACCATGCTTAGACTTAGTATTGGTTAGATTAAGGACTGAACCAACTTAACCGAAATTTGACAACATAGTATTGGGTGACGGTGAGATGATAGTACGTTAGGGAAGCCTCCTCTAATAAGGTCAAGTATACTCTACTTGGTCTCTTTAGACTGGTGAAACTAGCCGAAGCTACCGATCCAAGACCCAAACTAGTTAGACCAGAATCTTTCAAAGAATAATTTTGAAAATGGAATTTCATTAAAAGGCTTTGTCAAGGAAAGGGTTGATGATCCAATAAGGCTACGGCCAAAGAAGGTCTAGTGCCTCGCCAAGACCTGGAAGCCAATTTTTGAAATTCAAATTCAAATTAATCCTTGTCAAATTCGAATCTAACACAAATTTTCAGTTAGTTGTAGACTCAAACATTTTTCCTTCAAAAATAAACTCAAAATAATTGTTTTCAAAATTAATTTAAGTCTTTCAAAGTAAATCATAATTTTTCAAAATAATTCTATCTACTAAAACCTATCTCACAAAACCCATAAGGCAAACGTGATTGATAACTCTAGATTGGGTGAGACAGACTAGGTTATGAAAATCAATTTAGGCTATTCCTGACTCTAATTGGATCCAAATCAGTAAAACTCTTTATGTGTAGGAACATAAAGATTTGGACCAATGGATGTTGGATAGCGGGTGCTCCAAACACATGACTGGGGATAAATTAAAATTCACCAAACTCAAGTTCAAGAACCTAGGCTCAGTAGCATTTGGCAACAATGCTACACTCAAGGTGATTGGGTCAGGTAACATTGAACTTAAATCTGACTTTGTTATTAAAAAGGTTCTCTTGGTTGAAGATTTTAAATTTAACTTGCTTAGCATAAGTCAATTGTGTGATACTGGTTATGTAATTACCTTCACCAACTCTAACTGCCTGATTAGAAACTTGCAAGACTCAGAAATCCTACTTAAGGGCACTAGGAAAAATAATATTTACACTATAAACCTACCCTAGTACCTAAATGTATGTTAACTCAGTTAGAATAATCGAACCTCTGGCATAGGAGATTAGGTCACACTAATATGAGAATAATCTCAAAAATCACCCAACTTGGCCTAATGAAAGGTATCCCTAAAATTAAAAATCATGAAAACTTAATATGTGAATCATGTAATCAAGGTAAACAAATCAGGTCTAATCACAAACTAATTCAATCTGATCTAACTCAACCCACACTTGAGCTCCTGCACCTTGACCTATTTGATTCACATGGAGCCAAGTCACTAAGCGAAAACTGGTACTGCTTAGTAATAGTTGATGATTACTCTAGGTTTACCTGGGTTAGGTTTCTAAAGACCAAAGATGAATCTCTAAACCTATTCAATGTTTTTTGTAAGTTAATTGAAAATCAAAACGATACCAAGATCAAAAGACTTAGGAGTGACCACAGGGGAGAGTTTGAAAATCAACGATTTGAGAAATTTTGTAAGGTAAATGGGTATATACACGAATTTTTGTGTCCTAGAACCCCCCAGTAAAATGGGATAGTTGAAAGAAAAAATAGAACCATACAGGAAGCCGCTAGGGCTATGCTCAATGAATTCAATCTAGCTAACCAATATTGGGCAGAAGCAATTAGTACGGCTTGCTACATCCAAAATAGGGTACTAATTAACAAACGACACAATAAAACACCCTATGAATTATACTACCATAGACTTCCTAACTTACATTACCTAAGGGTCTTTGGGGTGCAAAGTCCATATCCTAAACACCAAGGACAATCTAGGTAAATTCTAGTCTAAGTCAACCTCAGGCATCTTCTTAGGATATTCAACAACAAGTAGAGCCTATAGGGTTTACAACAAACAAACTAAGAAAATTGAAGAAATAACAAATCTAATATTTGATGAAGAAATCAACACAAAATTTGATAATCCAGATCTAAATTCATCAAATACTGATCAAGAAGATAATGAACAAGATGTTGAACCTTTAATTGAACCCATAAATGAACTAACTATTGAACCAAATAATGAGTCAATTGAACCAACTATTGAACCAACCCAAGTAGTTGAACCAAATATTGAACCAAATCAACCAGCCAGACCTGAGGCTGAACCAAGCTCTAGAAAAACTAAGAAACCCAGACTCAGTCACCCAACTGATCAAATTGTGGGTGATCGAACTTTAGGAGTCAGAACTAGGTCTTCCTATAGAAACCTTAGTCAGATAGCAATGATTTCAAAAATAGAACCTAAGACTATAGAGGAAGCCTTACCTGATCCTGATTGGATCATAGCTATGTAAGAGGAGTTAGCCCAATTTGAGAGGAACCAAGTCTGGGAACTAGTACCTAAACCTGAGGGTAAATCCATCATTGACACTAAGTGGGTTTTTAGGAATAAGCTAAATGATCAAGGAGAAATAGTTAGAAATGAAGTCCACTTAGTAGCAAAAGGGTTCAATCAAGTAGAAGGTTAGATTATGACGAAACCTATGCCCCGGTAGCTAGACTTGAGTCCATTAGGATGTTATTAGCCTTTGCATCCCATAAAGGATTTAAGTTATACCAATTGGATGTAAAGTCAGGGTTTCTAAATGGATTCATTAAGGAAGAAGTCTATGTAGGACAACCCCCTGGTTTTGAGGACTTAGAAAGACCTGACCATGTTTACAAACTCACTAAAGCACTTTATGGACTAAAACAAGCACCTAGGGCCTGGTATGAACGCTTATCAACCTACCTAACTTCTAAAGAATTTAAACAAGGATAAATTGACTCAACCTTATTTATTAAAACCTTAGGAAAAGAAATCTTTATTGCCCAAATCTACGTAGATGACATAATCTTTGGGTCCACCAACTCAAATTTTCTAAAAGAATTTGTTAAAATAATGAAAAATGAATTTGAAATGAGCTTAGTTGGTGAACTAAATTTCTTTCTAGGCTTACAAATTAAACAAACTAGGGATGGAAACTATGTCCATCAATCCAAATATGCCAAGGAGTTAATTAAGAAATTTAAAATGGATAACTCTAAAAGCATAAGTACCCCCATGGCCACAAATGTAAAAATAGATAGTGACCCTGATGGTAAACCAGTAGACCTTAAACTCTATAGAAGTATGATAGGAAGTCTACTGTACCTTACAGCCAGCAGACCTGATATCCTTTTTACTGTAGGAATGTGTGCTAGATATCAAACTTGTGCTAAGGAAGCTCACTTAGCATTCATAAAAAGAATACTAAGATATGTTAAGGGCACCCTAAATGTAGAGATTTGGTATCCTAGGACCACAACCTTTAACTTGTCAGGATACTCGGTTCTGACTACGCTGGTTGTAAATTAGATAGAAAGAGCACAAGTGGAAGCTGCCAACTGTTAGGAAATAGTCTAGTAAGTTGATGCAGCAGAAAACAACACTGTGTAGCTCTATCCACAACTGAAGCTGAGTATGTAGCTTTAGGAGAATATGTAACACAACTTTTATGGATGATGCACACTCTTAAAGACTTCCAACTTAATTACACCCAAACACAAGTCTACATCGATAATATAAGCTCAATTAACCTAACTAAGAACCCAATCCAACATTCCAGAACTAAATACATAGAAGTAAAATACCACTTTGTAAGAGATCATGTAGCCAGGGTTGAAATAGTCCTTAAGCATGTAGACTCTAAATTTAACTTAGCTGACATATTTACCAACCCCCTACCTGAGTCTGAGTTCAGTTCACTAAGAAGGCAGTTAGGATTATGCTTGGTAGAATATGATTGTTAGATGTGTATACTGAAAGACATGCTTCTTTTTATATATGAACATCTTTATTTTGAAAAGAGAATCACAACCACACTAGGTGCCTGTTTATATTAGTACATGCATGAAGTCCAATTACTTTGCATTGTAGATAACATGGTGTGTGGTGTCACACGGAAGATCATGTTATCAGTCGCTTGCTTAGTATAAATAAGAGGCCCACAACCGAGATGGAATTGGACAACCCATCGGGATGGTTGTAGTGTAATTAGGTGTGGTTGGTCTTGACCATAGAATTACACTAGTGTGCTTTGAGTACATTGGGTAGGACCAAAACCCGAGGTTATCCGATTTGTACTAACTCGATAATTGGATAGGACCTCAAGATATTATTATGGAGTACGATCTCTTAATCCCGATATAATAACGGGCATATATTATTAACTATTATTTCTTTAATTTACCAATGGGCGAGACCTATTCTATTAGATCGATAGGCCCGGTAAGTTGGGAGATAATATTAATAATATGATGTGCCATTGATTATTGAAGGAATCCGTGTCCTGGTGAGTCGGGTTGATGATGCCCCCTTGATGAGCTCGAAAGGTTCATCGTACTAAACCCTGCAGGTGGATTTGATCCGGCACGATGATAAGGTCGAGTGGTACTAGTCAAGGATCCAAAAGTTAATTAATTTAAATTGTCAGTAATTTAATTAATTAGCGGACATTCAAATCTTAAACACGGGGGGATGGACGACTTGTAATAGTGGAGCCCATATGTAAATATGGGGGTTGGTGAGGTAATTCAATGAGGGTCCTTTAGTGGAATGGATCCTCATTAATGGACCGGGTCCATTAGCAGGCCAAGATCTAACTCCTCCTCATGGTCCCTATCGTAGCCCTATATATATCCCATGGTGGCATGGAACCAAGTTGATGATTGATGAATTAATCTTAAAGAACACAAGAAACCTAATCTCTTCTCTCCTCCTCTTTCTCTCTCTCTCTACGGCGCCGAAGACGTTTCTCCCATGCAAAATTGGCAACGTTCTTTGCAATTAAGAAATTGCAAAGCGTTCTTTGTTATTGAGAAATTGCAAACGTTTGCAATTACTTTGATTAAGAAATTGCAAACGTTTGCAATTACTTTGCAATTTCGTTTGCAATTACTTTGCAATTAAGAAATTGCAAACTGTTTGCAATTACTTTACAATTAAGAAATTGCAAACTGTTTGCAACAAACGTCCTTTGCAATTACTTTGCAATTAAGAAATTGCAATTATAAAGGAGGCAGCCAATTCTCCGATTGGAGGATTAATCCTTCAAGTTGCATGGCATGCGTCTTCTCCCTGCTTGGAAAAGAGACTGGCGCTGGCATCTCCATGCATGAAGTTGGGCGCCGGGTTCTCTCTGTTAGGAGAGGAGAAGGTGCCGGCTTCTCGATGCTTGGAGTCGGGTGCCGGTATCAGTACAAGGAGAAGAGCGCAGGTAGTGCCGGGTTCATCTGTGTGAGGAGAAGGGCGCCGGCGGTGCCGGCTTCTTCTGTGCGCGGAGAAGGGCAGTGGCTAGCGCCGGCTTCATCCGTACGTGGAGGAGGGACCTAGGGTACTAGATGCGGACTGTGGAGAAGTTGCTTTCGGACTTCAACTTGATGCAACTCACAGTTCGGGCGCCGGTAATGGAGGAGAAGAATAGTAAGGTTTTGTGATTGTATTATCTCCTTGGAGCGGCCGGCGGCATCCTTTTGGTTAGGGATTGGTTGGTGCAAGGAGAAAGGATCGACTTGGTGACCATGGTTCTTGGTAGATCGTCGCCCACACGACGTCCAAGAGGGGAGGGTCATACGGTAGAAGATCGTAAGGTAACGGAAGGTATATTCTTCCTTGGCTCTTTTCATTATGTTATTATGTGTCTTATTCACGCGCCTTGTCATTTCATTTTGGTTATTTAATTATTTTGATTGCGAATCATGGTCAATAATTATTTAACTGGACCCCGACCATAAACACAAAAGTCGGCGATCAACTCGTCGCCTTTTCCGCGGTCAAACGGTCGAGCAAATTGCAAGACCAATTTTGGTAATTGGCTAAGTTGCAATTTGAATCGTTCGATACGGCACGAGACGGTCGATGGGAAACGACTCTCTATTCAGATTAAATTTTTTAATCCGTAGACATAGAGAGGTCTCTCGGATCGAATAGGTATCCGCTTAGGAAACCCACCAAGCCATACCCAACAAGGATTACTCTACCTCTTTTTTTCTGCTTTACTTGAGTTTAAATCAGCTTCCAAAAATTTTTTAACTGCTTTACTTGATTTTCAAAATCCTTATTGCAATTTTAAATCAATTTTTCGATCTAGTTTTATTCAAAACTACCCCCTTCAAAATTAGGACTTTTCGCAAATGGACTTAGCTTAGGCCCTAACCCTAGAAATGCATGCACCTATAGATCTAGAAGCCAGCATCTCACAAGCACCTTAGGGTACTTTTGAGTGATACCCTAGAATGGGTTGAGATGCTTAGGTCTTTGCCTTAATTCAAGATGCTTTAAGTCAGTGCATCTGCAGTAATTGGGGCACTAAATACAAATTAAACAGTAATCAGGTTAAGTGTCAAGCTTAGAAAATCTAACTTGAACAGAACACTTAACTTGACTAACCCTAGCGAAAATTACTATTTATAACAGTTAGTAAGTAGCTAATTGAGTTAGACAGGATCCTACAGAGTTAATTCAAATTGATTTGGTTCAGTTTATATCTTGAATTGGTTCAGTACAGCACATTACTGTTTTATTATTATGCAATTCTTTTCACTATATTGCTTTGTTTCTTTTGATATATGGCAATAGGGGAGAGATTGGAAAGGAGAGAAGGTTTAAATTTTTTTTTCAAATTTTCCTTATCTTTTCTTCAAAAAGTACTTAATTTAAAGTTGCCTTCAAAACTGTCTTTTTCAAAACTGCTACTAAGTACTTATTCAAAGTACTTGACTTAAATTATTTTCAAAAATTTCAAAGTACTTGACTTAAATTATTTTCAAAAATTTCAAAGTACTTGACTTAAATTGTTTTCAAAAATCTCAAAGTACTTGACTTAAATTGTTTTCAAAAATTTCAAAGTACATGACTTATATTGTTCTCAAAAATTTCAAAGTACTTGACTTAAATTGTTTTCAAAAATTCCAAGTACTTGACTTAAATTGTTTTAAAAAATTCCAAGTACTTGACATAAATTGTTTTCAAAAATTTCCAAGTACTTGACCTAAACTATTTTCAAAAATTTCCAAGTACTTGACCTAAAATGTTTTCAAAAATTTCCAAATACTGGACTTAAACAATTTTTAAAATTGTGTCTAAGTACTTGACCTAAGTACTTGACCTAAGATGTTTGCTATCTCTAAGTACTTACTTTCAAATTTCTCAAATAGAAAAGTTTCTAAGTATAAACCTTCTAAAGTACTTCAGAAAATGTTTAGAAAAATTTTCTACTAAGTCATTGACTTAAAATTTTTTAAGTATAAACTTTCCAAGTGCCCAACCAAAATTTTTTTTGGAAAATATTTTCTAAAACGTCTTATGAAAAATGTTCTAAGTATTGAAAATTCAATTCTATCTTTAGACTTAGAATTTTTTTTTAAAACCCCACGAACCTTTGAAAAACCTAGGGGGAGATTCCTTCCAGGGGGAGGAAACTAAGCTAGTATTTCATCTATGTTGATTAACTTAACTTTTTGAATCGGGTTGCCATAAATCCAAAAGGGGGAGATTGTTGGTGCAGACGGCACCCAAGTCAAACCTTGGTTTTGATAATGGCAAAGGATTCAAAAAGTTAAGATGTTATGTTTATCTAACATGTTACTTGAGTGTGCAGATTAAAGTCCTAGCGAAGGACTACTAGGCACCTAGCAAAGGACTGCTAGGCATCGAAACCTTAAGGCCTGGCGAAGGGCTGCTGGGCACCTAGCGAAGGACTGATAGGAGACTAAGACCTAGCGAAGGACTGCTGGGCACCAGGCGAAGGACTGCTTGGAACCGAAGACCTGGCGAAGGATTGCTGGGCACCAGGCGAAGGACTGCTTGGAACCGAAGACCTGGCGAAGGATTGCTAGGCACCAGGCGAAGGACTGCTTGGTAAAGAAGATCTAGCGAAGGACTGCTAGGCACCTGGCCAAGGGCTGCCAGGCAAAAGTCCAACCAGAGGAGCCGGTTGGCAATAGGAAAATTCTCCTGAGAGGAGTAGGTGAGTGTTAGTGATATGAGAGAAGTGTCCTAAGGCAATCGCCTTATGATTGTAATCATTTATTGTTATAAATGAATATTCACTATTTGAGTATACATGTTTGTGTATTTGATTGAGATCTTAAACTCATTTACTGAATGTCCGCAATACAATTCACAGCATGAGAGAATTTGTGATGAATTCACAACTAGTGATTATCTCTACATGTGCAATTGTGAAGTATTGAAATTATCCCTAGTCAATGAATTGATAAATACGGACACTATCAATTCTATTGAGACTAGCATAGGTTATTCTCTAAACAGCTGATTCTCACTGGCTGGTGACATTGAGATGTCCGAAGATAAACATGAATGCTAGTTAAGGGAACTAGTTGATTGGAGTGACTGGCTGTAAAATTTCATATGGTAGTCTACATATAGATATGCCAGTGAAGTTCTTACTGCAGCTTAAGTGCGATGTTCCTTTGACTTGCGGTGTTCAAGTCATCTTGGTCATGGAGACTTATACTTTGACATCTTAAGCAAACATCTCCAAGGAGGTGTGGACCCAGGATGATTGGGTATATGCCGAAGTGCCTGAAGATGTTTGAACAACTTACAAAGGATTCACCACTCCTTGCGAGGAGATGTATACCCGAGGCCTATCGTCGGATTGTTACTCGAAGCTTCTGGCCAGAGCATGACATGTTCAGAGTATAAATCTCTTAAATACATGAGAGTAATTAGAATCCGTAGGACGAGAAAACGTTACTTGGGCTAGGTGTGACGTAGTCAGCCTAGTGGGGACTGACACACATAGACCATGTCCTGAACCAAGTGGGTAAAAGATGGTCAAGGGAATGGGGCACGATTCATTATAGCTGCTGAAGGGTTTCAGGATTGTTTCTGAGGTCAACCGTTGATCTTTCGATTAATTGGGGATCACGATGTACTACTGGGTGCCACTCATGATCGTTCTATAATTAATTGATTAATTATAGACGACCAACATAAATCGAAAGCCTATTTAATCACACGCACTACGAGTAATTTGAGGGATTTAAAACGAGTTGAAAATTAGATTTTCCAATCAAGAGAGATTAAGTTTGGTTGAGCCAAACGATTAGTCAAAACTGAATTTATTTCAGACGCATCGGAAGCATAGAATGGCTAAGTCTTTTAAAGACTTAATGGGTGAATTAAATAAGTTTAATTCATTAAGGGATTTGATCCAAGGTGGTATGTTTTATTATAAGCTTAAAATAATCCATGGGATTATTTTATCATGAATTAAAATAAACCAAAGAGTTGGTTTGTTTTATAAAAATTTATAAAAAATCAAAGATGACAAAATTTAATCCATTGGTGGGTTTTGAACCATGGACCTATGGTTTGGATGAAAACTTAGCCGATCACTTGAGTTGAATTCTCTTGTGTATAAATTTTGGCCCGTAATTTATTTGAAGCAAGATGGGCCGACCAAGGAAAATATTCTCCTTGGTTTGGCCGGCCCTCTCTCTCCTTCTCTTTTGTTTTGATCAATCATGGATTGATTGGAGATTTATTCCATAAGATAGAAGAAGCTTGATTGATTTTTATCATGAATTAAAATTTGATTTTAATCATGAGACAAAAATCAATTATGGTTTGATATAAAAATTATGCCAAAATTAAGAGACTTGATTGTTTTTATCATGAATTAAAATTTGATTTTAATCATGAGACAAAAATCAATTATGGTTTGATATAAAAATTATGCCAAAATTGAGAGGCTTGATTGAGGAGCTCCCTATATAAAGGACCCAAGGGGTGCCATGATAGGGGATCCATCCAAGTATTCATGCCTAGGCTCTCTCCCTCTCCGCCCTTCTTCCTCTTGGCCGGCCACAAGGTTCTTCTCCCCTCTTCTTGCCGTGAGCACAAGGAGAAGCACCGAGGCGACGAAGTTCTTCCGTTGGGACGATCTTCCTCTCCGGCCATCATCACTTTGGGATTGGGCGCAAGTCCAGCCACAAGGTTCTTCTCCCTTCTTCTTGCTGTGAGCACAAGGAGAAGCACCGAGGCGACGAAGATCTTCCGTTGGGACGATCTTCCTCTCCGGCCATCATCACCTTGGGATTGTGCGCAAGTCATCATCCTCCTTCTCGCCGGAATTGTGATTCCGGCCAACCTTGATAGTGAGTTTTTCCTATGTGATTATTTCTCTCTTGGTTTTTCTTGTCGCGTTCTTGGAGAATCAAGTAGTTCTCGAGATCACGAAACTCGTGGCTTTGCGAAGTCATCCCGAAGACACTCGGCGTGGACGCGAATAGAGGCGGAGCTTCCGAGGGACGCTTACGGTTGGATCTCGTCCCTTCCTTCGAGTTACGCGAGGTAATAAGTAAATTAGTTTACGTTTCTGCAAAATTTTAAATATATGATCATGTCTACATAAGATAAAGTTGCATGCTTAGATGTGTGGTTAAATTATCTGAGAAATTATTTATGCTAAACCTTCCGCTGCACGTAATTAATTTTAAAATTAAGAACCCACATCCATGTCAACATGCATCCTGACCCAACAGTGGTATCAGAGTCGGTTACTGTTCGACATAATCATATAATTGTTTTGCGGAAAATTTTGTCATGATCTCAATTTTGAAAAATTTTCCAATTATGGAAACTTTCCAATTATGGTAAATTTCCGATTTAGGAATTTCAAGGTTTGAAAATCCTCATGAAATTTCACAAACTTTTGAAATATCTCTCTTTCTGAAATTTTATGATAATTGTGAAAACTTTCCATTTATGGAAACTTTCCAATTTTGGAAATTTTCTAATTTTGGAAAAACGTAAGTTTCTTTGTACCAGAAACTTACAATTATTCTGAAAACCTTTTATTTTTGGAAACTTTCCATTTATGGAAAGCTCGCAATTTTGGGCACTTTCTTTCAAGAAAATCTAGATAAATTATGGGAATATTAATTGGCATTTAAATTTATAATTGGAAATTAAATTATTTACAAAATTCTTTATTTTGGATTGAGCCTCGGGGAGCCGTCCAATTTAAAGTTAGTTGTTATAATTAAATTTCCTAAATTGAATTTAAGCTGTCAAATGTTTAATTTGGATTGAGCCTCGGGGAGCCGTCCAAATTATATTATCAATAAATTCTTATTTTGGATTGAGCCTCGGGGAGCCGTCCAAATTAAGTTATTGATATTAATTTTCCATAAATAAAATATGTGATCAAATCTTGGAAATTTTTGAGGTGATTCTCAAACGATAATTTCCTTATTTGATTTATAAGGTGATGCTCTTACATATTATTGTCTCCAAAATTAATTAGGAAAATTGTTTTCTATAGAGTATATTTCCTTAAATAAGATTTTCATGAAAATAATATGTGGTTGAAATAAGGAAATCTGTCTCTTAATTTAATAAGATTTGATTTAGAGAAATCAAAGTCTTAAACATATTATTTCCGAAATTGATTATGATAATTTAGGAAATTATTTCCCAAAACAATTCCTTGAATAAAGTATAAAATTAGAATTAGGAAATCCGGTTCCTAATTCAATTAATGAGACTTGATAAATTAAGTCACATACATACTTCATTAAGGAAATCGTTAGAACATGACATAATTATATGTCATGAATGTGCATAAAAGAAAAGGATGAGACCCAAAATCCCTTACAAAATATTAAGGCCAACACCTTCCATTAATATGGTTAGAGCCGGAGTTTTATTTCTCATTTGGGTTGATGGACACATCCATGCCCGGCTTGAACCTCAACATATTCAAACCATGGAATTAGTTTATGATTAATATAGTTGGAGTCAGAGGTCAATCCTTAGTTTTAGTTGTTGGACACATACAAGCCTGACTAAACGGTTGAATGAGCTCCAACCATATTAAAACTATTTCTTGATTAATGGGTCAGCCTTAAGCTTGGAGCATCGATTTGTTGTGCCACAGCCAAGGTCGATGTAAAGAGAGGTGCAGTTGGGTGTTATATATATTGTTGCATACTTGTTAATGAGTTAACAACCCAATGATTTATGCAAACATTCAATTAGTTGATAGCATAATGTGATAGTTACATATGTGTAATATGTAATCGGTATAATTACCTACCTTCATAGCTAAGAATAACTTGATGGACTCCAACCATGGTTGTTCTTATCTATGGTTGGATATCAACCTATTTGGAGATGTTCCTACGATCTCCCGAATTGATAAAAAGGGTTATTCAATTCAAAAAATAAATAGGATTTAATTAATGTATATTGATGCATTCTTTATCATCCTCATCACATAACCTCAATTTGTATTTCTAGGATAATCACCTGATCATGTCTTCTCTGAATTTGCGTTCTATTTTGGACACCAATAAGTTAACTAAGGCCAAAAAGATTGAAAAGGCACCAAAAGGCACTTGCTATCACTGCGGCAAGAAGGGCCACTGGCGAAGAAACTGCAAGGTTTATCTTGAGTCCTTGAAGAAGAAGGCATCCGATGCCCCATCCTCTTCAGGCATCTTCATTATTGAATGTCACTCTATTTCCTCGTACACCTGGGTACTTGATACTGGGTGTAGCTCACATATATGTAATGACATACAAGGGCTAAGGAATAGAAGAAGACTCGTCAAGGGAGAAACGAATTTGCGAGTTGGAAATGAAGCAAAGATTGCTGCTATTGCCATCGGAACATATTTGCTAAAGCTCCCTACTAGACTTGTCTTAGAATTGGATAATTGTTATTTTGTTCCTTCGTTAATAAAGAACATTGTATCTATTTCATGCTTGAATGAAAAGGGTTATCATTTAACATTTAGTAACAATTGCTGTTACATAACTTTAAATGGTGTTCTTTATGGGACCGGAACTTTATGCAATGGTATCTACACGTTAGATTTATCCATTGACGTTTTCAATATCAAAGTTAGCAGCAAACGTGCTCGAATAGATAACCAAATAGACTCCTATACGTGGCATTGTCGTCTTGGCCATGTAAGTAAGAAACGCATGACCAAATTACACCGATGTGGAATTCTGGAATCATTTGAACCCGGTTCATTTGATACATCCGAATCATGCTTAAAAGGCAAGATAACCAAATTACCCTTTTCTGAAAAAGATAAACCAGTAGGAGAATTGCTTGGTCTAATACATACTGATGTATGTGGACCAATGTCAACTCTTGCACAAGGAGGCTATAGCTACTTCATTACCTTTATCGATGATCACTCACGATTCGGATATGTGTTCTTAATGAAACACAAATCTGAAGCTTTTGAGAAATTCAAAGAGTTTAGAAGTGAAGTAGAGAAATAGCTTGGCAAAAGTATTAAGATACTTCGATCCGATCGGGGTGGTGAATACTTAAGTCAAGAGTTTCAAGATTATCTTAGGGACAATGGGATATTATTGTTGATGCAGTCTGGCCCGGTTGTTATTTTGGTGTTTGACAATGATTTAAGTTTGATTGAGCGAATTCGGGTTAAAGTCCTGGTCGGGGACTGGGCATGAAATCCCGGTGAGTGAAGCCGGGTCCTGGTGAGTGAATCCAGGTAATGGAAATCCTGGTGAGTGAAGCCGGGTCCAGGTGATTGGAAATCCCGGTGAGTGAAGTCGGGTCCTGGTGAGTGAAGCCAGGTGATTGAAAATCCCGGTGAGTGAAGCCGGGTCCTGGTGAGTGAAGCGAGGTGTTGGAAATCCCGGTGAGTGAAGCCGGGTCCTGGTGAGTGATGCCAGGTGTTGGAAATCCCGGTGAGTGAAGCCGGGTCCTGGTGAGTGAAGCCAGGTGTTAGAAAAGTCCTAATTCGGAAGGGTTGGGTGAAAAGTCCTAGCATGGAGGGCTAGGTGAAAAGTCCTAACTTGGAGGGTTAGGTGCAAATTCCCATCCTGGAGAATTAGGTGAAAAGTCCTGGCTTGGAGGGTCAGGTGCCTAGCTTGGAGGGCTAGGTTAGATGAGGTTCTAACTCGGAAGGGTTGGGTGAAAAGTCCTAGCTTGGAGGGCTAGGTGAAAAGTCCTAACTTGGAGGGTTAGTTGCAAATTCCCAACTTGGAGAGTTAGATGGAAAAATCCTTAGCTTGGAGGGCTAAGCTGAATGAAACCTAGCTTGGAGGGCTAGGCTTGAGTCCCTGGATCGGTCTGGTGACCGATCAGGGAGTTGGCACGCTGCTCCTTCGTGGATCGGTCTGGTGACCGATCCAGCGATGTCTGATCGGTCTAGTGACCGATCAGGGAGTGTGTGTTTCACTCACTACACAGCTCCTGATCGGTCTGGTGACCGATCAGGGAGCGAACAGTGAGTTGATTTCCCTTGCTAATCAAAGTCTTGGATCGGTCCGGTGACCGATCAGGGATCTTGGATCTGATTAAAAAATAACTGTTCATCTGCCCTGATCGATCTGGGTGACCGATCAGGATCCATTCTGATCGGTCTGGTGACCTATCAGGCTTCACCCTGATCGGTCTGGTGACTGATCAGGCGTGTATAGCTGCTAGAGCTGGGAATCCCAGCGAAGCAGTGGATCGGTCTGGTGACCGATCAGGCGCAGAACTTTAATTCAAATATGCTGTCAGAAGTCTGTTTTCACTGCCGATTCTCTGCTACTTGCTGATTTCTTTTTGATATGCATTGCTAAGCCTCTGTTGGAGTGTGCAGGTGATAACAGGTGATTCAAACACTCAAGGAGGGTCAATGGGAGGCTTTCCTTGGAGCAGGTTTGGATCTATTGTGTTTTCAGGTCTCAACGGCGTCTGGCGCATCTGGCAACTGACGAAGGCGCGGCTGGCAATTGACGGAGGCTCAGCTGGAGGAGTGTCCAGTGGACTGAGTGCTCAGAGAGGTCAGTGGGTCAGGGTGTGAGTCAGTGGTGCTGATGGAGTTGGCGACGTTGAGCATGAGCTTAAGTGGCGAAGCTGGAAGCAGAGGCGAACAAGACAGAAACTTGGGAGAAGTTTGGCTGGGCGGTGTTCATGCTCTCTGTTGCTTTGTGCTTGAGCTTTCTTGTACATCTTTGTGAGCTTGTCTTCTCGAGTGTCTCTGTGCTTAACTTGTATCTTCTTGAGATCACTTGTGGAGAGGTTTCTCCACCGAGAAGGAGGCTGCTACTATCCGGAGTTCACCGGGGCTTGATCTGCCGACAATCAAGGGATCGCCCACCTCACGGGCACGCCAAGGAGTAGGGGCAAGTTATCCCCGAACCTTGTAAATCCTTGAGTTAGTGACTGTGTGGTTTGTTCTTTCTTCTCTGCATCTCTGTTTCTGTTGTTATACTTGTATTGCTTCTGCTGTGGCTAACCTAAGTGCAGAGAAAGAGTAAAAGAGCAAAGAAATTGTGATTGTCTATATTCACCCCCCCCCTCTATAGCCATCTCGTCTCCAACAAGTGGTATCAGAGCTTGGGGCTCTACTTCAACGGCTTAACATCCGAGAGTTAGCAACGAGATGGCTGGAAGAGAAGGAATGAGCACAAACCGACCTCCATTCTTTGACGGCACAGATTTTTCATATTGGAAGTCAAGAATGGAGTTTTACTTAAAGACAAACATGAGTTTGTGGTTCACTGTCAAGGAGGGGTTTTCTCTTCCAAAGGATAATGAAGGAAAGGAGCTTGAGTTCTCCATGTGGTCAGCTGAGCAAATCAAAAGGGGAGAAGCGGATGCTAAGGCTGTGGTCACCTTGCAATGTGGGATGACAAAGGACCAACTCATCAAAGTTGGTCCCTTTACAAGTGCAAAGGACCTATGGAACAAAATTTTTGAGCTCCATGAGGGAACTCAAGACACCCGGAGAGCTAAGAAGGATTTGCTTCACAGTCAACTCCAAAACCTCACCATGGGAGAAAATGAAAAGGTAAGTGAACTCCATGGACGGTTTAAAGAAGTGTTGAATGGTCTCCACTCCATAAATGAAAAGGTAGAAAATAGAGACCTAGTGAGGTATGTACTCAAAGCCTTTCCTAGGAATGCCTTGTGGTCATCCATGGTGGATGCTTACAAGGTTTCCAAGGACTTATCTTTTGTTAAGTTAGAGGATTTCTTTTGTGAGATGGAATTACATGAGATCTCTAACCAAAGTCCCAAAGAGAAAGGGATTGCTTTAGTGGTAGGTGACAACAAGAAGAAGAAGGGGAAGAAGAAGGAGAAGGAAGTCTTTTCATCTTCATCCTCATCCGAGTCCGAGGAGGAGGGCAGCTGGTCTTCTTCCTCCAAGATGGCCAACTTTGTTAGAAGAATGATGAGGAAGAGCCGGCGCCTCAAGGGTAAAGGTAACCCTAGTGAAGTTAAGATTGATAAATCTAACATTACTTGTTATGAGTGTAGCAAGAAAGGGCATTACAAGGATGAATGTCCAAAGTTAAAGAAGAAGAAGGATAAATCAAAGAAGAAAAGGAAGGCCTTGAGGGCCACATGGGATGATTCGTCCTCTAGTTCATCCGAAGAGGAGGAGGAGTACACTCATCACCGTGCCCTCATGGCCATAGAGGATTCAAATGAAGAGGAGAGTGGAGATGAATCAAGCTCCTCAACCGCGCCTTCATCATCTTCGGATGATGAAGAGGTAATTTCTCCCGAGCTAGATAAGTGCTATAGAACCATTGCATGTCTAGCTAGATTGCTTAAAAAATCCAAGAACAAAGTTAAATTGTTGAAATTGGAAGTAGAACATTTAAAATCCTCTAAGGATGAGGATATTAATGACTTGCGTGTTCAAAATCTTGAGAATGAAAATAAGGACTTGAAGGGTGAAATTGAAAATCTCAAGATTGTTCTTGAGAAATTTTCAACAAGCTCAAAAACCCTAGATATGATCTTGAACTCACAAAAAGCGATTTACAACAAGGTTGGCTTGGGTTACCAACCTAAAGAATCAAGTTTCATGTCATTAATGTCAAGAACCCAATTTAGATCATCAAATGATTCTAGGGTTCAAAAGGTTAGGAAGAAAATGACTAAGGCATGGGTGTCAAAGTCATTAATTGTAGATGGTTTAGGTCCCAAAATTTGGGTACCTAAAACCTCCATATTTAGAATTGTATAGCTTTGATTGAGGGGGAGCATCTATCAACATAGGTTGTTGATAAGTGGTGCTCCGAACCCAAGGCTAAGGTTACACTAGTTTCAAAATAAGTCAACAAGCCTTGGAAATTGTTTTTATATATTGCATGAAGGGTTTAGATTCACACATAATTTGCTCTTGGCATGAATTGCTTAAAAGAATTGGTTTTATTTACAATTTGTGTTTTCATGCAAGTTATGATTTATGAAATGTCTTATCTCAAGCCCAAGTATGCCATGAGTATCTTGTATGTGTTATAACACATGAATGCATGTTTAAGAACAAGATGAACATATAGTTTGGGCTGATCATTAGAAAAATCTCACAATACATCATTAGACAAGAACATGAACTTAAGGTCTAGGTTCAGTGTTTTCTTGAAATGAATCAAAAGAATTGGCATGTATTCAAGGTCTTCACACTTAGTGTTGCTTATGATGGTAAATGAACTTGAAAAAAAAATTGGGAACTTGATCATGCCTTAATTCTGGTATTATATAGGCATGTTTTGAAATTTAATCATATGTTGATCGCTTCCAAACTCATCATATTTTCTGGAATCATGCTTTGAACTTTGTATTTATAAGTTTTACTCTCAAGTTATATTGGAGATATTGCATGATTTGAAAATATACATGTTAGTTAAAGAGATGCAAATCATGTTGTTTTCTTTGGTTAAGGAACATGAGTATTGTTTAACGGAACTCTGTTAGGAGTTAAATTTGATTGTGTTAGGGTTTAGAGTGTTCAAACGTTGAAACGGAACTGTTTCTGAAACTTCTCAGTTTCAGAAACCTGTCTGTGTCATACCTGATCGGTCCACCGACCGATCAGGACTCACTCTGATCGGTCTGGTGACCGATCAGATCAACTCTGATCAAGGAACTCCCAAATCGTTCCAAGTTGATCCAAAACCTCCTCAAACCAATCAATTTTCATCGAATTGTATCATATTACTGATCATACTGATACACACAATTCTGATACAAACCAAGTCAAATTGAAACATATTTGATCCTCCATTGGTACAATCCAGGTACTAATGAAGTACAAATTTGTTCAAGTGGTACTTGAAACAAAACCTAAATACTGATTTGATACAAACCTATGTTGGAATGTTCAAATTCATAAGAAAGGGTTTGTTTGAGTCTTGACTCTTGTTCTTAATGTCGTGTTTCGAAAATTTTTCTGAAATGACGAATATTAATAGAGTCATCTCCCCTGTTATGGAATGGAAATTGTCAATGCAGTCTGATCAGGAACGTATCAGAGGTTCAGAAATTTTTCTGAAATCTGATCGCTCCCCAGACTAATCAAATATCCTTCTGTATCACGTAATCAACAGACCTGGTTGGTCACGGAGGACCAATCAGGACTATGTTTCAGATACAGATGCAGTTCTTGTTGGGACCGGGTGCATGTTGACAAGGATACGGGTTCGTAAAATTTTAAATTTTTACGTGCAGCGGAAGAATTAGCATAAAATAATTTCTCAAATTACTTTAACCACGTATCTAGCATGCAACCTTATGATGTGTTGACATGATCATAAATTAAAACTTGCGGAAAAGTAAACTAATTTACTTAGTACCTCGCGTAACTCGAAGTAAGGGACGAGATCCAACCGTAGCGTCCCTTGGAAGCTCCGCCTCTATTTGCGTCCACGCCGAGTTCTCTTCGGAATGACTTCGCAAAGACACGAGTTTTGTGCCGACGAGAACTAATAGATTCTCTATTGGTACAACTAGAAGATCAAGAAAGAAGAAAGGAAACTAACCGTCAAGAATCGGAATCCAAATTCCGGGAAAGAAGGAGATGCGTTCCACTTCTTCTTCTTCTTCTTCTTCTTCTTCTCCTTCTTGATGGAAGCTTGCGCAGGCCCTAGGAAGAAGAGGCGTCGGCCCTAGGTGGAGTAGCTTGGGCGCCGGCCCTAGGAGGAGGGGATGTGGGCGCCGGCCCTAAAGGGAAGGGAGAAGAGAATAAGAGAGAGAGAGAGAGAGAGGGAGCTACTAATCTCTTGATAACTCAATTGATTGGAATTCAAGGCTTGCCTTTGGTTCCTTTATATAGTAGCATCTCCCTTGCCAAGTCTCCCTCTTAACAGAATTTTCATAAGAAATTTATCCTATAAATTCTCTTATGAATTATTCTGTTTAAGCCAAGTTTTATTATAACTAACATTATAATAAAATAAATACTTCTCTCTTTTAATTATGGAATAGGACACTTGAGAGTACATTTCGTTATCTGAGGTGTTCGGAATGGGAGAAGGCTGAGTTGGCTATTTATCACCTGCGAGATTAGGCATATGCTTGGTGGAATTCACAGCAGACCGTCATTGGCGAGGAGTGCGTCACCTGGGACACATTTCGGGAGGCATTTGAGGCAAGATACCTTCCAGTATCGTTCCGCATGGCTAGACGACAGGATTTCATATTTCTCCAGCAGGGAGACTGATCAGTACTGGAGTATGAGGCGGAGTTTACCCGCCTATCAGAGTATTGCCCTCACCTAGTGGCAAACGACATGGAGAGGATGACTCAGTTCCACCAGGGTCTAGCGGCATATATTCAGACCCGTATGTCAGGATTTATCCCGACTTCTTATCGAGAGGCATTAGAGCGTGCGCTCGTTATTGAGATGACTCAGCACAGATTATTTGGGGGTAAGAAGAAGGGGAAGCAGACTGCGACAGACTCAGCTCAGACGCAGCAACCGCAGACTACTGGGCAGAAGCGCGGCAACCAGGGTCAGTTCGCTCAGGGCACTTCTGAGGCATCGTCCAGGCCCTAAAAGTCAGGTCGTTCTTCGGCGGGATCCTTTCGATCTCCTCAGCAGAATCAGGAGAGATCTAATGATGGATCATACTGTGTACAGTGTGGTTCTCGGGAGCATATTAGGGCGGATTGCCCACTTGAGCATTCTGTTTGCTACTATTGTAAGCTACCAGGGCATATTAAGCGTGATTGTGCGATGAAAGCACAGCATGAGGATACGAGAGCTACTGGACAGAGCGGACATATGAGTCAGTCAGGATCTCATAGGGGAGGGTATAGGACACAGTCCTCTTTCCGTCAGCCGCAGTCCACCCCTCCAGCACCTGCCTATTGTATGCCAGGATACGAGGCTTGCTACACCTCAGCTGTATCGCCGAGTTCAGCATTAGGATCTCAGCAGCAGTGTATTCCTCCGCATCAGGATTATCCACCGTATCAGCCGCAGTCTCAGCCACACTATCAGCCACTACCGCTGCCGCAGCAGTACCTGGCGGTGCCACAGCCACAGTATCAGCCACCGCCACAGCCGCAGCAGTACCTGGCGGTGCCACAGCCACAGCAGTACCCAGCAGTACCACCCCCACCGTCGGAGACGGGACGAGCGTATGCGACCACCAGAGAGGAGGCACCGCAGACCCAAGGAGCGACTTTTCGCGGTATGATGTTCGTTTATTTACTTGTCAATTAAAATAGAGATAATTGGAATCAGTACTTTTTATGCTTAGTACAGATACTTATAGAGGGGATCTAGGGTGGCCCTACGGTTTGGAGAGATGTTGGTTATTAATCAATGGTTAGGGGAGACCACTGGTTTAAGTAGGACGTTACCCTACCCGGAAACTTATATTTAGTTTTCGTATAGCAGTTATACGATATAGGGGTTAGTATGTATGGTTAGATTTCGTTCAGCATATTACTAGCTAAATGTTGTTAGTACCTGTTGTGGGTGATAAACGAAATTTGGGGACCAAATTTTTATTAGTGGGGGAGGATGTTAAATCCGACACGTTTGTTCTACTCCGGAAATTTTTTCGGAAAGTTCCTAGAATTTTTCCGGGCTCTGGGACTAATTTTAAGGGTGTAATGGATAAGGAATTAAAGCCCTAGGGGTGTTCTTGCGAATAGGCTGAAAATGGTTGGACCAAAATGCAAAAGGGCCACTTAAAACCCGATTAGGGCTTGGGGTGGCCGCCGCAATCCATTCGACGCCCGATTCATTCGCCCGTAGCAACGCCGCCTCCCTCTTTACTTCATCTTTCTCTTCTCTTCTTCGCTGCCCTAGCCCGAAGCCGACCTCTGCCTTCGCCTTCTCCACTCCAGCTAAACCTGAGCACTTATCCTCCTCTCGGTCCTCTCTGCATCTCATCTCCCTCACGAACGACAGTCAGCCACCTCTGTCGCCCTCATCGATCGAAGTCGTATCCTAGCTTTTCCTTCCTTCCGCACAAGAGGGCTTCGCATCAACTCGAGCCTGGACGATTTGTGTGCTCTCTAGTTGCCGATCGTGGGACAGTGGCTGTGGGCGGTGGGTAGCGGATCATCGATCACTGGTTAGACTTCTCCTAAGGTATGTTCTCTTCTTTTTGTTCAAGAACAACTTGGTCTAGGGTTGGACAGTGATTGGCGAGGTTTCCCCTGAGTTAGACATGTGATCTATCTCTGTTTGAGCAGGATCTGGATTTGGGGGATAGAGGACTCACCGGAGCGAAGGAATTATAGCTGAAACAACACAGTTGACCCTGTCCTATTTTGATTAGCTGTGGCTAGTGTCTACTGGAGGTAAGGATCTGAATCCCTATGATGTTGTACCTATGTGAATGATGCTGCTACGATTGTAGAGGGGTTTACGCTTGTCTGTTGATGAATTGTAAGCACTTAGGTTTTGTTCTGTGAGTATAGTGGTTGAGTTAATTAAGGTGTATCAACGTAATCTAATTGATTTGAATGTTGTTTCAGTTCTTGATTAGCTCTACTTTGTGAGCTCATTCGGATGAATCTGTATTAGTTGCTATGAACGGGTTTTCAATTTGGCAGTTGATCTGATAGGGTCTTGTAGGGTTTGTCACATGAAACCTGGAAGGATTGGGTGATTGGGTGAGATAGAGTTTAGCATGAAGCTTAACCCCTGATAATCTATGGGTGGGATATGCGAATTTAGGATTTGGACCTAATGTTAATTACGCGGAGTAATTAGAAACCTTTCATTTAATTAGAGGTAATTAGATGGAAAGGAAATGATTATGTTAACCCTAGCTTGGTTTAGGGAGTAATTAGCTAATTATCTTTCCGTAATAGCTAATTAAACAAGTCTTTGATACAGGGACTTGACTTGGATTTATTGCTGCTTATTATTGGCGGGTGGTTCTATCGCGTTTTGATACGGATTTCCACTCTTGGAGGCGGGTACCCTTTGACTTATCTTTTAGATATTGTCATATTGCTATGCATGGTTGGTTATAGATAGCAGTAAGATTATACGCTAGCCTGGTTTATTATGCATGTTCTGGATACATGTTAGTTATCCCTGAGTTATTATGCATGTTCTGGATACATGTTAGTTATCCCTGAGTTATTATACCTGTTCTGGATACTTGTTAGTTATCCCTGAGTTATTATGCATGTTCTGGATACTTGTTGTTCATTCCTGAGTTATTCTGCAGTTAGTTCAATACAGTCTCAGGTATTGTCATATCCATTTGTATGCTAGAGATCGTGGTATTGTCTCCTGCATTTGACCTTGAGGGATTGGTGGTTTTCCGGTCAGTATACCTTTTAGGTTACCTGTATTTCCTATTATAGGATTTCAGACTAAGACTTAGTATACTGGGGACTTGGGAGGGAGGTATGTGTATCTAACATACACCATCCTTGCATTATTGCATGCTGACCCACGCGGACGTTGTGGACCATGTCCTGACTGGGTACAGGTTGTCACAGCTCTACCCACGCGGACGTCGTGGACGATATCCTGACTGGGACTAGGGGGTGACACATGTCATTGCACCATGTGCATACTTTGCATCGTGCATTGTTTGCTGCACTTGATTCTTGCACTTGTTTGACATTGCATATACTGGAGACTTGTTATCCTGCTTATATGTCTATTGTTGTTCCATTTGGTATTTATTACCCTCTTTCCAGGTTAGATGGATTCAGGTATGTATCTACCTCAGTATGTTCAGTACTAGTCTTTCCCTACTGTTGATATGAGACTGTACTAGCTGAACTCTTAGTGTTGGTATAACCTTCTATGCATATCTGTTGGGTATTCGCTGAGCTATGGACTCACCCCGTTGCCATATATGTCTATTTCAGGTTGATGTCTGCGAGGAGATCCCGAGCTGCCAGTCCCCAGCTCCAGAGGAGCTCTTGTTGGTTTTTCGTTGTTTTGATATGGACCCTGTAGTATTCCTATGCTTCCGTTGTGATGTTTTAACCATGTATGCACGTTTTATTGGATGGTATTGTACTTTTGAGTCCTATGTTGGACTTCGTTCGATTTTGGTTTTGATCCTGCCCCCTGGCAGCTCAGGTGAGTTCGGATTTGGTTTTTCGATAGTTATAATCATATAACTGTTGTTTTTGCATATATCTGAGGCCTGAGGCCCTTTAAACTGCGTGGTTGTGTTATATTATCTGTGTGTATGTGTAAATTGTCCGCCGGACAGGGGAGGTGCTGTCCGATTTTCTATTGGATCAGCGGCTCCTGGGTCTCGGGGCGTGACAACAACATTACCTTCCATGTCGGTTTTCTTCTTGAAAACCCACTTGCACCCTATGGGCTTAATCCCTTCAGGTGGGTTAACCAAGTTCCATACTTGGTTTTCGTACATGGAATCCATTTCCGACTTCATGGCCTCAAGCCATTTGTCCCTTTCTGAACTTTTCAGAACATCTTCATAACTGATAGGTTCGTCATCGTTTATGAGTAACACGTCGTTCGATTCACTTATGAGAAATCCATATCTCTCTGGAATATAGCGTGTCCTATCAGATCTACGAAGAGGTGGTGTAGTTTTAGGTTCAACTGATAGCTCATCATTATGAGGTATTGGTTGTGGGTCTAGACTAGGTGTCTCTGTAATGTCTATTGGAGTTTCTTGAATTTCATCAAGTTCAATGCCACTCCCACTATTTTCTTGTAAAAGAAATTCTTTTTCCAGAAATACAGCATGCCTTGAAACAAACACCTTTTGTTCCAAGGGATGATAGAATTGGTAACCCTTCGTTTCGTTAGGGTATCCAATAAATAGACATTTATCAGACTTAGCATCCAATTTGTCTGATACAGTCCGCTTCACATAAGCCGGACAATCCCATATTTTAAGGTGAGTTAAGTGGGGTTTCTTACTATTCCATATCTCATATGGAGTAGTAGAGACTACCTTGGTCGGGACTCTGTTTAGCAAGTAAACAGCTGTCTTAAGTGCATAGCCCCAAAAGGATTTTGGAAGAGTTGCATGATTCATCATAGACCTAACCATGTCCATCAAGGTTCGGTTGCGCCTCTTAGATACACCATTATGCTATGGTGTATACGGCGGAGTCCATTGGGACAATATCCCATTGTCTTTAAGATAATCTTGAAACTCTTGACTCAAGTATTCACCACCTCGATCGGATCGAAGTATCTTAATACTTTTGCCAAGCTGTTTCTCTACTTCATTTTTGAACTCTTTGAATTTCTCAAAAGCTTCAGATTTGTGTTTCATCAAGAACACATACCCGAATCGTGAGTGATCATCGATAAAGGTGATGAAGTAGCTATAGCCTCCTTGTGCAAGAGTTGACATTGGTCTACATACATCAGTATGTATTAGACCAAGCAATTCTCCCACTGGATTACCTTTTCCAGAGAAGGGTAATTTGGTCATCTTGCCTTTTAAGCATGATTCGCATGTATCAAATGAACCGGGTTCAAATGATTCCAAAATTCCACATCGGTGTAATTCGATTATGCGTTTCTTACTTACATGGCCAAGACGACAATGCCAAATGTAGGAGTCTATTTGATTATCTATTCGAGCACGTTTGTTGCTAACTTCGATATTGAAAACGTCACTGGATAAATCTAACGTGTAGATACCATTGCACAAAGTTCCATTCCCATAAACAACGCCATTTAAAGTTATGTAACAACAATTGTTACTAAAAGTTAAATGATAACCCTTTTCATTCAAACATGAAATAGATACAATGTTCTTTATTAACGAAGGAACAAAATAACAATTATCCAATTCTAAAACACGTCCAGTAGGGAGCTTTAGCAAATATGTTCCGATGGCAACAGCAGCAATCTTTGCTCCGTTTCCAACTCGCAAATTCGCTTCTCCCTTGACGAGTCTTCTTCTATTCCTTAGCCCCAGTATGTCATTACATATATGTGAGCTACACCCAGTATCAAGTACCCAGGTATTTGAGGAAATAGAGTGACATTCAATAACGAAGATACCTGAAGAGGATGGGGCATCGGATGTCTTATTCTTCAAGGACTCAAGATAAACCTTGCAGTTTCTTCGCCAGTGACCATCCTTGCCACAGTGATGGCGAGTGCCTTTTGGGGTATTTTCAGTCTTTTTTGCCTTTTTCTTCTTTCCCTTATTCTGTTCTTTGGCCTTCATCTTAGAACCTTTCTTCGAGGAACCAACTAATAGTACTGTCTTTTGATCCTGCTTCACTGAAGGCTTTACAGTCATCAGCAGGTTGAGCAACTCAGGAAACTGGTCTGGAGTTGCATTTTCAGGAGGACAGTTGGGAAGTTGATCTTCAAGGATATAAGCAAGCTTCTCTGCCTTGAGGACTATCCTCAGGTTTCGAAGCCAGTCCATGAAGTTTGGCCCAGTCAGTTTATTAGTGTCCAAAATGGAACGCAAATTCAGAGAAGACATGATCGAGTGATTATCCTAGAAATACAAATTGAGCTTATGTGAGAAGAATGATTAAAGAATGTATCAACATACATTAATAAAATCCTATTTATTTTTCGAATTGAATAACCCTTTTTATCAATTCGGGAGATCGTAGGAACATCTCCAAATAGGTTGATATCCAACCATAGATAAGAACAACCATGACTGTGGCCATCAAGTTATTCTTAACTATGAAGGTAGGTAATTATACCGATTACATATCATATATATGTAACTATCACTTTATGCTATCAACTAATTGAATGTTTACATAAATCATTGGGTTGTTAACTCATTAACAAGTATGCAACATTATACATAGCACCCAACTGCACCTCTCTTTACATCGACCTTGGCTGTGGCATAACAAATCGATGCTCCAAGCTTAAGGCTGACCCATTAATCAAGAAATAGTTTTAATATGGTTGGAGCTCATTCAACCGTTTAGTCAGGCTTGGATGTGTCCAACAACCAAAACTAAGGATTGACCTCTGACTCCAACTATATTATTCATAAATTAATTCCATGGTTTGAACATGTTGAGGTTCAAGCCGGGCATGGATGTGTCCATCAACCCAAACGAGAAACAAAACTCTGATTCTAACCATATTAATGGAAGGTGTTGGCCTTAATATTTTGTAAGGGATTTTGGGTCTCATCCTTTCTTTTCTAAGCACATTCATGACATTATGTCATGACTAACGATTTCCTTAATAAAGTATGTATGTGGCTTAATTTATCAAGTCTCATTAATTGAATTGGGAACCGGATTTCCTAATTCTAATTTTCATACTTTATTGAAGGAATTGTTTTGGGAAACAATTTCCTAAATTGTCATAATCAATTTCGAAAATAATATGTTTTAAGACTTTGATTTCTCTAAATCAAATCTTATTAAATTAAGAGAGAGATTCCCTTAATTCAACCACATATTATTTTCATGAAAATCTCTTTTAAGAAAACTCTATAGGAAACCATTTTTCTAATTAATTTTGGAGACAACAATATGTTAGAGCATCACCTCTTAAATCAAATTTCCAAAATTTGATCACATATTTTTATTCATGGATTCATTAATTACAATAAATTGTTTTCTAAGGGTGGCTCCCTGAGGCTCAGATACCCAAAGAAAAGTAATTTGTCGTAAATCCAATTGGACGGCTCCCCGAGGCTCAATCCAAATCAAACATGACAATTTCAATTAAAATTGGGAAATTAAATTACAACAACTAACTTTAAATTGGACGGCTCCCCGAGGCTCAATACAAAATAAAGAATTTTGTTGTCAATTTAAAAACCAATTCAAATTTAATTGTCAATTAACTGTCCATGAATTTGTCTAGACTTTCTTAAAAGAAAGTGTCCAAAATTGTGAGATTTCATAATAGGTTTTCAGAATAATTGTAAGTTTCTGGTACAAAGAAAACTTACATATTTCCAAAATTAGAAAATTTCTAAAATAAAAAAATTTCCAAAGTTGGAAAGTTTCCAAAGATGGGAAGTTTTCACAATTATTATAAAAATTTAGAAACTAGGATATTTCTAAAAGTTTGCGAAATTTCATGAGGATTTCCAAACTTAGAAATTCCTAAATCTAAAATTTATTATAATTGGAAAGTTTCGATAATTGAAAATTTTTTCCAAAATTGAGATTATGACAAAGTTTTCCGCAAAACAATTATATGATTATGTCGAACACTAACCGGCTCTGATACCACTGTTGGGACCGGGTGCATGTTGACAAGGATACGGGTTCATAAAATTTTAAATTTTTACGTGCAGCGGAAGAATTAGCATAAAATAATTTCTCAAATTACTTTAACCACGTATCTAGCATGCAACCTTATGATGTGTTGACATGATCATAAATTAAAACTTGCGGAAAAGTAAACTAATTTACTTAGTACCTCGCGTAACTCAAAGTAAGGGACGAGATCCAACCGTAGCGTCCCTTGGAAGCTCCGCCTCTATTCGCGTCCACGCCGAGTTCTCTTCGGGATGACTTCGCAAAGTCACGAGTTTTGTGCCGACGAGAACTACTAGATTCTCTATTGGCACAACTAGAAGATCAAGAAAGAAGAAAGGAAACTAACCATCAAGAATCGGAATCCAAATTCCGGGAAAGAAGGAGATGCGTTCCGCTTCTTCTTCTTCTTCTTCTTCTTCTTCTCCTTCTTGATGGAAGCTTGCGTCGGCCCTAGGAGGAAGAGGCGCCGGTCTTAGGTGGAGTAGCTTGGGTGCCGGCCCTAGGAGGAGGGGATGTGGGCGCCGGCCCTAAGGGGAAGGGAGAAGAGAATAAGAGAGAGAGAGAGAGGGAGCTACTAATCTCTTGATAACTCAATTGATTGGAATTCAAGGCTTGCCTTTGGTTCCTTTATATAGTAGCATCTCCCTTGCCAAGTCTCCCTCTTAACAGAATTTTCATAAGAAATTTATCCTATAAATTCTCTTATGAATTATTCTGTTTAAGCCAAGTTTTATTATAACTAACTTTATAATAAAACAAATACTTCTCTCTTTTAATTATGGAATAAATTTTCATAAAATTTATTATATAAATTTTCTCATCATGGAAAAATCAATTCATAATTGATTTTATAAAATAAAAATAAACCATTTAAATTTTATTTTAATATCCATAAAAAGAATAAATTTATTATATAAATTTTTCTTTATCATGGAAAAATCAATTCATAATTGATTTTATAAAATAAAATAAACCAATCCATGGTTCATTTTAATTTCCATAAAAAGAATAAATTTATTATATAAATTTTTCTTATCATGGAAAAATCAATTCATAATTGATTTTATAAAATAAAAATAAACCATTTAAAGTTTATTTTAATTTCCATGAAAACAAATTTATTTATCCATAATTTTATAAAACAAATCGCACTTGATTTATTTTATTAATTAAACCAATTAAATTGGTTTCTCCCCTTTGTATTGGCCGGCCAAACCAAGAGGGTGGACACCCTCTTTAGCCGGCCACTTCAAGCCCGATCCCTCGCGAATTAAACTCATTTAATTCGCCCAATAAGCCTTCAAAAGACTTAGCCATTTTTAGCTTCCATTGCGCCTCTAATTAATTCAGATTCGACTTATTTCTCTTGATCGGAAAATCTAATTTTCAACTCGTTTTAAATCCCTCGGATTGCTTGTAGTGCGTGTGACTAAATAGGCTTTCGATTTATGTTGGTCGTCTATAATCAACTAATTATAGAACGATCATGAGTGGCACCTAGTAGTACATCATGACCCCCAATTAATCGAAAGATCAACGGTTGACCTCAGAAGTAATTCTGAAACCCTTCAGCAGCTCTAATGAATCGTGCCCCATTCCCTTCACCACCTTATACCCACTTGGTTCAGGACATGGTCTGTTTGTGTCAGTCCCCACTAGACTGACTACGTCACACCTAGCCCAAGTAGTTTCTTTCTCGTCCTTTGGATTTCTAATTACTCTCATGTATTTAAGAGACTCACACTCTAAACATGATATGCTCTGGCCAGAGGCTTTGAGTAACAATCTGACGATAGGCCTGGGTATACATCTCCTCGCAAGGAGTGGTGAATCCTTTGTAGGCTATTCAAACATCTTCGGGCACTTCGGCTCATACCCAATCATCCTGGGTCCACACCTCCTTGGAGATGCTTGCTTAAGATGTTAAAGTATATGTCTCCATGACCAGGATGACTTGAACACCGCAAGTCAAAGGAACATCGCACTTAAGCTGCAGTAAGAACTTCATTGACAAATCTATGTAGATTACCATATGAAGTTTTACAGCTAGTCACTCCAATGAACTAGTTCCCTTAACTAGCATCCATGTTTATCTCCGGACATCCCAATGTCACCAGCCAGTGAGAATCAGCTGATTAGAGAATAACCTATGCTAGTCTCAACAGAATTGATAGTGTCCGTTTTTATCAATTCATCGACTAGGGATAATTTCAATACTTCACAATTGCACATGTAGAGATAATCACTAGTTGTGATCCCATCACAAATTCTTTTATGCTGTGAATTGTATTGCAGACATTCAGTAGATGAGTTTAAGATCCCAATCAAATACACAAACATGTATACTCAAATAGTGAATTATCATTTATTAAAATAAATGTTTACAATCATAAGGCGATTGCCTTAGGACACTTCTCTCATATCACTAACCGTTCTTACTCGTCCTATGAAGCATATATGTATTTGACCATGATATACTTCTGTATATGTCTTCACATGAAATTCCAAGTGTTAATGCAGTCCGATCTTGAACGAATCAGACTTATAGGAATTTTTCTGAAAATTGATCGTTCATAGATAAATCAGAAATTTTTTCTGTATCGATCATCAGTCTGATGGAACTGCGATAATTGTTGTCTATGATGCATATACATTGTTGCCATGATATATTTATGGTATATGCCTCTCATATGCAATTCAAAAATCATCATTTGACTTACCTGTCATATGAAACATATACATGTTTGACCATGATATTATTTTGTATATGTTTTCATATGCAATTTAAAATTATGCTTTGATTATTTTGGGTTTGGGGAGAGACCCATGTTTGAGGGGGAGGTATGTTCAAATTTAATAACCATACCCTTTTCGATGTTTGACAAAGGGGGAGAAAATGACGGATTAAGTTTATGGTTATTAGAGGGGGAGGATCATGATGGATTTCAATTGACTGATACCCAAACTTAAATTAGGTTGTCAAACAACAAAAAGGGGGAGATTGTTGATGTAGTCTGGCCCGGTTGTTGTTTTGGTGTTTGACAATGATTTAAGTTTGATTGAGCGAATTCGGGTTAAAGTCCTGGTCGGGGACTGGGCATTAAATCCCGGTGAGTGAAGCCGGGTCCTGGTGAGTGAATCCAGGTAATGGAAATCCTGGTGAGTGAAGCCGGGTCCAGGTGATTGGAAATCCCGGTGAGTGAAGCCGGGTCCTGGTGAGTGAAGCTAGGTGTTGGAAATCCCGGTGAGTGAAGCCGGGTCCTGGTGAGTGAAGCCAGGTGTTGGAAATCCCGGTGAGTGAAGCCGGGTCCTGGTGAGTGAAGCCAGGTGTTAGAAAAGTCCTAATTCGGAAGGGTTGGGTGAAAAGTCCTAGCTTGGAGGGCTAGGTGAAAAGTCCTAACATGGAGGGTTAGGTGCAAATTCCCATCCTGGAGAATTAGGTGAAAAGTTCTGGCTTGGAGGGTCAGGTGCCTAGCTTGGAGGGCTAGGTTGGATGAGGTTCTAACTCGGAAGGGTTGGGTGAAAAGTCCTAGCTTGGAGGGCTAGGTGAAAAGTCCTAACTTGGAGGGTTAGGTGCAAATTCCCAACTTGGAGAGTTAGATGGAAAAATCCTTAGCTTGGAGGGCTAAGGTGAATGAAACCTAGCTTGGAGGGCTAGGCTTGAGTCCCTGGATCGGTCTGGTGACCGATCAGGGAGTTGGCACGCTGCTCCTTCGTGGATCGGTCTGGTGACCGATCCAGTGATGTCTGATCGGTCTGGTGACCGATCAGGGAGTGTGTGTTTCACTCACTACACAGCTCCTGATCGGTCTGGTGACCGATCAGGGAGCGAACAGTGAGTTGAGTTCCCTTGCTAATCAAAGTCTTGGATCAGTCCGGTGACCGATCAGAGATCTTGGATCTGATTAAAAAATAACTGTTCATCTACCCTGATTGATCTGGGTGACCGATCAGGATCCATTCTGATCGGTCTGGTGACCGATCAGGCTTCACCCTGATCGGTCTGGTGACCGATCAGGCGTGTATAGCTGCGAGAGCTGGGAATCCCAGCGAAGCAGTGGATCGGTCTGGTGACCGATCAGGCGCAGAACTTTAATTCAAATATGCTGTCAGAAGTCTGTTTTCACTGCCGATTCTCTGCTACTTGCTGATTTCTTTTTGATATGCATTGCTAAGCCTCTGTTGGAGTGTGCAGGTGATAACAGGTGATTCAAACACTCAAGGAGGGTCAATGGGAGGCTTTCCTTGGAGCAGGTTTGGATCTATTGTGTTTTCAGGTCTCAACGGCGTCTGGCGCATCTGGCAACTGACGAAGGCGCGGCTGGCAACTGACGGAGGCTCAGCTGGAGGAGTGTCCAGTGGACTGAGTGCTCAGAGAGGTCAGTGGGTCAGGGTGTGAGTCAGTGGTGCTGATGGAGTTGGCGACGTTGAGCATGAGCTTAAGTGGCGAAGCTGGAAGCAGAGGCGAACAAGACAGAAACTTGGGAGAAGTTTGGCTGGGCGGTGTTCGTGCTCTCTGTTGCTTTGTGCTTGAGCTTTCTTGTACATCTTTGTGAGCTTGTCTTCTCGAGTGTCTCTGTGCTTAACTTGTATATTCTTGAGATCACTTGTGGAGAGGTTTCTCCACCGAGAAGGAGGCTGCTACTATCCGGAGTTCACCGGGGCTTGATCTGCCGACGATCAAGGGATCGCCCACCTCACGGGCACGCCAAGGAGTAGGGGCAAGTTATCCCCGAACCTTGTAAATCCTTGAGTTAGCGACTGTGTGGTTTGTTCTTGCTTCTTTGCATCTCTGTTTCTGTTGTTATACTTGTATTGCTTCCGCTGTGGCTAACCTAAGTGCAGAGAAAGAGTAAAAGAGCAAAGAAATTGTGATTGTCTATATTCACCCCCCCTCTATAGCCATCTCGTCTCCAACAATTATCTCAATGGACTCCGCCATATACACCACAACATAATGGTGTATCTGAGAGACGTAACCGAACCTTGATGGACATGGTTAGATCTATGATAAATCATGCAACTCTTCAAAAATCCTTTTGGGGCTATGTACTTAAGACAGCTGTTTACTTACTAAACAGAGTCCTGACCAAGGTAGTCTCTACTACTCCATATGAGACGTGGAATAGTAAGAAACCTCATTTATCTCACCTAAAGATATGGGGTTGTCCTGCTTATGTAAAGCGGGCTGTATCAGACAAATTGGATGCTAAGTCTGATAAATGTCTATTTATTGGATACCCTAAGGAAACGAAGGGTTACCAATTCTATCATCCCTTGGAACAAAAGGTGTTTGTTTCAAGGCATGCTGTATTTCTAGAAAAAGAATTTCTTTTACAAGAAAATAGTGGGAGTAGCATTAAACTTGAAGAAGTTCAAGAAACTCCAATAGACATTACAAAGACACCTAGTTTAGACCCACAACCAATAACTCATAATGATGAGCTATCAGTCGAACCTAAAACAACACCACTTCTTCGTAGTTCTGATAGGACACGCAATATTCCAGAGAGATATGGATTTCTCATAAGTGAATCGAACGACGTGTTACTCATTAACGATGACGAACCTATCAGTTATGAAGATGTTCTGAAAAATTCAGAAAGGGATAAATGGCTTGAAGCCGTGAAGTTGGAAATGGATTCCATGTACAAAAATCAAGTATGGGACTTGGTTAACCCACCTGAAGGGATTAAGCCCATAGGGTGCAAGTGGGTTTTCAAGAAGAAAACCGACATGGAAGGTAATGTTGTTACCTTTAAGGCTAGATTAGTGGCAAAAGGATATCATCAGAAACAAGGAATTGATTATGACGAAACCTATTCGCTAGTAGCTATGCTTAAATCCATTCAGATGCTCCTGGCCATAGCAGCTCATTATGATTATGAGATATGACAAATGGATGTGAAAATAGATTTCCTTAATGGAAACCTGCTTGAGGATGTATATATGATACAACCTGAAGGTTTCACATCGGTTAATAAAACCAAAGTATGCAAGCTTCGATGATCCATATATGTACTAAAAAGCATCCAGGAGCTGGAATATCCGTTTTGATGAGACAATCAAAGAGTTTGATTTCTCACAAAATCCCGACGAACCTTGTGTGTACAAGAAGGTTAGTGGGGGTGCAGTCGTATTCCTAGTGTTATATGTCGATGACATATTACTTATAGGAAACGATATATCAATCTTACAGTCAGTTAAAATTTGGTTGTCCAAAACTTTCTCCATGAAAGACCTGAGAGAAGCAAGCTATATCCTTGGGATTAGAATCTATAAAGATAGATCAAAATGGTTGCTTGGTCTTTCGCAGTCTACATATATAGACCGAGTGCTAGAAAGGTTTAGCATGTCGGAATCCAAGAAAGATTACCTTCCCATCAGGCATGGGATCAACCTTTCGAAGTCTATGTGTCCGCGCACATAAGACGAGAGGATTTGCATGAATAAGATTCCTTATGCATCCGCGATAGGATCTATCATGTATGCTATGTTATGTACTAGGCCCGATGTATCGTATGCTCTGAGCGTCACAAGCTGATACCAGTCTGATCCAGGAATGGATCATTGGGCGACTGTCAAGACAATCCTCAAGTACTTAAGAAGAACTAAGGATGTGTTCCTAATATATGGAGAAGGTGATATGGTAATACGTGGGTATACAGATGCCAGTTTCCAGACAGATAAGGATGACTCCAAATCTCAGTCCGGATACGTATTTATTTTGAATGGAGGCGCAATAAGTTGGAAAAGTTCCAAGCAAGACACCGTAGCGGATTTTACCATGGAAGCGGAATATATTACAGCTTCGGAAGCAGCAAAGAAAGCAGTCTGGATCAAGAAGTTTGTCTCAGATCTTGGTGTGGTTCCAACCATTGATGAAGCAATACCGGTTTACTGTGACAACAATGAAGCTATTGCACAAGCGAAGGAACCAAGGTCTCATCAGCGATCCAAACATGTGCTTCGCCGCTATCATCTGATCAGAGAGATTATAAGTAGGAATGATATACAAATTGAGAAAATTCCCACTGAAAGGAATTTAGCGGATCCTTTAACTAAGGCCTTGCCTCAAAGTAAGTTTGAGGGTCATGTTAGAGCCTGTGGTATTGGGTACCATGGCGATTGGCATTAGGCCAAGTGGGAGTTTGTTAGTGATATGAGAGAAGTGTCCTAAGGAAATTGCCTTATGATTGTAATCATTTATTCTTATAAATGAATATTCACTATTTGAGTATACATGTTTGTGTATTTGATTGAGATCTTAAACTCATTTACTGAATGTCCGCAATACAATTCACAGCATGAGAGAATTTGTGATGAATTCACAACTAGTGATTATCTCTACATGTGCAATTGTGAAGTATTGAAATTATCCCTAGTCAATGAATTGATAAATACGGACACTATCAATTCTGTTGGGACTAGCATGGGCTATTCTCTAAACAGTAGATTCTCACTGGCTGGTGACATTGAGATGTCCGGAGAAAAATATGAATGCTAGTTAAGGGAACTAGTTCATTGGAGTGACTGGTGTTTGAAACCGGATGGCTAGAGAGGGGGGGGGTGAATCTAGTCGGACACTTATAGCTTGGCTCTTTTCAAATTTTATCTGCACTTAAGTTAGTAGCAGCGAAAACAAAACAAATGCAGAAATAGACTTAACAAAAATGCAGAAACAGAGAATACAAACCAAGCATCGCTAACAAGATCGTTTACAAGGTTCGGGGATAACTTGCCCCTACTCCTTGGCGTGCCCTTAAGGTGGGTGATCTCTTGATCTTCGGCAGATCAAGCCCCGGTGACCCGGATAAAACAACGCCTCCTTCTCGGTGGAGAAACCACTCCACAAGCGTCTCAATAGGATACAAGATAAGCTCACGAGACTAAGAGAAGGATAGCTCACAAAGATGAAACAAGAATGCTCAAGCACCAAGCAACAGAGAGCACAACACACAGCCCAGCCAAACTCCTCAAGTTCCCTGTCTGTTTTTCCTTGTCGCTCCTCTGCTTCCAGCCTCGTCTTAAGCATCTGCTCCCATCATCAAGCTCTCCATTAGCATCCACTGAAGCCACAACCTGGCCCCCTGACTCCCTGAGCACTCAGTCCACTGAAGACCCTCTCCAGCTGAGCCTCCGTTAGTTGCCAGCTGCTCTCCAGACGCCGTTGAGACCTGAAACAAGGAAACAGCCAAACCTGCTCCAAGGAAAGCCTTCCATTGACTCTCCTCCAATGTTTGAATCATCTCTATAAAGCTTGCACACTCCAATAGAAGCTTAGCAACTCATATCAACATATATCAGCAGTGTATCAGAGAATCGGCAGAGAAAACAGCGCGATTAGAGCTTCTGACAGCGTATTTGAATTAAAGTTCTGCTCCTGATCGGTCACCAGACCTATCAGGCTGCTCCCAGACCAATCAGGCTCCATCCTGATCGGTTATAAGGAGAATCTCGCGACACTTGATCGTTCTCTAGACCGATCTGAACAGTATCCCTGATCGGTCACCAAACCGATCAGGAGTCGAGCAGTAAGGTTCCCAATACCCACTGTATGATCCCTGATCGGTCACCGGACCGATCAGGGAGCCTCCTGATCGGTCACCAGACCGATCAGGCTGCTTCCAGACCAATCAGGCTCCATCCTGATCGATCATAGAGAGGAACCTGCGATGCTGGATCGTTCTCCAGAACGATTTGCACAGTGATCCTGATCGGTCACCAGACCGATCAGGAGCAGATCAGCAAGGGAACTCAACCCACTTGTGAGCTACCTGATCGGTCACCAGACCGATCAGGAGCCACTCAGTGAGTGAAACGCATACTCCCTGATCGGTCACCAGACCGATCAGTCATCACTGGATCGGTCACCAGACCGATCCACGAAGGAGCACCGTGCCAACTTCCCTGATCGGTCACCAGACCGATCCAGGCAAGCCCAAATGCATTCAAAGTCACGAGAACAAGCCTCCAACCCTTCTCTGACTCGTGCCATGTCCAGCTTCACTCACTGGGACTTCAACCTAGCCCTCTAAGCTAGGACATGGCTTCACTCACCAGGATTTCGGTCACCCGGCTTCACTCACCGGTACCTGGCTTCACTCACCAGGATTTCAACCTAGCTTCACTCACTAGGATTTCAATCACCTAGCTTCACTCACCAGGACCCGGCTTCACTCACCGGGATTTTCCTCACCTGGCTTCACTCACCAGGACCCGGCTTCACTCACCGGAATTTCCATCACCTGTCTTCACTCACCAGGACCCGGCTTCACTCACCAGGACCCGACTTCACTCACCGGGATTTCCACCACCTGGCTTCAATCACCAGGACCCGGCTTCACTCACCGGGATTTCCACCACCTGGCTTCACTCACCAGGACCTGGCTTCACTCACCGGGATTTCCATCACCTGGCTTCACTCACTAGGACCTGGCTTCACTCACCAAGATTTCCACCACCTGGCTTCACTCACCAGGACACGGCTTCACTCACCGGGATTTCCACCAACCTAGCCCTCCAGAATAGGTCTTTTCACATAACCCTCCAAGTTAGGACCTTTTCTATGCCAGCGTGTGATCTCCCAGATCCACCTGGACTTAATCCGAATTTCATTCAACCAAACTTAAATCATTGTCAAACACCAAAACAACAACTGGGCCAGACTGCATCAACAATCTCCCCCTTTTTGTTGTTTGACAACCCGATTTAAGTTTAGGTATCAATCAATTGAAGTCAGTACAATTCTCATAAGGGAATCATGATCCTCTCCCTATAATAGCCATGTCCATTCAATTCTCATAAGGGAATCATGATTCTCCCCCTATAATAACCATAAACTTAATCAGTCATTTTCTCCCCCTTTGTCAAACATCGAAAAGGGTATGGTTATTAAGTTTAGACATCAAACTCCCCCTCAACCAAGGGTCTCTCCCCAAACCCAAAATAATCAAAGGATAATTTTATGAATCACACATGAAAACATATACAGAATAATATCATGGTCAAGCATGTATATGTTTCATATGACAAGTAAGTCAAAGGATGATTTTTGAATTGTATATGAGAGGCATATACCATAAATGTATCATGGAAACAATGTATATGCATCATATGACAATAATTATCGTAGTTCCATCAGACTGATGATCGATACAGAAAAATTTCTGATTTATCTATGAACGATCAATTTTCAAAAAAATTTCTGTAATTCTGATTCGTTCAAGATCGGACTGCATTAACACTTGGACTTCCATGTGAAGACATATACAGAAGTATATCATGGTCAAATACGTATATACTTCACAGGACGAGTAAGGAATGCATCTGTATATGAAACAAGGTCCTGATCGGTCTCCGTGACTAACTAGGTCAGTTGATTACTGGATACAGAAATATTTTGATTAGTCTGGGGAGCGATCAGATTTCAGAAAAATTTCTAAACCTCTGATACGTTCCTGATCAGACTGCATTGACAATTTGCATTCCGTAACAGTGAAGTAGACTCTATTAATATTTGATATTTCAGAAACAATTCCGAAATACGACATTAAGAACAAGAGTCATGACTCAACAAACCCTTTCTTATGAATTTGAACATTCCAACATAGATTTGTATCAAATCACTATTAAGTACTAGGTTTGTATCACTTGAACAAATTTGTGCTCCCTTAGTACCAGGTTTGTACCAATGGGTGATCAAATATGTTTCAATTGTAAATGGATTGTATCATGTTTGTTTATAGTATGATCATTAAACTGATACAATTCGACGAGAGGAGATCGGACTGAGGAGTTTTGACCCAATCATGGAACTTACTGATCAGTGATGATCTGATCGGTCACCGGACCGATCAGAGGGATCCCTGATCGGTCGATTGACCGATCAGGTTCGACACAGGATGTTTTCTGAGTTCCAGATTTCAGAAATCGATTTCAGAAACTCTGAAATCATGTTTGTTTCAATCCTTAGCCATTCCGAACCCCTAACACAATCAGGTGTAATCCGTTTAATCCTAAAGGGTTTCTTTTAACTAAAAACCATTTCCCAAAGTGATCAACATGATTTGTGTCAAAGCATAGAGATAATACATTTGATTCTAAGGATTCCCTTAATCAAAATATATGTCATGATTTGTGTCAGAGCATGATCAGTGGGAAATCAAACAAGTCATGAAGTTTAAGTTTGATACAAAGAAAGCATTAACCCTAGTCCTTAAGCTCATGTTCTTTGTCTAATCATGTATTGTGAGATTTTCATAGTGATTTTCGAGTTAGTACTAACTAGTGTGTCCATACTTGTTCTTATCCAAAATTAGCATGGATCCATGTTCTATGACACACATAAGAAAATCATGGCATACTTGATCATGTTTACCAAACAAAATACCTTAAGCAAAATCTGAGTCTAAACCTTGAGCTCATGCCCTTGTCTATTGATGTCTCATCATGTATTGATATTGTATACCATATATGCAATTGTGTTCCTTGAGATAAGGCATATAACTTGTAGAAAAATATAAATTGCAACAACAAAACCAATTAATCTAAGCAATTCATGGCAAGAGCAAATTATGTGTGAATCTAAACCCTTCATGCAATATATAAAAATAATTTCCGAAGCTTGTTGACTTATTTTGAAACTAGTATAACCTTAGCCTTGGGTTTGGAGCACCACTTATCAACAACCTATGTTGATAGATGCTCCCCCTCAATTAATGCTTATACAATTCTAAATATTGAGGTTTTAGGTACCCAAATTTTGGGACCTAAGGCATCTATAATGAAAGACTTAGGCACCCATGCCTTAGTCATTTTCTTTTTGACTTTTTGAACCCTAGAATCATTTGATGATCTAAATTGGGTTCTTGACATTAATGATACAAAGGTTGGTTCCTTAGGTCGGTAACCTATACCGGCCTTGTTGTAAACCGCCCTTTGGGAGTTTAGTATCATGTCTAGGGTTTTGGAACTTGTTGAAAATTTCTCAAGAATATTCTTGAGGTTTTCAATTTCACCCTTCAAGCCCTTATTTTCATCCTCAAGATTTTTAACATGCAAGTCATCATGAAAATCATTAACATCCTCCACCCTAGAGGATTTCAATTCTTCTACTTCCAATTTCAACAATTTAATTTTGTTCTTGGATTTTTTAAGCAACCTAGCTAGACATGCAATGGTTCTATAACACTTATCTAGCTCAGGAGAGATTACCTCTTCATCATCCGAAGATGATGAAGGCGCGGTTGAGGAGCTTGATTCCTCTTCACTCTCCTCTTCATTTGAATCCTCTATGGCCATGAGAGCACGGTGATGAGTGTACTTCTCCTCCTCCTCTTCTTCGGATGAACTAGAGGACGATTCATCCCATGTAGCCCTCAAGGCCTTCCTTTTCTTCTTTGATTTATCCTTCTTCTTCTTTAATTTCGGACATTCATCCTTGTAATGCCCTTTCTTGCTACACTCATAACAAGTAACATTAGACTTATCAAATTTAACTTCACTCGGGTTACCTTTACCCTTGTAGCGCCGGCTCTTCCTCATCATTCTTCTAATAAAGTTTACCATCTCGGAGGAAGAAGACCAACTGCCCTCCTCCTCGGACTCGGATGAGGATGAAGATGAAGAGACTTCCTTCTTCTTCCCCTTCTTCTTCTTCTTGTTATCACCTGCCACTAAAGTAATACCTTTCTCTTTTGAACTTTTGTTAGAGATCTCATGTAGTTTCATTTCACAAAATAGATCATCTAACTTGACAAAAGATAAATCCTTGGACACCTTGTAAGCATCCACCATGGATGACCACAAGGCATTCCTAGGAAAAGCTTTGAGGACATACCTTATAAGATCTCGGTTCTCTACCTTCTCATTAATGGAGTGGAGACCATTCAACACTTCTTTAAACCGTCCATGGAGTTCACTTACTTTTTCATTTTCTCCCATGGTGAGGTTTTGGAGTTGGCTGTGAAGCAAATCCTTCTTGGCTCTCCGGGTGTCTTGAGTTCCCTCATGGAGCTCAAAGATTTTGTTCCAAAGATCATTAGCACTTGTAAAAGGACCCACCTTGATCAACTCCTCTTTGGTCAACCCACATTGCAATGTGACCACCGCTTTGGCATTTGCTTCACTCTTTCTTATTTGCTCAGCCGACCAACTAGAGAAATCGAGATCTTTTCCTTCAACATCTCTTGGAGGGATGAAACCTTCTTTGACCGAGAACCATATGCTCATGTTTGTCTTCAAATAAAACTCCATCTTCGATTTCCAATATTGAAAATCTGTGCCGTCGAAGAGTGGAGGTGGGTTTGTGCTCATTCCTTCTCTTCCAGCCATCTTGTTGTAAGCTCTCGGATGTTAAGCCGTGTACAGAGCCCCAAGCTTTAATACCACTTGTTGGAAACTGGATGGCTAGAGAGGGGGGGGTGAATCTAGTCGGACACTTATAGCTTGGCTCTTTTCAAATTTTATCTGCACTTAAGTTAGTAGCAGCGGAAACAAAACAAATGCAGAAACAGACTTAACAAAAATGCAGAAACAGAGATTACAAACCAAGCATCGCTAACAAGATCGTTTACAAGGTTCGGGGATAACTTGCCCCTACTCCTTGGCGTGCCCTTAAGGTGGGCGATCCCTTGATCGTCGGCAGATCAAGCCCCGGTGACCCGGATAAAACAGCGCCTCCTTCTCGGTGGAGAAACCACTCCACAAGCGTCTCAATAGGATACAAGATAAGCTCACGAGACTAAGAGAAGGATAGCTCACAATGATGAAACAAGAATGCTCAAGCACCAAGCAACAGAGAGCACAACACACAGCCCAGCCAAACTCCTCAAGTTCCCTGTCTGTTTTTCCTTGTCGCTCCTCTGCTTCCAGCCTCGTCTTAAGCATCTGCTCCCATCATCAAGCTCTCCATTAGCATCCACTGAAGCCACAGCCTGGCCCCCTGACTCCCTGAGCACTCAGTCCACTGAACACCCTCTCCAGCTGAGCATCCGTCAGTTGCCAGCTGCTCTCCAGACGCCGTTGAGACCTGAAACAAGGAAACAGCCAAACCTGCTCCAAGGAAAGCCTCCCATTGACTCTCCTCCAATGTTTGAATCATCTCTGTAAAGCTTGCACACTCCAATAGAAGCTTAGCAACTCATATCAACATATATCAGCAGTGTATCAGAGAATCGGCTGAAAAAATAGCGCGATCAGAGCTTCTGACAGCGTATTTGAATTAAAGTTCTACTCCTGATCGGTCACTAGACCGATCAGGCTCCAGCCTAATCGGTCACCAGACCTATCAGGCTGCTCCCAGACCAATCAAGCTCCATCCTGATCGGTCATAAGGAGAATCTCGTGACACTTGATAGTTCTCTAGACCGATCTGAACAGTATCCCTGATCGGTCACCAGACCGATCAGGAGTCGAGCAGTAAGGTTCCCAAAACCCACTGTATGATCCCTGATCGGTCACTGGACCGATCAGGGAGCCTCCTGATCGGTCACCAGACCGATCAGGCTGCTTCCAGACCAATCAGGCTCCATCCTGATCGATCATAGAGAGGAACCTGCGATGCTGGATCCTTCTCCAGAATGATCTGCACAGTGATCCTGATCGGTCACCAGACCGATCAGGAGCAGATCAGCAAGGGAACTCAACCCACTTGTGAGCTACCTGATCGGTCACCAGACCGATCAGGAGCCACTCAGTGAGTGAAACGCATACTCCCTGATCGGTCACCAGACCGATCAGTCATCACTGGATCGGTCACCAGACCGATCCACGAAGGAGCACCGTGCCAACTTCCCTGATCGGTCACCAGACCGATCCAGGCAAGCCCAAATGCACTCTAAGTCACGAGAACAAGCCTCCAACCCTTCTCTGACTCGTGCCATGTCCAGCTTCACTCACTGGGACTTCAACCTAGCCCTCTAAGCTAGGACCTGGCTTCACTCACCAGGGTTTCGATCACCCGGCTTCACTCACCGGTACCTGGCTTCACTCACCAGGATTTCAACCTAGCTTCACTCACTAGGATTTCAATCACCTAGCTTCACTCACCAGGACCCGGCTTCACTCACCGGGATTTCCCTCACCTGGCTTCACTCACCAGGACCCGGCTTCACTCACCGGGATTTCCATCACCTGTCTTCACTCACCAGGACCCGGCTTCACTCACCAGGACCCGGCTTCACTCACCGGGATTTCCACCACCTGGCTTCAATCACCAGGACCCGGCTTCACTCACCGGGATTTCCACCGCCTGGCTTCACTCACCTGGACCTAGCTTCACTCACCGGGATTTCCATCACCTGGCTTCACTCACTAGGACCTGGCTTCACTCACCGGGATTTCCACCACCTGGCTTCACTCACCAGGACCTGGCTTCACTCACCGGGATTTCCACCAACCTAGCCCTCCAGACTAGGACTTTTCACCTAACCCTCCAAGTTAGGACTTTTTCCATGCCAGCGTGTGATCTCCCAGATCCACCTGGACTTAACCCGAATTTCATTCAACCAAACTTAAATCATTGTCAAACACCAAAACAACAACTGGGCCAGACTGCATCAACAACTGGCTGTAAAACTTCATATGGTAGTCTACATATAGATAAGTCAGTGAAGTTCTTACTACAGCTTAAGTGTGATGTTCCTTTGACTTGTGGTGTTCAAGTCATCTTGGTCATGGAGACTTATACTTTGACATCTTAAGCATGCATCTCTAAGGAGGTGTGGACTTAGGATGATTGGGTATAAGCCGAAGTGCCTGAAGATGTTTGAACAGCCTACAAAGGATTCACCACTCCTTGCGAGGAGATGTATACCCGAGGCCTATAGTCGGATTGTTACTCGAAGCCTCTGGCCAGAGCATGTCATGTTCAGAGTATAAATCTCTTAAATACATGAGAGTAATTAGAATCCGTAGGACGAGAAAACGTTACTTGGGCTAGGTGTGACGTAGTCAGCCTAGTGGGGACTGACACACATAGACCATGTCCTGAACCAAGTGGGTATAAGATGGTCAAGGGAATGGGGCACGATTCATTATAGCCGCTGAAGGATTTCAGGATTGTTTCTGAGGTCAACCGTTGATCTTTCGATTAATTGGGGATCATGATGTACTACTGGGTGCCACTCATGATCGTTCTATAATTAATTGATTAATTATAGACGGCCAACATAAATCGAAAGCCTATTTAGTCACACGCACTACGAGTAATCCGAGGGATTTAAAATGAGTTGAAAATTGGATTTTCCAATCAAGAGAGATTAAGTTTGGTTATGCCAAACGATTAGTCAAAATTGAATTTATTTCACACGCATCGGAAGCATAGAATGGCTGTTTTTTAAAGACTTAATGAGTCAATTAAATAAGTTTAATTCATTAAGGGATTTGATCCAAGGTGGTATGTTTTATTATAAGCTTAAAATAATCCATGGGATTATTTTATCATGAATTAAAATAAACCAAAGAGTTGGTTTGTTTTATAAAAATTTATAATAAATCAAAGATGACATAATTTAATCCATTAGTGGGTTTTGAACCATGGACCTATGGTTTGGATGAAAACTTGGTCGATCACTTGAGTTGAATTCTCTTGTGTGTAAATTTTGGCCCATAATTTATTTGAAGCAAGATGGGCCGACCAAGGAAAATATTCTCCTTGGTTTGGCTGGCCCTCTCTCTCCTTCTCTTTTGTTTTGATCAATCATGGATTGATTGGAGATTTATTCCATAAGATGGAAGAGGCTTGATTGATTTTTATCATGAATTAAAATTTAATTTTAATCATGAGACAAAAATCAATTATGGTTTGATATAAAAATTATGCCAAAATTAAGAGGCTTGATTGTTTTTATCATGAATTAAAATTTGATTTTAATCATGAGACAAAAATCAATTATGGTTTGATATAAAAATTATGCCAAAATTGAGAGGCTTGATTGAGGAGGAGCTCCCTATATAAAGGACCCAAGGGGTGCCATGAAAGGGGATCCATCCATGTATTCTTGCCTAGGCTCTCTCCCTCTCCGCCCTTCTTCCTCTTGGCCGGCCACAAGGTTTTTCGCCCCTCTTCTTGCCGTGAGCACAAGGAGAAGCACCGAGGCGACGAAGTTCTTCCGTTGGGATGATCTTCCTCTCCGGCCATCAACACTTTGGGATTGGGTGCAAGTCATCTTCCTCTTGGCCGGCCACAAGGTTCTTCTTCCTTCTTCTTGCCGTGAGCACAAGGAGAAGCACCGAGGCGACGAAGTTCTTCCGTTGGGACCATCTTCCTCTCCGGCCATCATCACCTTGGGATTGGGCGCAAGTCATCATCCTCCTTCTCACCGGAATTGTGATTCCGGCCAACCTTGGTAGTGAGTTTTTCCGATGTGATTATTTCTCTCTTGGTTTTTCTTGTCGCGTTCTTGGAGAATCTAGTAGTTCTCGAGAACACGAAACTCGTGGCTTTGCGAAGTCATCCCGAAGATACTCGGCGTGGACGCAAATAGAGGCGGAGCTTCCGAGGGACGCTTACGGTTGGATCTCGTCCCTTCCTTCGAGTTACGCGAGGTAATAAGTAAATTAGTTTACGTTTCTGCAAAAATTTTAAATATATGATCATGCCTACACAAGATAAAGTTGCATGCTTAGATGTGTGGTTAAATAATCTAAGAAATTATTTATGCTAAACCTTCAGCTGCACGTAATTAATTTTAAAATTATGAACCAGCATCCATGTCAACATGCACCCAGACCCAACAGTGAGGATGCGTTCCCCGTCCAGGGAACAGTAGGCGTCGGTACGACCTAGGGTTCCATTTTGGGAAACCCAAAGTCAGAACCAAGACAGCTACGGTTGTAAAATTCACTAACATGCTTGCTTTGTTTTGTTTTGGTACTAACCCTGGATGTAGGACCGAAGGAATGAGTTTCTGCAGCTCAGAACGCCCCAAAGGAGAGGGGCAGCAGCTGGGTTGGGCGCCCGGGAGGTCCCGGGCGCCCTAAGTCAAAGCCAAACAAAAGTTAGCAAGAAAACGCTTCGGAAGCTCATTGGGTCGGGCGCCCCGGATGCCTCGGGCGCCCTGGGTCCAAGCCAACGAAGCAATAGAAGCTTATCCAGCCGAGAAGCCTGCTGACCAAGTCAACCCGGGCGCCCCCTGCTTCCCTGGCGCCCCCGTCAAACCTCGAGCCTGATCCTAGAGGGATAAGGGCTGACTGAGAGGTTTGCGGATCATGTGACACATGGAGGGCGCCCCCAACATCCAGGGTGCCCCTAGGTGCACTATATAAGGGGCTCGACCCCAAGGCTTCTAAACACAGTTTTTCAACGCCTCAATACTCTTTGCTCAAGCGCTCTGCTTCGGAAACTCCTGATCTCGAGGTTCTAGCGCCGACGACGACCCTACGCACCGAAGAACGATCCACACCGGGCGTCGGTAACGAAGAGTTATATTTTTTTTACTGCACTATTACTGTACAACTTCTTGTAATACCTTGCGCAATTATAGTATTGCCCGCAGTAAATGGTCAAGGACCGTGGGCCTTGGAGTAGGAGCCGACCGCGACTCCGAACCAAGTAAATCCTGGTGTTCGTGTTTGTCTTTTTAATTTCCGCTACTCATTCTCTTAAAATTATATCCGAAAAGGTTTTACGATATTCACCCCCCCTCTATCGTATTCTCTCGATCCAACACCCTCTTCGGCTGGGGTAGTCCCAAAACAAAGTCCATTGAAATATCAGTTCAAAGCTCACTAGGTATAGGCAAAGATGTATACAAGCCATGGGGTTTTAACTTAGATTTAGCCTGTTTGCAAATAATATACCTCTCACAGATTTCTCCACATCACGTTTCATATGAGGCCAAAAAAAGATTTTGTAGGACCCCTAAAGTCTTAGTCACCCCAAAATGTCCCATCAAACCACCACTATAGGCTTCCCTAGTAAACAATTCCCACAAGGAACACATAGGCACACACAATCTATTCTCACGAAATAAAAAACCATCATTTCTATAGAACTTACCAAATGCAACCTTTTCACATGCTTTGTACACTTCAAAAAAATCAACATCATTGGCATATAAATCCTTGATATATTCAAATCCAAGTAATTTCGTATCTAAGGAGGAAAGTTAAGCATACCTTCGAGATAATGCATCAACAATCACGTTCTCTTTGCCTTGCATATATTTGATCACATAAGGAAGGTCTTGATGAATTCCATCCATTTAGCATGGCGGCGGTTTAACTTTTGTTGGCTTTCAAATGCTTTAGAGATTGATGATCTGTGTAAATCATGAATTCTTTCGACCATAGGTAATGCTGCCATGTCTCCAATGCTCTCACCAGCGCGTACATCTCCTTGTCATAAGTGTGATAGTTGAGAGTGACTCCACTCAACTTCTCACTGAAGTAAGAAATGGGCCTCATTTCCTGCATAAGCACAGCACCTATTCCAACACTAGAAGCATCACATTCGATTTCAAAGGTTTTAGAAAAATCTGGTAAGATTAGTAAAGGAGCAGAACTTAACTTTTCTTTCAAAGTGTTGAATACCCTTTCTTGCTCCTCTCCCCACTTGAATGACTCATTTTTATTGATGACTTTAGTAAGTGGAGCTGTAATATTGCTAAAATAACGAACATACCATCTATAGAAGCTGGTCAAACCATGGAAACTCCTCACTTGGCTGATTGTTGTCGGTGTTGGCCACTCTTGGAATGCTTTCACCTTTTCCTCATCCATTTCAACACCATTAGCACTAACAACAAAACCAAGAAACACAACTCCATTTGTGCAAAAGGTGCATTTGTTAAGGTTAGCAAAAAGCTTCTCTTCTTTCAACACACTCAAAACTAACCTTAGATGTGTGACATGCTCTTCTAAGCTTATACTATAAATCAAAATATCATCAAAATACATAACTACAAATCTTTATAAGAAAGCACACAAAACATGGTTCATCAAACGCATAAAAGTTCTTGGAGCATTAGTTAGCCGAAAAGGCATTACTAATCATTCATATAGTCCATGTTTTGTCTTAAAATCAGTCTTCCATTCATCACCTTCCTTCATCCTAATCTGATGGTATCCACTCCTAAGATCAATCTTTGAGAATATACAAGAACCATGCAATTCATCAAGCCTAGGAATTGGGTGGTGATACTTTATCGATATGTTGTTGATGGCTCGACAATCCACACACATCCTCGAAGTCCCATCCTTCTTAGGAACTAGTAATACAGGAACTGCATAAGGGCGCATGCTTTCTCGAATATACCCCTTCTCCAGCAATTCATTAACTTGTCTTTGAAGTTCCTTTGTTTCCTTTGGACTGCTTCTATAGGCAGGTTGATTTGGGATGGAAGCATCGGGTATGAAGTCAATTTGATGTTCAATTCCTCTACTAGGAGGCAAGCCATGTGGAACTTCTTCTGGAAAACAACCTTGAATTCCTGTAAGAGAGAAACAATAACACTTGGCAAAGAATCGTTAAGATCGTTAGTGCTCAATAGCGCCTCCTTATACAAAAGTATAAGAGGTAGTTGATTTAAAAATAAAGCTCTTTTGATCTCACTTTTTTTGCATAGAAGTTATTTTCTTTTCTCTCTTTTTCTTTCTCTTCATTCTCACTTTTCTAAATGTTGTTTTCTTTCTTTTCATCTTTTTTTGACTTTTTTCTCTCAATTTCCTTTTCTCTCTTTTTTTCATTCACTCTTTGTAATTTCAATTGATCCTCCCTAACTTGTCTTGGAGTCAAAGGTACAAGAGTAATAGGACCATGTGTTTTGATGTTTGGACAAAGGGTTTAAGTTGGTTTACCCTTGTGTTCTAATATGTGTATGTGAGTGTGCAGGATTGCAGGTTATACATATTGACTTAGCTGGATGACTTCGAGAATGGTGAAGGGTGGCATGGAGGCAAGTCGTGGGCTTGTGTGCACCCGAGGGACCATGGATAGCATGGACGATGAGCCGAGGGACACGAACTTCGAGGCATGCGTGAAGGATGGCATGGAGGCAAGCCGAGGGCTTGCGTACGCATCTGAGGACGGGAGCCAAAGATGAAGAGGGCGTGAAGGCAACAGATTGAGGCTGCTGGAGGAAGAATCAACCAGGTCGTGAGGGTCCGAGTGCTGAGTGAAATATACTCGGGAAATCCTAGGGTTTGAGTGTTGAGAGAAGTATACTCGGGAGAGCAAAACTCTAGGTTTGGGAATGGACCAGTCGACTGATGTTTTGGCAGTCGACTGGTGAAAACCACAGAAAAATCAATCGACTGGTAATGGACCAGTCAACTGATGGCACTTAAAAATTCGAACGTTAGGCTGTAACAGTCGAGTTTAAGTGGGACTAGTCGACTGGTAATGAACCAGTTGACTGGTAGTAGTCTTCTTAGCCTCGAGCTCTATTTAAGAGAGCTCGTTTAAGGCTGTTTTTTCTTGGTGAAACTTTCTTGGTTAAAGCTTATCAGTAGCCTATATTGCTCAGGTAGTGTCCAAGATTTGTGACAAGGTTTCTCCACCCATAAGGAAGGATTAGGGACCGTCCACCTTATGGCCAACCGTGGAGTAGGAGTGTCATCTCCGAACCACGTAGATCGGTTTGTGTTAGCATTGTTTTAGTTTTTTTATTTAGTATTTCCGCTTGCGCATGCTAACGTTGTAGGTAGAAAATCGAGCGAAAGCTATTCACCCCCCCCCCCCCCTCTAGCTTGACGATGTGGTCCTAACATTCTTCTCTCTAGGGGTCATAACCACTTGGCTGTCAGCCTTTAAAGATAGCATATGCTTTCACCTATATTAAAAATATCATTTCGAATCACATATAAACTATTTATTTGTGTTACAGGGAATTACAACTTAAATTAAAATAACCTACCATCAAATGAACTATTTGGCAAGTTTCCTGTAAATTATATAACACAATAAATTAAAATTTCTCATTAAAGAACAGAGAGCTTATGATAAAAATTATTTTACACAAAAAAAATAGATACTGGATATGGAGGGTTTATGATCAAGTATGGAGGATTGAGAGAGGCACTATCACCTTGGTTTGAGTTGGTGCAAAATGTTGTGCAGAAAGCACCCAAGTCAAACCTAGGTTTTGATATTGACAAAAGGGTTCAAAAGTTAAGGGTTAGTCGTTGTCTAACAAGTTTCTTGAGTTTACAGGAAAAGCCCTAGCGAAGGAATGCTAGGCACTGGCGAAGGACTGCCAGACAGGAAAAGACCTAGCAAAGGGCTGCTAGGCTCTGGCGAAGGACTGCCAGAATGGACAAGCCCTAGCAAAGGAATGCTAGGCACTGGCGAAGGACTGCTAGACAGGAAAAGCCCTAGCGAAGGGCTGCTAGGCACCAAGCGAAGGGAAGCTTGGCAACTCAAGACCTAGCGAAGGACTGCCGGGCAAAAGTCCAACTGGAGGAACCGGTTGGCATCAGGTAAATTCTCCCGAGAGGAGTAGGTGAGGACGCGTTCCCCTAGAGGGAAAATTAGGCGTCGGTTCGACCTAGGGCTCCATTTTGGAGACCCAAAGTCAGAACCAAGACAGCCAAGGCTGTGTAAGATTAACTTATTAATTGCTATTTTGGACTAACCCTGGATGCAGGACCGAAGGACTGTGTTTCTGCAGCTCAGAGAGCCTCAAAGGAGTGAGGCAGCAGCTGAGCAGGGCGCCCCGGATGTTTCGGGCACCCCAGAGTCAACCCAAAGTCAGCAGAGCAAGTAAACGCCCCGACAGCAGCACATTTGGGGGTGCCCCGGATGTTTCGGGCGCCCCGCGCGGATCGGGCGCCCCGCGTGTCGCGGGCGCCCACTGTGCCACGCCACTGGCAGCTGCAGCGGCTCACCCTCGCGAAGAAGATGAAGCCTTGACCGGTCAACCCGGGCGCCCCGCGCGCGTCGGGCGCCTCAGTCAACTGTTATCCCGAAGTCGAAGCGATCAGTCACGACCGAGAGCACGCCGGATCACAAGCCACGTGGGGGGGGGGGCGCCCCGAGCATCCCGGGCGCCCCCAGCCCTATATAAAGGACCCTCGACCCTCTTCTTCAGTAATCAATTCTTCAGACACTTCCATGCTCTTCTGCTCTCGTACTTTGCTCCAGATACTTCCCAACTCGAGCCGACGACGTCCCGCTGCCCCGAAATCTTCGATCTACTCCGGACGTCGGTAAAAGAAGAGCATACTTCTTATTGTATAAGTTTACTGCACTTATTCTATATTCAATAATTGTAAACTGGTTTACGAACTTATAGAATTGTCCGCAGAAAACGGTCAACGACCGTGGGCCTTGGAGTAGGAGTCGACCCAGGCTCCGAACCAAGTAAAAATCTTGGTGTTCGCATTGTCTGATTTTAATTATTCCGCTACGCAATTGCTCTTTACGAAATCCGAACGATTTGCGACATTCACCCCCCCCCCCTCTATTGCATCTCTCGATCCAACAAGTGGTATCAGAGCGGGGAATTCAAACTTGGTGCAACCACCAGTTTGAAATTTTTTTCGGATTTTTTTTTCGAATTTAATTATTTTTTTTTCCCGCACTGCTAATCCAAGACCAAGTCTTGGGACACTTTTCTCTATAAAATTTACTTTTTCAGAACAAATGTCTATGCAAGAGGGATTCAGCACCGCTAGACCTCCACTCTTCAGTGGAGAAGACTTTTCCTACTGGAAAAGTCGCATGGAGGTCCACCTGAAAACTCAGGTGGACATGTGGATCATTATCCAGTCCGGTCTGGAGATCCCCCGAAATGCAGAAGGACTTCCACAAAGCTACACGGAGTGGGACAATACTCTAAAGCGCAAGATAGAAGCTGACGAAAAAGCAACGCAAACCCTACAATGCGGGCTGACAAAGGAAGAGCTGAACCGAGTGGGCCCCTTCAACAGTGCAAAAGAGCTATGGACAAAACTGATCGAGCTGCACGAAGGGACTTCGGACACCAGGATCAGCAAAAGGGATCTGCTACTAAACAAATTATACACTATCAAGATGGCGGACAACGAATCAGCAGCCCAACTCCACGCACGGATCCAAGA